>LR738714.1:369247423-369260958 GCA_902687465.1 Secale cereale | reverse complement strand
AAAAACATGTTCTTGTCCCTAGGGAACCTTCCTTTGATGGCAGATGCAATATTTCCTGCCCCTTGGTTGATCACTCCCTTTGATGGCAAAAGAAAAAAACCTGTTCTTGTCCCTAGGGAACCTTCCTTTGATGGCAGATGCAATATTTCCTGCCCCTTGGTTGATCATTCCCTTTGATGGCAAAAGAAAATATGTTCTTGTCCCTAGGGTATTTCCTTTGATGGCAGATGCAATATTTCCTGCCCCTTGGAAGATACATACCCTTTGATGGCAAAAGAAAAGTTCTTGTCCCTAGGAGTACTTCCTTTGATGGCAGATGCAATATTTCCTGTCCCTTGGAGTACATCCTTTGATGGCAAAAGAAAAGAGTCATAGCCCTTTGGTTCGCACCCTCTGATTGGCACGTATGGAGCCTGGCAGCTCGTAAAAAGCCTCGACTACATGGTCTTATTTGCAACCTGTGTTTTTGTGTTTGTGATTTTTTATGTGTTTCCTGTGGTTTTTTTATCCGGAGCTGGACAACTTCAAAGTTGACCACATATTTTCAAAAGTCTGGACACAAAGCTCCAGCATTATTTAAACCGGTATCTATCATAACCCAGAGCAATTATTGGGTCCACCCCAATAGAGCCAAGAGCTTCCTCAGAAACTATAAGGTTCGCCGGATTAAGGATATCTAGCATATTTAATCAAAGGTACGAAGTTATTTTTGGTATAAAACAGACACTCGTTTGATATATATGAGAACGATTTAATCAGTCCGGCGGTAAACCGCTAGGACATCTTTTCAGTGTTATCTATGCAGATACAGATAATATAAAAGATCAACCATAACAGAAGAGATTAAGATTGGCGGATGCATAATCAAACATCTGACATCCGGATTAAGGCAGAAAATGATTCGAGTTATCCTATTACAAGGCACTTGAATGCCTGGATGGATTAAAGTTTCTCAGCAATGGATTACAACCGATAAAATGAAGTAACTTATGCTTCTCCTTGACGCGAAGGCTGAGGATCGACTTGTTCTGGAACCTCTTCGTCCTCTTGAAGCGGCTGAAAATCAGGAACGCGCCAGTCGATCTTGGATGAAGCACGAAAATGCATCTCTTCGGTAATAAGGTTGGACGAATCAACATCTGGGGCGAAATTATGGGGGCGCACTGGTGGGATTAGATTTTCGGTGTCATAAACCTGCCGATCCACCCGCTCATTCTTTAAGTCATACGCCGGATGATACCTGGTCAAATCTGATTCATCAGCAAGCTTGCTGGCAAGGGGACACATTTCTTTGGTCAAAGCATGAAGGTCTTTGCCAGAGAAGGCTGATCCATCTTCCTTGGTGCTGGGGTACCCATTCATAGCTTCTTCCGGATCAAAATCCGGAACCCACGCCTTAGCTCTGGTCAGCGCTACAAGAGAACCGGCCCGTGCAGCAGATTTCTTCACCTCTTCCAAGCGTACAGGCAATATAGAAAGCTTCTCCAAAGTGCCTTGGATAGTGGTGGGGGCCGCTTTATGAAAAGACATCGCACTAATAATCCTTTGAGCGCCGGAATACAGCTGCTCAACCAAAGTATAAGAGGCCTTGAGTTTCTTCCGGAGGTCATTCCCAAGATTGGTGACGCGGCGCCCTATATATGATTATCACAGTTAAACCGGAGCGGAATAAAGATTGCAGAGATGAAAGCACATGCAATTTAAGTATTTACCAAAGATGGCAGAGGTCATAAGCTCTATTTGATGTTTTAAACCGGTCAGCTCTTGCGTCACCGGATTAAGAGCCTCTTCAGCGTCCTTTGCTCTTTTTCAAGAGCATTCTTCTGCACTTCCCAGGTTGTGCGCTCCGCTTCAAAATACTTTTTCAATTGTTCAGCAGTGGTTAACCTCAACGCCAGATCATTCTTGGCCTTGGCAGCAACAGTCTCAGTCACATCAAGTCTATTCCGGAGCTCAGTGATTTCTGCAGTCCTCCGGGTCAAGTCAGCCTGCAAGGAAATCAAGTGGAATAAATAAACAGTTCAAAACAAGTCTCAAGCACATAACCAAGTTATCCACTTGACACTTGGGGACTAATGGGCAGTTGCAGTATCAAAAGGTGAAAATTAAAGACAAGTCTCAAGCACATAAGCAAGTTATCTACTTGACACTTGGGGGCTAATGGGCAGTTGAAGTATCGAAAGAGAGATTCAGACAAGTCCCAGGCACATAAAACAAATTATGCCACTGGCACTTGGGGGCTAATGTAAGATCATTTTCATACATTTGGAAGTATCGGTTCACCTCCAAAAAAGCTAAACTGGAACTTGGGGGCTACCATGACATAGACAGAAATACAAAGAAGGCAAAAGCAAAGAAAAGTAAGGTACCTCGTATTTGTCCTTCATCATATTAACCAAGCCCGCTTCATAATCGCGGCTGGTATGAAGCGGTTCAAGTACCCGGAATAAAGTTCCTGGGCACTCAGTTCGGCATAATTGGACAAATCTGTGCTCCATTTGCCCTTCTCTTGCTGAAGCTTCTCCGCTTTAGCAGTATGCTTGGCTAAGACGATAGGCTCAGCAGGAGCGGTAAAACCCGTCCCAGTTACTTGAACATCTGGAGAGGAAGTAGTGGTTGGCTGTGAAGGGGCAGCAGTATGAGCCGGACTAACGGGAGCCGAGCTAGTCCGAGGAGGGCTGGCCCGGACAGGACTTGCCGGTTCATGGATATCTTCAGCATTGGTATTTTTAGGAGCAGCAACATAATCATGATCCATGGGAGCAGGATCGTCAAGATGAATTGTAGGTTCGTTTTCCGGAGGGATGACCTCGTCCGGATCAGCTACCGGATCAGCAGTAGCAGTCTCAGCAGCCGTTTTGCTGGCCTTTACCTTTTTGCTAGGCTTGGGTTTGCTGAAAGGAATTGAAAAAGAAATCAGAGTCACAAAGGCAAATACAAAGGTAAACCGGATGAGATAAAGGACTTACCCAGGGACAGTTTTCAGAATCCGGAGCTGTGTGGCAGTCGATTCGCCAGAAGATGATAAAGCTGTCTCCTGATAGTTAGGATCAGACGGTTTAAGTGGTTTGCGTATAAGTCCGGCCTTGGGATGAAGAAGAGTTGGAGAAAGTAAAACCTCATTACGGCGCCTCCGAGCCGGAGTGAGAGATATTCCGGAAGACTCGACTACATGGCCACTATGGCGTGTAGTCCGGCGGGCTTCATGTTGCTGCTTCTTCAAAAGAAAATTGGGGTCCAGTTGAGCGTAAGGATGAGAAAAAGGGTGCTTCCGAGATGCCTTACGAATCTTGGGCACCGGCGGTTCAGAATCTGAAGAAAGAGTGATTACCTCAGTTTCTGCCGTTTTATCAGCCACGGCCAAATCCTGTGAAAAGACATTGTTAAACATAAATCTGGATCAAAGAGATTAAAGCATATCAGGATCAACTCATACCTCAGAATCCGGATCATCTTCCTCAACATGTGAATCAAAGCCAGCAGCTGCCTTTTTCTTCTTAACAGCGAAGGTTTTCTGGCGTGGCTGTTTGCCTGACTTATCCTGAGTTTTCCTTTTCCAGAAAGGATCGTCGGCCTGTGTAGAAGATGAAAGATAAATGGAAGATAATTTAAATGGACGGATTAGAAGCAAATAGAAGAGATTAAAACTTACTGCTGGCAGTTTGTTCTTCTTGTAATATGGAGCCAATCCGGTTTGGCTACATTCCTCCAAGGAGATGTTGAGCATTTTCTTAGCAGATTCAATAACTTCCTTCTCAGGAAGCATTATGTTGATATGGCGTTGAGGATCATTTGTCTTTCCGATATACTGACACATTAAACCGGAGCACCGGCTTAAAGGAAGAATGCTCCAGGCAAGCCAACAGCGCACGAAGTCAACTCCAGTTAATCCGTTGGCCATAAAGGCTTTGAGCTTAGCGAGCTGAGGAGCAAACCGGGCTCGTTTAGTGGAAGTAAGACGCTATGGCAAGGGATGATCTTCCGGAAAACGGTGTTCACGATAACCCGGCAGTGGGTTTTCTCCTTCAGGCGAAGTATCCTTGCAATAAAACCAGGATTGATTCCAATCCTTGGGGTGTGTATGGAGAACAGCATGAGGAAAAACTACATCTCTCCTCTTCTGAATAGACACCACCCAGTTCTTGATGTGGTCCGGCAGTGAACTCAGTCCGCCGGTTTAAGTGGAAAAAGTCCCGGAACAAGTCCACTGACGGTTCTTCTTGAAGTTATACCTCGGAGAAGACTTGGAAATTACAGATGTTTGATACGGAATTTGGACCTATGTCCTGAGGATGGAGTTGAAAAGCGGCCAGTACATCCCGGAAATTTTTTGAACCGGGAGGGATGAAACCCCGGGCCAGGTGGTCGAAGAAAACAATAATTTCTCCTTCTTTGGGGGTAGGAGGACATTCATCTGCTGGGGCCCGCCATTTCAGAACTGCTTGGGGGCCCAGAATACCAATTGACGCAGCATTGGCTAAATCCTCTTCCGTAATGCGGGAAGGGACCCAGTTGCAAGAAATGAACTGCTTGGCAGACATATTAGCAGAAAGAAAGCGCTGAAAAAGTAAAGTGCAAAGATCCGGATTATTCAAGTGCTGAAGCATAAACTGGATTGTGTTATCAAATTACATCGACGGTTTAGACAAGGGACTAATGGCATTGACAACCCGGGAGCAAATGGGAAACGAGCTGCTACCGGTTTATGATAACAAAAAAGGAAGAAGCTAAACCATCGATTCATGGTTAATGCGTCGCAGGAGCAATATATGATCGATTAAACCGGCAAGTAACTTGCTGACTTATCAAAGACAAAGAAACATGTTTCTACAAGAGGCTAGAGTGAAATAGATCTGAGCAGTAAGAAAAAGATGAAATTTACACAGGTCTATCACAGAAGAACTGTGGAGGTCTTTCTACAGAGCAAATGAATCTAAGGGCGAACTTAGAAATCTGAATCTAAGTATAAAACTACGGAGCAGGAGCGAGTTTGAAGCTAATCCAAGGTTGAATCTACTGCGGACATGGCGTATAGGATGAACAGCAAAAAGCTTCGAGGTCTAATGGCGGAAGCAATGGAGGAACCCTAGATTACGGATCTGCAGTAGGAGAAGGGGAATACCTGAGACTGAAGGAGATGGCGGCGGAGTGGCTCTGGACGCGTTTCAGGTTGATGCAGCGGCCTGGTCGACGACGGCGACGAGCTCGAGAACAGCGGAGAAGCTTCGGGCGACGAAGGAAGAAGACGAGCGGAAGGAAGAAAGGCAAAGGCGCGGCGGTATTTATAAGGGTTGAGAGATGAAACGACAAGCGCGGGATTTGAGGAAGTCAGAGATTGGATAAAGATTCTACTGTCGCCTCGATTTTCGGGATGGCCTTTAAACAAAGGTAACAAACGGTTGTGTGCAATAAATGCGGAGGTGATGTCACGATCGAATCAAGTGATTTCCAGGGATGACGTCATAGCCGGTTTACAAAACAGAGAAGACACAGGAAAGAAGTTTATGCAAGATTTAGATGACTGACATGAACAAGTTCATATCATTCTGGGGCCTAATGTCAGGGATATTACTAGCAGGTATAAACCGGCTAGGGAGATCTGGATTATGGTAATGTAGCTGCATAATTATAAACTCAGTAGAGGTTACGGCCCATGAAGGCTTAGGGCCCGTGTGTAAAGTTTACGGTTTGTAAACCGTCCTATTATGTAAACTTGAGACACAAGGAAGAAAGATTAGAGACCGAGGCAGACACAATTATGAGCCGGCCTCGGGACTCTGTAAACCGGACCGGGCGTCACCTCTTATATAAAGGGACGACCCGGTGACGGTTCAAGGACAACAAACAATCCGTCGAGAGACAGGCAAGCAATCTGCTCCCTGTTCATCGACGCCCAAGCAATACCAAACCAAACTAGACGTAGGCTTTTACCTTCATCGAAGGGGCCGAACTAGTATAAACCCTCTGTGTCCTTTGTGTGCTTTTAACCTCTTCAAGCTAACCCATGCGATGGTTCCACAACTAAGTTCGTTAAACCGGACATCTGACGTGCTAATTCCACGACAGTTACTGTCCCGGGCTACATGGTGAAATTCCAGCCCCTCAAATCGAGCTGATATTTTTAATATGACTTTTCGATAAGCTGCCATCTTTGAAACCTTCACATCAAACTCTCTGTTTAACTGAGATATGGCGAGGTTTGAGTCTCCGCGCACGTCGAGGCGCCGTATACCCATGGATACGGCCATGCGGAGACCATGCAGTACTGCCTCGTAATCGGCCGCATTCTTTGAGTCCGTGTAAATGATCTGCAACAAATAGCAGACTATATCTCCTATTGGGGATATCAAGATGAGCCGGCCCCCAATTTGGCTAGCATTTTGGAACTGTCGAAATACATTGTCCAGTGGGAGTATGATCCATGCTCTTTAGGGAGTTCGGCTTCAGTCCATTCCGCGACAAAGTCGGCCAATACCTGGGACATTATAGTCCGGCGTGGTTTGTATGTTATTTCGAATGGTAAGAGTTTAATGACCCATTTGGCTATGCGCCCAGTGGCGTATTTATTGTTTATGATATCGTTGAGTGGTACTTTGGATGCCACTGTGATCGAACACTCTTGAAAGTACTGTCGAAGCTTACGAGATGCCATGAATACCGCATAGGTTATTTTCTGGTAATGGGGGTATCGTGACATGCACGGTGTGAGAACCTCGGATAGATAGTATACGGGATTTTGAACTGAGAATTTATGTCCCTCTTCATCTCTCGTTCGACAACGAGCACCGCACTCACTACCTGATGAGTGGCGGAGATATAAAGCAACATTGGCCCGCCAAATCCTGGAGCGGCTAGGATTGGGTTACCTGCTAATAAGGTTTTTAATTCCTCTAGTCCGGCCGTGGCCGCATCTGTCCATTCAAAGTTGTCTGTGCGCCTCAGCAGGCTATAAAGCGGTAGTGATGTATGTCCTAATCTGGAGATAAAGCGGCTCAAGGCCGCTACACAACCTGCTAGCTTTTGCACTTGTTTGAGATTGGTTGGCATAGTTAGCTGTGACAGGGCCCCGATTTTAACCGGGTTCGCTTCGATTCCTCTATGGGATAGGATGAACCCTAATAGCTTTCCAGTTGGAACGCCGAAGACGCATTTTCCGGATTGAGCTGTATGTCATATGTTCAAAAGTATCGAAGGTAAGGCGGAGATCGTCCACCAAAGTTTCGACGTGTTTAGTCTTGATGACTACATCGTCAAAATATGCCCCCACTGTCTTGCCAATTTTTTTGTTTAAGCATGTTTGAATCGTGCATTGGTATGTGGCACCAATGTTCTTGAGTCCAAATGGCATATTGTTAAAGAAAAAGGGGACGTACGGAGTGATGAATGTCGTAGCGGCCTGACCAGATTCCTTCATTTTTATTTGATGGTATCCGGAGTAGGTGTCGAGGAAACACAACGAGTCATGTCCTGCGGTTGCATCGATAATTTGATCAATGCGGGGAAGAGGAAAGGGATCCTTAGGGCAAGCCTTGTTTAGGTCCGTGAAGTCGACAAAAAGGTGCAAGGATTTGTCCTTCTTTGGCACCATGACCAGGTTGGCGAGCCAGTCCGAGTGTTTGATTTCCCTTATGAATCCAGCTTCCAATAGCTTGGCTAGCTCTTCCCCCATGGCTTTTCTTTTGGGTTCAGAAAATCGTTGTAATGACTGCTTGACTAGCTTGAACCCTTTGATAATGTTGAGGCTGTGTTCGGCCAGCCTGCGTGGGATTCCTGGCATATCTGAAGGATGCCAAGCGAATATGTCCCAATTTTTGTGAAGGAAGGCGTGCAAAGCGCTGTCTACCGCCGGATCCAGTTGTGCCCCGATGGATGCCGTTTTATTAGGGTCTGTTGGGTGCACCTGGAATTTCACAATTTCATCTGCTGGCTTAAAAGAGGTAGATTTCGATCGTTTGTCAAGGACTACGTCGTCCCTATCCACCGTAGATCGTAAGGTGGTTAATTCTTCCGCCATGGGGGCTTCAGATAATGCCTCTAGGGCTAAAGATGCGGTTTTGTTCTAAGCACGGAGTTCTCTATCCGGATCACTTGCAACTATGATTATTCCATTGGGCCCTGGCATTTTAAGCTTCATGTACCCGTAATGGGGTATAGCCTGAAAGCGTGAGAAAGCGTCCCGTCCTAGAAGGGTGTGGTATCCATTGTCGAAGGGGACAATGTGGAAGAGCAGTTCCTCCGACCTGTAGTTCTTGGGTGTATCGAATACTACATCGAACTTAATGCTTCCTGAACACAGGGCTTCCTGGCTGAGGATGATTCCTCAAAAGGTTGTATTATTTTGTTTAATACGGGATTTGTCAAGCTGCATTTTTGCAAGCGTGTCCTCATATATGAGGTTGAGTCCGCTGCCTCCGTCCATGAGTACTGTAGTGAGGCGGAAGCCATCTAATATTGGGTTTAGTATGATAGAGGATGTGGCTCGGACTAGCTAGACTCGTGGTTCGTCTTTGGCAGAAAAGGTGATTTCCGTGTCGTTCCATGGGCTTGCAATGTTGGTTTGATTGACCTCTGCAAGTTTGGTATTCGCTCTCTTGCGCGGGTTGTTTGAGGAGAACGTCTCGAAGATGGTGAAGACATTGAGGCCTTTCTCCCCTGGCGTTGTGGTGGTGAGGATTGATTCACCGCTCTTTGCTACCTGTCGGAGTACCCAACATGCTCTAAGGCAGTGGGTAGTGGTATTGTCCGAGGCGACATGTATTTGGCAAGGTTTCTCCAACAGTTCGTCCAGAACAGACCTGTGCCCTATGAAGGGTCTGTTTTTCTTTCCATTGTGTGTGTCATCGGACGCCCTACCACGGTATGGACGCCCTACCACGGTATGTCCATTTCTCCTTATCGGCGTAAGGTCCGAAGATGGACTGTTCCAGAGGTGTACTCTGGGCTTTCCAAGTGTTTTTCATAGCACAGTACTTTCGTACCAAGTGCGACAGTCCTACCAAGCTCCGTATTCGACGGCGGTTGAGGGCGCTCAAGACTCCCTCGTCCGTACAATTGCGGTGAAATATGGGCACCGTATCGTCGTCGCAGCAGTCCTTAATCTTGTTTTTAACAAGTAGGAATCTGGCCCAGAAGTGATGAACTGTTTCCTAGGGCCGCTGCCATATATATGTGAGGTCATATATGTCCGGTACTCCGGACTTACTTGGAGAGTGTGTACTGTGGTGGGTGGGTGTGGATAAATTGAAGTCCAGACCCAACATAATGTCTGGTGTTTGCACAACCTCCGGTGTGGATGATATGTGCCCAGCGGGGTCTGTATATTCTACGGGCCCAATGTCTGTCCCAGAGCTCGAAGGGCACTGAGTGCCACTTGTCAGAGGTGTCTTCGGCTCAATGGGTTTGGAGATCCGAATAGCGCCAGTCTGCATTTTGAGAGGTGATGTATTTTTGGCTCGGTCCTCGATTGCCGCCACCAGGTGAGTGGTCGGGGTGGAATTGATTTCCTGACCGGATTTAGGTCCGACCTGATCATTTGACGATGAAAGCCCGAAGGCAGCGATGCAATCCAACAGCTCGTTTAAAGACAAGGAATCCGTCGAGGTCATGTCATCGAGGAGGTCGGAGCCAATGTAGGAGTGGTGCTCGATGGCCACGGGAAGTGTGGCCACCCTGGAGGCCACACTGGCGCATACAGCGAACTCGCCGAGCTGGAGGATCTGGCCCATGGCCAGGTTATTTCCGAGGGTGATCTCGTCGTTGATGATGAGACGAGCCATCGATCGCTTTTCGCGAGCGCACGGCGGAGCTCTCAATGAAAGCACCATTGTCGGTGTCAAAACCGGAAGATCTCTGGTAGGGGCCCCAAGATGTATGACTAAGGATCGATGGTAACAGGAGACACGGGACACGATGTTTACCCAGGTTCAGGCCCTCTCGGTCGAGGTAATACCCTACTTCCTGCTTGATTGATCTTGATGAATATAGGTTACAAGAGTTGATCTACCTCGAGATCGTAATGGCTAAACCCTAGAAGTGTAGCCTATGTGATGACTATGATTATGTTGTCTCTACGGACTAAACCCCTTGGCTTATATACACGTCGGAGGGGGCCTAGGGTTACAAAGGTGACTTGGGAAGGAAGGAATCGTTACATCTGGTCATATTTCCTGCCTTACTACATACATTGGAGTCCTAACTGAACACGGGGGAGGGCCTTCTAATTCTATCTTCATGGACCATCAGTTCGGCCCAGCATCAATGACTCGGACACTCGAGGACCCCTAAATACAGGACTCCCTACATGGCTTCACCAAAAGCTGTCAGAACCAATCTGAGGAGGAAACGAAGTTATGGAGAGGTAGGGCTGCCGCCCAGGCATGGGAATTTATGTGTTCAGCCCCTCCCTCTCCCCACTATATATAGGAGTCAAGGGGGAGGGCTGGGTCACAACCCTAGCCTTCCTCCAAGGAGGGGGCATGGGCCTAGGAAGGTCTCCTCCCTCCCCAAGGCACCTAGGGGGTGCCTTACCCCATTAGGACTCTTCCCTCTCTCCTCCTCCTTGGCGCATGGGCCTCTTGGGGCTGTAGCCCCTGGCCCATGCATGCTAGGGCACTCCTCTACAACCAATGTGGGCCTCGCAGGCAGGTGGACACTCAGACCCCTTTCAGCACTCCTGATACAATACCGATAATGCAGAAACTTTTTGGCGACCAAAACAGAACTTCCTATATATGAATCTTTACCTCCGGACCATTTCGGAGCTCCTCATGACGTCTGAAAACTCATTCGGGACTTAGAACAACATCCAGTCACCAATGTGCATATCCTAGTACTACTCTAGCATCATTGAATGTTAAGCGTGCGGGCCCTACGGGTTCGAGAATCATGTAGACATGATCGAGACACCTCTCCGGTCAATAACCAATAGCGGGAAGTGGATACCCATATTGGTTCCCACATATTCAACAAAGATCTTTATCGGTTGAACCACGGTGTCGAGGATTCGGGTAATCCCGTATACAATTCCCTTTGTTCAGCGATATGTTACTTGCCTGAGATTCGATCGTCGGTATCTCCACACCTAGTTTAATCTCATTACCGGCAAGTGTCTTTACTTGTTCTATAATACAAGATCACGTGACTAACTTATTAGCCACATCGGTTGCAATATCTTTACGATGTTGTATTACCGAGAGGGCCCAATGATATCTCTCTGTCATACTGAGTGACAAATACTAGTCTCTATGTATGCAACTCAAGAGACACCTTCGGAGATGCCTACAGAGCACCTTTATGATCACCCAATTACGAAGTGACGTTTGATAGCACGCAAAGTATTCCTCCGGTATCCCAGAGTGACATGATCTCATGGTCTAAGAAGTTGATACTTGACATGAAGAAAGCTTTAGTAAATAACTAAATGATCTGATGCTAAGAATATGGTGGGGGTATGTCCATCACATTATTCTCCTAATGATGTGATTCCATTTTCAAATGAGAACTCATGTCTATGGTTAGGAAACCATAACCATCTTTGACCAACGAGCTAGTCTAGTAGTGGCTTACTAGGGGCATGGTGTAGTTTTTGTATTCACACGTGTATTTAAGTTTCTGGTCAATACAATTCTAGCATGAATAATATACATTTATCATGAACGAGAAATATGATAACAATTTATTATTGCCTCTAGGGCATATTCCCAACAATGCTTGTGGAGGTCAGGGATTAGAGGTTTAGATTCCTTTGCGGGTGAGTGACCTTTTTTAGCCTCGTTCGTGTAGTTGTGGTGTTCTGTCATTTGAGATGTTCGCATCTTGAGTTGGCTTATTCTAAATAATTTTCTCTACCTTCTATAAAAATATGGTACGCTTTAGGCGTACTCTAAAAAAATGGACCAATTTGTAAACACTAAGTCAATTTGGAGTTTAATTGGAAATATTTGGTGTTTGAAAAAACAACTGATCAATTCTTAAATTCTATGTCAATTTGTAATTTAATAAGAGGCCATGATGATGTTACCCGCAAGAGAGAAAAGAAAAAAAATGAAATGTTACACCACGATCTAACCATAGTCGTTCGCGCAAAGTCGGATGATTGCAGGCCAGCCCGCGCGCTCTCTCTCCCGTTCTCTCTCACTGACACGATGATATGTCTTCAACGTATATATAAATTTTTCTTTGTTCCATACAATTATATTATCAATCTTGGATGTTTTATATGTTATTTTATATCCATTTTGGGACTAACCTATTAACCTAGTGCCTAGTGCTAGTTGGTGTTTTTTGCTTGTTTTTGTTTTTTTTCAGGAAATCAGTACCAAACGGAATCCAAATGCTACGAAACTTTTCGGCAATCTTTTTCTGGACAAAAGAGATCCTGGAAGCTTTGGGAGGAGACCAGACGGCAACCGAGGAGACGACGAGGCAACATGGCACGCCCTCGCGGGGTCACACCCTGTTACCTTGTGGGTCCCACTGGGCTCCGTCTGAACTGATTCGAACTCTATAAATTCTCAAATATTGGGAAACCACCAGAGAGCCACCTGAAACACTTTTTCCACCGCCACAAGTTCCTGTTTTTCCGTGATCCCACTTGGAGGTGTTTTCCAGTACTCTCCACAGGAGGAATCGATCACGGAGGGATTCTACATCATCATTGCTGACTTTTGATGATGCGTGAGTAGTTCACCACAAAGATACGGGTCCATAGCTAGTAGCTAGATGGCTTCTTCTCTCTCTTTGATCTTCAATACCATGTTCTCCTCGATGTTCTTGGAGTTCTATCCGATGTAATCTTCTTTTCCAGTGTGTTTGTTGGGATCTGATGAATTGTGGGTTTATGATCTGAATATTCATGAGAAGTAATTGAGTCTTTTCTGAACTTTATTATGCATGATTTTTATAGCTTTTATTTCTCTCCAATCTATCCATTTGGTTGGACAAACTAGATTGATTTATCTTCATCGAGAGAGCTGCTTTGTAGTGGGTTCAATCTGGCGGTGCTCTATATCCTAGTGACAGAAGGGGAAAAGATACATCGTTTTATTGTTGCCATTCAGGGTAAAACGAAGGGGTTTATTCATATTAATTGGGTTTACTTTGTCTACACCATGTCATCTTGCATACGGCGTTAGTCACTTTGTCATGAACTTACAAGGAGAGATTTGTGTAGTATACATCAGATCTTCCCAGGTATGGGTTTCATGCGAAACCATAAACAAGCGAACAACAAGAACTAGCACTGATCATTAAGTTAATAGGTCACTCCAGAAAAATAATGTAAAATGGTAATAAAAGTATATATAAATGATAATATAGCAATATGAAATAATCAAAATTTGCAGATACGTTTGAGAAGTATCACCATGCAACTTGTCCCCAAACTCTGATATAGTTGAAAGTCTATGCTCTACATGTAACCATTCTTCGGTCTCTGGCCCATTTGTTAGAAATTTAGGGTATGTGGTCTACCCATTATTCCTTTGTGCTTTTTCGTGGTGCCACTCATGATTCGCATATCTGAGGCTCGGGGGGGG
>LR738714.1:369190616-369247353 GCA_902687465.1 Secale cereale | reverse complement strand
GGGGGGCTTCTTATACTATTTTCCCAATCCACCTCTTATACAAATAAGATTCCCAGTTGTTTCAACAAGTTTCTGAGATAGAGTCTAAATCAAATTACCAACCAGTATCAAATTTGTCTGTTAATAGATTCTACCTGTTATGTCCTCGGAGCACGCGCTTGTGGGCAACGCGCCATGATAGTGTCAAATTCCTATAATTATGTAGATCAATATTAGGGATATAATCTAACTCCTTTGGATTATCATTGTACCTGGGCAGTCATTCTAGTATACATATTATATTGTATTGCACGATAGTTGAGCAACTTCCTTAAGCATACATTACTTAGTATGTTCCAACAAGTAATAATTCCATGCTAAACATGTAATGCAATTCCATGTATCAAAATACTTTTATAATTCCATACTAAGGTATTTCGAATATTAATAATTCCAAGTAATTTTGGATATTTTTGCAGGACACATAATTCCAACACCAGTTGCAAGTCCATCATCAACATGCAATGTTCCTTCTGACCTTTTGTAACAGTTGCAAGTCCACCTTCAACATGCAACCTATCCCCGAACCTTGTCCCAGTTGTAATTCCATTCTCGGCATGCAACTTGCTTTCCGACCCTTTGTGTCAGTTGCAAGTTCACCTTCAACACGCGACTTGTCCCCGAACCTTGTCCCAATTGCAAATCCACCATTAACACACAACTTGTCCCCAACCCCTTGTCTTAGTTGCAAGTCCACCATCGACACATGATAACCCACAAGTATAGGGAATCACAACAGTTTTCGAGGGTAGCGTATTCAACCCAAATTTATTGATTTGACACAAGGGGAGCCAAAGAATATTCTCAAGTATTAGTAGCTGAGTTGTCAATTCAACCACACCTGGAAAACTTAATATCTGCAGCAAAGTATTTAGTAGCAAAGTAGTATGGAAGTAATGGTAATAGTGGCAAAAGTAACAGTAGCAGTTTTTGTAGTGATGGTGACAGCAAGAGTAACGAAAGTAACAAAGCAAGTATCAATATGGAACGAACTCGTAGGCAATGGATCGACAATGATAGGTGTTGGATAATATTCATCATGCAGTAGTTATAACCTAGGGTGACACAGAACTAGCTCCAATTCATCAATGTAATGTAGGCATGTATTCCGAATATAGTCATACGTGCTTATGGAAAAGAACTTGCATGACATCTTTTGTCCTACCATCCCGTGGCAGCGGGGTCCTAATGGAAACTATGGGATATTAAGGCCTCCTTTTAATAGATTACCGGACCAAAGCATTAGCACTTAGTGAATACATGAACTCCTCAAACTATGGTCATCACCGGGAAGTGTTCCGGCTATTGTCACTCTGGGGTTGCCGGATCATAACACATAGTAGGTGACTATTGACTTGCAAGATAGGATCAAGAACACAAATATATTCATGAAAACAAAATAAGTTCAAATCTGAAATCATGGCACTCGGGCCCTAGTGACAAGCATTATGCATGGTAAAGTCATAGCAACATTAATCACAGAACATAGTGGATATTAGGGATCAAACCCTAACAAAACTAACTTGATTACATGATAAATCTCATCCAACCCATCACCGTCCAGCAAGCCTACGATGGTTACTCACGCACGGTAGTGAGCATCCTGAAATTGGTGATGGAGGATGGTTGGTGATGACGACGGCGATGATCTCCACTCTCCGGAGCCCTGAACGGACTCCAGGCGAGGTCTCCCATGAAGAACAGGAGGTGGTGGCGGCTCTGTATCGTAAAATGCGATGGGATCTTCTCTCTAATTTTTCCTCCCCAAAATAGGTTATATGGAGTTGGAGTTGGCGTCGGGGAAGGTCCAGGGGGGCCACAAGGTAGGGGCGCGCCCCCACCCTTGTGGCCAGGGTATGGGCCCCCTCCGGTATTTATTTTTGCCGGTATTTTTTATATATTCTAAAAATATTCTCCATGAAGTTTCAAGTCATTCTGAGAACTTCCATTTCTGCACAAAAATAACACCCAAGCCAATTCTGCTGAAAACAGCGTTAGTCCGGGTTAGTTCCATTCAAATCATGCAAATTAGAGTCCAAAACAAGGGCAAAAGAGTTTGGAAAAGTAGATACGACGGAGACGTATCAACTCCCCCAAGCTTAACCCGTTTCTTGTCCTCAAGCAATTCAGTTCATATACTGAAAGTGGCAAAGAAAAACTTTTAGAAACTTTGTTTGATCTTGTTGTTGCAAATACGTAAAGCCAACATTCAAGCTTTCATCAAAGATTATGAACTAACCACATTCACAATAACATTTAGGTCTCATGTTTACTCATACCAATGACATAATTAACTAGCGAGCAATAATAATCAATCTTGGATGACAACACTTTTTCAAAACAATCATGATATAATATGACAAATGGTATCTCTCTAGCCCTTTCCTAGACTGCAAAACATAAATGCAGAGCACCTAAGAAGATCAAGGACTGACTAGACATTGTAATTCATGGTTAAAGAGATCCAGTCACACTCATACTCAATATCAATTAATAACAAAGCATATAAATGACAGATGTGCTCTCCAGCTGATGCTTTTATAAGAGGATGATGACTCGGCAATAAAAGTAAATAGATAGGCCCTTCGTAGATGGAAGCAGGGATTTGCAGAGGTGCCCGAGCTCTAGTTTTTAAATCAGAGATGAATATAATTTTGAGAAGTATGCTTTCTTTTTCAATGCTACGACCAAGAGTTCTCAATATATTCCATGCTACATACATTATAGGCAGTTCCCAAATAGAGTGGTAAAGTTTTACTCCCCCTCCACCATCAAACACACTCCATGGCTTATCCGAAACAAAGGGTGCCGTCCAAACCAACAACAGTCATGGGGGAGCTTTGTTTAATTATTTACGATTTTGTTTTTGATCTTTTGATCACAGGACTGGGCATCCCGATTACCAACCATTTTCTCGTGAATGACAAGCGGAGTCCACTCATCGTGAGAATAACCCACCTAGCATGGAAGAAAAAGACAGCCCCCAGTCGCCACATGAGCGATTTGGGCATACAAAACAGAATTATATTAGAAGGTTTAGAGTTTGGCACATGCAAATTTACTTGGAACGGCAGGTAAATACTGCACATAGGTAGGTATGGTGGACTCTTATGGAACAACTTTGGGGTTTATGGGGAAGCGACCAGCTAGAGAGCGACAATGGTCATAAACATGCCTTGAGATTAACCAACATTGAGTGCAAGATTCCATGAACATAAATATCGCGGAGGCTATGTTGATTTTGTTTCAACTACATGTGTGAACATGTGCCAAGTCGAGCCACTTAAATCATTCAAAGGAGGACACCATCCTATCATACTGTGATAGCCTGGCTTATTAGGGATGGTAGACTACTCATATCAATAAGGAATTCCTTCTTTTCCGGGAGCCCATTCGGATAAAACTCCAAAGTTAAGCGTGCTCGGCTTGGAGTAGTTTCAGGATAGGTGACCGATCGGGAAGTTGCTCCTGGGTGCACACGAGTGAGGAAAAAGTGCGCAGAAAAGACTAGTATTGATATGTGAGGCCAGTCTTGATCTCGCCAGGAGTAACGACCACCGGCGGGTGTGTCCGGGGCGTTACAAGTTGGTATCAGAGCCGACCCTCACGGTTACACGGATGTTTGCGGACAGTTTGCAGTCATGTTGTGCATGACGTTTGTGACGCGTCGTGGCACACGGCATGGCACATGTGCTATCCTGGAAGCACAGACGTTTGTGCCAAGAGGGAACGTTCCTGTGGCCCGACGAGGACGTCGGTTCCTCTGAGTGGGGGTGTATGTGATAGCATGGCTTATTAGGGATGGTAGACTACTCATGTCAATTAGGAATTCCTTCTTTTCCGGTAGCCCATTCGGATAGAACTCCAAAGTTAAGCGTGCTCAGCTTGGAGTAGTTTCAGGATGGGTGACCGATCGGGAAGTTGCTCCCGGGTGCGCACGAGTGAGGACAAAGTGCGCAGAAAAGACTAGTATTGATATGTGAGGCCAGTCTAGATCTCGCCAGGAGTAACGACCATCGACGGGTGTGTCCGGGGCGTTACACATACCAATCCACAACCATTTTAAAAGCATGTTGGCACGCAAGGTAAACCATTATAAACTCCTAGCTAATTAAGCATGGCATGAGTAACTATAATCTCTAATTGTCATTACAAACATGTTTCATTCCTAATGGGCTCAATCAGGAATGACAGGCTAATCATATTTACAAAAACAAGATAGGTCGAGTTCATACCAGCTATTCTCCATCTCAGTCATTTCAACATTATTGCCTTTCACTTGCACGACCGAACCGTGTGAATAATAATAGTGCACGTGCATTAGACTAAGCTGGAATCTGCAACATTTATTCAAAGGAGAAGAAAAGGTAACATGTGCTCTTTGTTAGTTCAACAATAATGCATATGAGAGCCACTCATCATTTTCATCGTGGTCTTCTCCTCTCGACCCCCAAAGGATAAGAAATGAATTTCAAAGAAACACACTGGAATATTTTTGGAGTTTTTGTTTTTCTGAAGAGAGCAAATAAAGAACGAGAAAAACTATTTACACGGGAAAGATCCCAACAACCAAAAGAAGAACAAGAAATATTTTTGGATTTTCTTTTAATACTAACAACTACTCAGGAACAAGCAAGAAAGAAAATACAAAAAGAGGCAAGAAATCTTTTGAGGTTTTCTAAAGTTTTTCAAAGAGATAAGAAGAAAGCGAGAAAAATAAACTAACAAGGATAATACAATGAAAAAGTAAGAACACCGACAACTGGAATGAATGTGTGAACATGAATGTAATGTCGGTGAGAATTACGTACTCCCCCAAGCTTAGGCTTTTGTCTAAGTTGGTCTAGGCCACGGCCCAAAGTATCCCTCTCCTGGGTACTGAGGTGGATCCTTAGGGTTCCACTAGTTTGCGAGCTCCTGCAGCTCCCACTGAAAGATAGGCTCATGATATGGATCAAGGGCTGGTGTTGGCTCAGGTACTGAGGGTTGTGGTATTCCCCAAAATCTGTAGATGTCCTCGGGACAAATAGTGTACTTGCTTGAATGTATATCAAACAAAGAAGGTGCAAGCAAGGTAATAGTCTGAAAAATGTTCTGGCTGAATATCAAATTATAAATAAGCTCTTTTTCCTCATCTAAACGAATAAATTTATGTGCTACCATGTTGTCATAATCGAAATAAATAGTGGTTAGCAATTTCTCATCTTTTTCATAATGCCTAATGGGTATCTCAAAGCGTTGAGCAAGGTGAGAGGCGAAGATACCTCCAAAAATAGGACCCTTAGTACGGTTTAAACTCAACTGTTTAGCAACCATAACACCCAAACTAAAAGTTCAATCATGAAGTAAAGCATGGCGCAAAATGGCAAGGTCAGGGGCACTAAGGCCTCCACTCTCTCCGCGACCAACCAAACATCTCCCAGAAAATACTGAATAATAGCATAAAATAGGAAAATGTAAACTGGCCACTCTTGCTTCTGACACCCTACGGTAACTGCATCAATAATATCTTCCACGTCTCTAGGACGTGGTTCATCGATGCTTCCTTCATAAGGTAGTTTGCATACCTCACAAAACTCATAAAGATTCATATCCTTATGCTCATCGTATAAATCAAATTCTACCATGGGTGGTGATCTTCTAGCATGAAAATGAAAATTTTGCACAAAAGTATTAGTTAGGAGGAGATACTGATCACACTGGTCGCGGAGGAAGTCGGTGATGCCTGCATTCTCGGCCAAATAATAGAAATTCTCATAAATTTTGGCCGCCTGTAAGAATGCATCACATGGCCATTCACATGCCTGAATCTCCACGGCACGAGGAAGATTGTACTTGGGCTTCTCCTTCTCCTTTTCCTTCCAACCCCGGTTCGAGGAGCTTCTCAACAATCTCCTCATCATTTTCTTCCTCTGAAAAATTATGAAATTTTTGGTGACTCAAAATAAAAGTGAATCAAACTCAACAAAATTGATAACAACTACTCCTACAAGTGTCTAGAGGCTATATCATGCATCAAAGCTACTTTGGACCATATAAATTTGACATGCAAGCTCAAAAACAAGGTCACCAAACCAGTAAAAATTTGCAATAAATAAAGCACTAGAACAAAAACTAATTGGACCATTGGAGGAGTCACATATCGAAGAACAATCCCCCAAAATAGTTTTGCAAATGATGATTTGAGCAAGGAGATCGAAAATGGCTGCAAGATGAGCTACAACACGGGTTTGAGTTGGTGGATGATTTTTTCTGGAGGAAGAAGTAGAGGATGGGTGTTGGAATAAGTGGAGGGGGGCACATGGGGTCCACAAGGACAGGGGCGCGCCCTCCGCCCTTGTGGCCCACTGGTGCAGCCCACTCGTGCATTCTCAGTGCGAAAAATCTTAAAATATTCTAGAAAAATCATATTAAATTTTTAGGGCATTTGGAGAACTTTTATTTTGGGACATTTTTTATTGCACGGTTAATTCAGAAAACAGGCATATAATACTATTTTTGCTTTATTTAATCTAAATAACAGAAAGTAAAAGTTGGGTACAGAAGGTGGTGTTCTCTAAATTCATCCATCTCATGCTATCAAAAGGAATCCGTCAACGAGGTTTATCAAGTCTCATTAACAAACTTCTTTCGAGTAACATAAAACCGGAGAATTTTCGAATGACACTAGGTTACCTCAATGGGGATATGCATGTCCCCGACAATAAGAATATCATATTTCTTCTTGACAGTAGGAAGAGGGAATTCAAAACCTCTAATAGTAATAGTTGTAATTTTTTCCAATAGAATTGATGCCATTAACTTGAGGTTGTTTCTTTGGTAAGTGTACCGTATGCTCATTACTGTTTACATGAAAAGTGACATTACCTTTGTTGCAATCAATAACAGCCCCTGCAGTATTCGGAAAAGGTCTACCAAGGATAATTGACATACTATCGTCCTCGGGAATATCAAGAATAATAAAGTCCGTTAAGATAGTAGCATTTGTAACCACAACAGGCACATCCTCACAAATACCGATGGGTATAGCAATTGATTTATCAGCCATTTGCAAAAAAAAATCTGTAGGTGTCAACTTATTCAAATCAAGTCTACGATATAAAGAGAAAGGCATAACACTAACACCGGCTCCAAGATCACATAAAGCAGTTTTAATATAGTTTCCTTTAATGGAGCATGGTATGGTAGGTATTCCTGGATCTCCAAGTTTCTTTGCTATTCCACCCTTAAAAGTGTAATTAGCAAGCATGGTGGAAATTTCAGCTTCCGATATCTTTCTTTTATTAGTAACAATTTCTTTCATATATTTGGCATAATGGAACATTTTAAGCATATTAGTCAAACGCATACGCAAAAAGATAGGTCTAATCATCTCACCAAAGCGTTCAAAATCCTCATCATCCTTTTTCTTGGATGGCTTAGGTGGAAGGGGCATGGGTTTCTGGACCCATGGTTCCCTTTCTTTACCATGTTTCCTAGCAATGAAGTCTCTCTTATCATAACGTTAATTCTTTGATTGTGGGTTATCAAGATCAACAGCAGGTTCAATCTCTACATCATTATCATTACTAGGTTGAGCATTGGTATGAACATCATCATTAATATTATCACTAGGTTTATGTTCATTACCAGATTGTGTCTCAGCACCAGAAATAGAAATATTATTGGGATTCTCGGGTGTATCGATAACAGGTTCACTAGAAGCAGGCAAAGTCCTATCAGTTTTCTTTATCTTTTTATCAGCATTAATTCTTTGAGAATCCTGCTCAATTCTGTTAGGATGGCCCCTAGGATACAAAGGTTCCTGGGTCACTTTACCACCTCTAGTTGCAACCATAACAGCTTTATCATTATTCTTACTATTCAACTCATTAAGCAAATCATTTTGTGTGAGGTTTAAGTACTTGTTCTACTTGAGTGGTAAGCATGGAAGCATGTTTTTACTAATAAGCTTAAGATCATAAGAAGTTCTAGTCACAAGATCACCTAAGCGTTCAAGCATATAAGCACTAAATTTCAGTTGTCTACTAACATAAGCATTGAAGTTTTCTTGTTTAACAATGAAATTATCAAACTCATCTAAGCATTGGCTTGCAGACTTATTATGAGGAATATCACCTTCATCAAATCCATAGAGAGAATTTACCTCTACTACCTGTGTTGGGTTATCAAGACCTTGTATTTCTTCAATGGGCGGTAAATTCTTAATATCTTCTGCTTTAATACCTTTTTCTTTCATAGATTTCTTTGCCTCTTGCATATCTTCAGGACTGAGAAATAGAATACCTCTTTTCTTTGGAGTTGGCTTCGGAGTTGGTTCGGGAAGAGTCCAATTATTATCATTACTCAATATATTATTCAGTAACTTTTCAGCTTGCTCAACAATTCGTTCCCTGAAAACACAACCAGCACAACTATCCATGTGGTCCCTAGAAGCATAGGTTAGTCCATTACAAAAGATATCAAGTATTTCATTCTTCTTGAGAGGATGATCAGGCAAAGCATTAAGTAATTGGAGAAGCCTCCCCCAAGCTTGTGGGAGACTCTCTTCTTCAATTTGAACAAAATTAAATATTTACTATAAGGCATCTTGTTTCTTATTAGTAGGAAAATATTTTGCAGAGAAGTAGTAAATCATATCCTGGGGACTACGCACACAACCAGGAGCAAGAGAATTAAAACCATAACTTAGCATCACCCTTTAATGAACAAGGAAACAACTTAATAATATAATAATAACTATTTTTTCCTCATGAGCAAATAGGGTGGCTATATCATTCAATTTAGTAAGATGTGCCACAACAGTTTCAAATTCATAACCATGAAAAGGATCAGATTCAACTAAAGTAATTAACTCGCGATCAACAGAGAATTCATAATCCTTATTAGTAAAACGGATAGGTGAAGTAGCAAATTCAGGATCATATTGCATTCTAGCATTCAAAGATTTTTCTTTCCACTTGCATACTAATTTCTTAAGATCATTCCTGTCCTCACAAGCAAGAAATTCTCTAGCTACTTCTCCTTCAGTAACATATCCCTCGGGAACAATAGGCAATTCATATCTAGGGGAAGTAGGTCTAACAGGTGTTCCAAAGTTTTCAGTATTAATAATTTCATCAATTTCAGAAATATCAACATCTTCAGCATAATAGATAGTACTAGCTCTAGCAAGATGTTTATCAAGCTATTCACCCAATGGCACAGTTTCATCAAGCATAGTTGTAGCATCATAAGCATCATTCATACTAGAAGTGGCATCATCAATATCATGTGACATACCAGATTCAATAGCAGGTGTAGGTGTCGCAAGTTTACTCAAAGCAGAAGGTGAATCAAGGCTAGATGGCAGTTCCTTACCTCCCCTCGTTCTAGAGGGAACGATCTTGGTTCTAACATCCTTCAGATTCTTCATAGTGATCAGCAGATATAAATCCAAAGTGACTCAAAGAATAGAGCTATGCTCCCCGGCAACTGCGCCAGAAAAAGATCTTGATAACCCACAAGTATAGGGGATCACAACAATTTTCGAGGGTAGAGTATTCAACCCAAATTTATTGATTCGACACAAGGGGAGCAAAATAATATTCTCAAGCATTAGTAGCAAAGTCGTATGGAAGTAACGGTAACAATGGCAAAAGTAACAGTAGCAGTTTTGTTGTGATGGTGACAGCAATAGTAACGAAAGTAACAAAGCAAGTATCAATATGGAACGAACTCGTAGGCAATGGATCGGCAATGATAGGTGTCGGATAATATTCATCATGTAGCAGCTATAACCTAGGCTGACATAGAACTATCTCCAATTCATCAATGTAATGTAGACATGTATTCCGAATATAGTCATATGTGCCTATGGAAAAGAACTTGCGTGACATCTTTTGTCCTACCCTCCCGTGGCAGCGGGGTCCTAATGAAAACTAAGGGATATTAAGGCCTACTTTTAATAGAGTACCGTACCAAAGCATTAGCACTTAATGAATACATGAACTTCTCAAACTATGGTCATCACCGGGAAGTGTTACGACTATTGTCACTTCCGGGTTGCCAGATCATAACACATAGTAGGTGACTATTGACTTTCAAGATAGGATCAAGAACACAAATATATTAATGAAAACATAATAGGTTCAGATCTAAAATCATGGCACTCAGGCCCTAGTGTCAAGCATTAATCATGGAAAAGTCATAGCAACACCAATCTCAGAACATAGTGGATACTAGGGATGAAACCCTAATGAAACTAACTCGATTACATGATAAATATCATCCAACCCATCAACATCTAGCAAGCCTACGATGGGATTACTCACGCATGGTGGTGAGCATCATAAAATTGGTGATGGAGGATGGTTGGTGATGACGACGGTGATGATCTCCACTCTTTGGAGCCCCGAACGGACTCCAGAACAGGTCTCCCAATGAATAACATGAGGTGGCAGTGGCTCCGTACCGTAAAACGCGATGGGATCTTGTCTCTGATTTTTTTCCTCCCTGAAATAGGTTATATGGAGTTGGAGTTGGCATCGGGGAAGGTCCAGGGGGCCCACAAGGTAGGTGGCGCACCCTAGGGAGGGCGCCCCCACCCTTGTCACCACGGTGTGGGCCCCTATGGTATTTCTTTTCGCCAGTATTTTTTATATATTCTAAAAATATTCTCCGTGAAGTTTCAAGTCATTCTAAGAACTTTTATTTATGCACAAAAATAAGACCAAGGCAATTCTGCTGAAAACAGCGTAAGTCCGGGTTAGTTCCATTCAAATCATGCAAATTAGAGTCCAAAAAAAGGGCAAAAAAGTTTGGAAAAGTAGATACGACGGAGACGTATCAACACATAACTTTCCCCCAATCTGACCTAGTTTCATACAACCGACAACATGCAACCTGCCATTCTTAATCCTTGTCAGGGTTGCAAGTCCGCCATCAACATGCAACTCACTATCCTTGCCCCCAATTTTTTGTCCTTATTGTAGTTGCAAGTGCGCGCTCGATACCCAACTTTCCCATGGACCCCGACGCAGTTGCAAGTGCGCCCTCGACCCGACCCAGTTGAAATTCCACCCTTGAAACACAACTAGCCTTCAACCCCCCGACTCAGTGGCAAGTCCACCCCCGACCAACAACTTGTCTTGAACCTTATCTTAGTTGGAACTCCACCCTTGACATATAATTTGTCCCTGACTCTTTGTCCCGGTTGCAAGTTCACCCACGACACGCAACTTTGCCCTCAACCTTGTCCCAGTTGCAAGTCCACCTCGACATGCAACTTTCCCCGCCCTTGACCTAGTTACATACGACCAACGACACACAACCTCTCACCATTGTCACTTTTCATAATTGCAAGTCCCCCCTCAACATGCCTATCCTTTTTTTGTTGAAGTTTTTTTTTGCAAAATAAGCGAACTCAAATAGAAAAACATTTTTGTTTTGCCTATGTTTTTTAAAACAACAACTTTAACACCTTTTAACCAACCATATTGTGTATCCATTTTTGTAAAAGAAACTTAACATTCTTAACAAACAGAAACTATGTAACCCATTTTTATTTCAAGCTCTCAAAATGTATTATATTTTGAGGGTTTCTTTGCAAAAAGAATTGACTATAACAAATTGTTTCTTTTCCTTTTTTATCTTTTCATCCCTTATCTAGTGTCTGAAGGGTGGGTGTGTGTGTGTGCATCCCTTATCTGGTGTCTGAAGGGTGTGTGTGGGTGGGTGGGTGGGGGGTTGTCATATGATTCTTATGCTAAAGTAACAATTCATTCACAATGTCAAGTATGAATCAGAAACTTCATTGAGAACCAACAAACTATGATCTCGGTCATTGAAGCAATTGAAATTTATCGTAGCATCGGAAAGAGTCAACATAAGAGCTTTTCAGCAATCCTACGTACTCAACTATCACATAGTCTTTCACAATTGCTCACACTCATGCAATACTTATGGTTATGGAGTTTTAATCGGAACAGAGTAAGATAGGGGCTTATGGTGTTGCCTCCCAACCTTTTACCTCAGGGATAATATCAACAGTAATAGACCATGATAACTTACATCCAAGTGGGTATATATGTCGGGATCTTTCCAACACAATGTGCTTGCCAAAGGATAAAATGTAAAAAGGAAAGGTGATTTTCACCTTGACTCTTCAGGAAGAATAATAGATAGGCCCTTCGCAGAGGGAAGCAGAGGTTGTCATGTGCTTTTATGGTTGGATGCACAAAGTCTTAGCGCAAAAGAACGTCACTTTATATTGCCACTTGTGATAAGGACCTTTATTATGCAGTCCGTCGCTTTTATTACTTCCATATCACAAGATCGTATAAAGCTTATTTCCTCCCCACTAATAAATCATACATATTTTAGCGAGTTTGCAACATGACAACTTACTTGAAGGATCTTACTCAATCCTTAGGTAGGTATGGTGGAATCTCATGGCAAAACTGGGTTTAAGGATGTATGGAAGCACAAGTAGTATGTCTATTTGGTGCGAGGAGTTTTGGCTAGCATGAGGAGGAAAGGCAAGCTCAACATGTTGGATGATCCATGACAATATACTTTATTTCAGATATAAGAAAACATAACCCATTATGTTGTCTTCCTTGTCCAACATCAACTCTTTAGCATGTCATATTTTAATGAGTGCTCACAATCATAAAAGATGTCCAAGATAGGAAATCAAGCCCTTGACTCAACACTAATCTTTATTATGTAGATCATGGACTCGATTACAAAGGGTAAAGATCATAAAGCAAAAGCTCACAACTAGATCATGCTAACTTTATTCTACTAGATCAAGATACTACCAAAAGGATCAAACTAAGAAAAACGGTAAAGTTGGGAGTGTGATGGTGATATGATACCAGGGCAACTCCCCCAAGCTTGGCAGTTGCCAAGGGGAGTGCCCATACCCATATGATTATGTCCCCTTCTTCGGAGGTGGTAATGATGGGGTTGTTGATGATGTAGGCTTGCCGTCCATCTTCCAAGGCATAAGCTCACCATCGTAGAAGGATGATCGATTCTCTGGGATACTCAAATCTGCAGCCAAACTCATCTTCCTGAATCTATATTCATACTCATGGTTTTGGTTTTGTAGTTCATAGATCTGGGCTTGAAGGTGTTCGATTTTCTCTTGGAGATTGGAGATAGCTTCCCCGAAGATCCTTGAGTCCAGCTTGAGGTTGTTGGCAAGCTCTGTGATCATCATGTGGTTGGCGTTGAGTCCTCGCTCCACCATACCTTGGCACTAGAAAACTTTCTACTCCATTGCTTCTAGCCTTGTCTCCACGCTTCGGGTCCTCCTTGGTCCCTCAACATCGCGGATGTGCAGCACCCCCTCATGCAACTCCATGGTTTAAGGATGATGCAGCACCTCCGCAAGGTAGGGGTTGATGACCTTATGGAAGAACTTGTCCTCGGGGGTGTTGGAAGACGCCATGATGATCTAGATCTGTCAAAAACAACAGCTCGAAACGAAAACAGAGGATTTTTGTGTGATACAGAGCTCAAAACCTTTGGGGGTATATATAATGAATTTTTACCGAACAAAAGGAGTAACATACAAGAAATCAGAGTCCGGGAGGGACACGAGGTGCCCACGAGGCAGGGGCGCGCCCAGTGGAAGGGGGCGCGCCCTCCACCCTCGTGGACGCCTCGTGTCTCTTCCGGACTACCACTTATTTTTCTATTTTTCTAAATATTCCAAAACGGTGAAAAATTGCCTTCAGAACTGTTTTGGAGTCGGTTTACTTACCGTACCACATACCTCTTCCTTTTCGGGGTCTAGATCGTTCTGGAAAGTGTCCCTTATGTATTCCTCCGGGGTTACGGTTTCAATAACATTGGTTTCAATATTCTTTGACCGTTCACCACCTTCGGATTTGTGCCTTCAAAGTTGTTGAGTTTTATGGCACCGGAACGATAGACCTCCTCGATAACGTAAGAGCCTTCCCACTTAGAGAGAAGTTTTCCTGCAAAAAATCTTAAACGAGAGTTGTATAGCAAGACATAATCACCTACGTTAAACTCACGCTTTTGTATCCTTTTGTCATGCCATCTTTTAACTTTTTCTTTAAACAGCTTGGCATTCTCATAGGCCTGGGTTCTCCATTCATCAAGAGAGCTAATGTGAAATAACCTCTTCTCATCGGCAAGTTTGAAATCATAATTGAGCTCTTTAATAGCCCAATATGCCATATGTTCTAGCTCAAGAGGTAAGTGACATGATTTTGCATAAACCATCTTATATGGAGACATACCCATAGGATTCTTGTATGCAGTTCTATAGGCCCATAATGCATCATCAAGTTTCTTGGACCAATTCTTTCCAGACCTATTAACTATCTTTTGCAAAATTAATTTCAGCTCTCTATTACTTAATTCTACTTGACCACTAGTCCGTGGGTGAAAAGGGGATGCAATTCTATGGTTAACATCATATTTTTGCAAGCATTTTACAAAAAGCACCATGAATAAAGTGTGAACCACCATCAGTCATTAAGTATCTAGGGACTCCAAACCTCAGGAAAATAACTTCTTTAAGCATCTTAATAGAGGTGTTGTGATCAACACTACTAGTTGGAATAGCTTCTACCCATTCAGTAACGTAATCAACAGCAACTAAAATATGTGTATACCCAATAGTGGAAGGAAACGGTCCCATATAGTCAAAGCCCCAAACATCAAATGGTTCAATAACAAGTGAATAATTCATAGGCATTTCTTTACGTCTACTAATATTACCAATTCTTTGACATTCATCACAGAATAAGACAAACTTAGGCATCCTTGAAGAGAGTAGGCCAATAAAAATCAGATTGTAATACCTTATGTGCAGTTCTATCTCCAGCATGGTGTCCTCCATAAGCTTCGGAGTGGCACTTTGCGTAGGATGTTCCTGTTCATGCTCAGGTACACAACGTCTAATAATACCATCTACTCCTTCTTTATAAAGATGTGGGTCATCCCAGAAGTCATACCTCCCTTCTTAGGGACACAATGGACAGGACTTACCCATTGGCTATCAGCAACTAGAAAGATAATACCTGCCTCTAGAAGCTCTAGAATTTCCTTCCTTACCACTTCTTTCATCTTAGGATTTAACCGTCATTGATGATCAA
Source organism: Secale cereale (assembly GCA_902687465.1). Classification (NCBI taxonomy): domain Eukaryota; kingdom Viridiplantae; phylum Streptophyta; class Magnoliopsida; order Poales; family Poaceae; genus Secale; species Secale cereale. Next base: position 369,232,195 of record LR738714.1, on the reverse strand, counting down.
TAACTGGTTTAGCGTTTTCTTCCAATTTTATCTTGTGTTGGCATAAAGTGGGACTAATGCCCTTAAGATCATCTAGAGTATATCCAATAGTAGCACGGTGCTTCTTCAGAGTTTTCAATACTTTTTCCTCTTCCTGCTCTAAAAGTTTAGCACTAATAATAACAGGATATATCTTCTTTTCATCAAGATAAACATACTTAAGATTATCACGTAAAGGTTTAAGTTCAAACACGGGATCACCCTTGGGTGGAGGAGGATCCCCTAGGATTTCAACAGGCAAGTTGTTTTTCAATACGGGTCCCTGATTAAAGAATATTTCATTTATTTCCCTTCTTTCATTCATATACATGTCATTTTCATGGTCTACCAAATATTGTTCTAAAGGATCATTAGGAGGCACATCAATAGAAGCAAGACCAATAATTTCATCCTTACTAGGTAATTATTTATCAAGGGGTTGTCTACGAAATTTAGCAAAGTTAAAATCATTAGACATATCCCCTAAACCAACAGTAACAATATCTTTCACGTAGTCTATCTTAGCATTTACAGTATTCAAGAAGGGTCTACCAAATATAATGGGACAAAAATCATCTTGTGGGGAACCAAGAACAAGAAAATTAGCAAGGTATTTAACGTTTCCACACAAGAATTCGACATCTCTAACAATCCCAATTGGTGAAATAGTGTCTCTATTAGCAAGTTTAATAGTAACATCTATACCTTCTAGTTCATCGGGTGCAATATCATGCATAATTTCATCATATAAGGATATAGGCATTACACTTGCACTAGCACCTACATCACATAAACCATGATAGCAACAATGTCCTATTTTGACAAAGATAACACACAAGCCTATAACAGGTCTATGTTTATTCCTAGCATCGGGTTTGGCTATTCTAGAAGCTTCCTCTTGGAGGTAAATAACATGTCCATCTAAATTTTCTACCAAGAGATCTTTAACCACAGCAACACTAGGTTCAACTTTAATTTTCTCAGAGGGTGTAGGTGTTCTAGTACTACTCTTACGAACCACAGTTGAAGCTTTAGCATGATCCTTTATTCTAAAAGGGAAAGGTGGTTTCTCAATATAAGCAGTAGGAACAACAGGATCAACATTATAAGTTATAGTCTTTTCTTCAACTTTAACTGGTTCAACTACTTTTACTTCAATGGGAGGATGGTATTTAAACCACTTCTCCTTGGGAAGATCAACATGAGTAGCAAATGATTCACAGAAAGAAGCTACTATCTCAGAGTCGAGTCCATATTTAGTGCTAAACTCATCGAAAACATTGGAATCCATAAAAGCTTTAACACAATCAAACTTAGGGGTCATACCTGACTCCTTACCTTCGTCGAGATCCCAATCTTTAGAGTTGCGTTTAATTCTCTCCAATAAATCCCATTTGAATTCAACAGTCTTCATCATAAAAGAACCAGAACAAGAAGTATCGAGCATGGAGCGATTATTGAGAGAAAGCCGAGCATAAAAATTTTGAATGATCATTTCTCTTGAGATATCATGATTGGGGCATGAATATAACATTGACTTAAGCCTGCCCCAAGCTTGAGCGATGATTTCTCCTTCGCGAGGCCAAAAATTATAAATATAATTACGATCACGATGAACCTGGTGCATAGGGTAGAACTTCTGATGAAATTCCAACTTCAGATGATTATAGTTCCATGATCCAATATCATCACATAGCCTAAACCATGTCAATGCCTCTCCCTTCAAAGATAAAGGGAAGACCTTCTTTTTTATAACATCCTTGGGCATACCTGCAAGCTTAAATAATCCACAAACTTCATCCACATAGATTAGGTGTAAATCGGGATGCAGTGTTCCGTCTCGTGTAAAAGGATTATCTAGCAGTTTCTCTATCATACCCGAAGGAATTTCAAAGCAAACATTTTCAGTAGGTGCAGTAGGTTGAGGAGAAACTCTTTGCTCTTCTGGTCGGGGTGAAGATACCCCGAACAAGGCCCTCAAAGGATGATGAGCCATAGTAACAAGCGACAACAAATTTCAGCACACTATATAAATTTTTCCTTACAAAAGGCGCTTCACTCCCCGGCAACGGCGCCAGAAAAGAGTCTTGATGACCCAGAAGTGTAGGGGATCTATTGTAGTCCTTTCGATAAGTAAGAGTGTCGAACCCAACAAGGAGCAGAAGGAAATGATAGTCAGTTTTTCAGTAAGGTGTTTTCTGCAAGCACTGAAATTATAGGTAACAGATAGTTTTCTGATAAGGTAATTGATAGCAAGTGACAAAAGCTAAAAGTAAATAAGGTGTAGCAAGATGGCCCAATCCTTTTTGTTGCAAAATTACAAGCCTGGACAAACTCTTATATGAAGGAAAGCGCTCCCGAGGACATATGGGAATTATCGTCAAGCTAGTTTTCATCACGATCATCTAATTCGCGTTCGGTACTTTGATTATTTGGTATGTGGGTGGACCGGTGCTTGGGTGATGTCCTTACTTGGACAAGCCTCCCACTTATGATTAACCTCTAATGCAAGAATCTGCAACAACAAAAGAAGTATTAAGGTAAACCTAACCATAGCATGAAACAAGTGGATCCAAATCAGCCCCTTACGAAGCATCGCATAAACTAGGGTTTAAGCTTCTGTCACTCTAGCAACCCATCATCTACTTATTACTTCCCAATGCCTTCCTCTAGGCCCAAATAATGGTGAAGTGTCATGTATTCGACGTTCACATGACACCACTAGAGGAGAGACAACATACATCTCATCAAAATATCGAACGAATACCAAATTCACATGACTACTTATAGCAGGACTTCTCCCATGTCCTCGGGAACAAAAGTAACTACTCACAAGACATAATATTGTTCATGATCAGAGGGGTATTAATATGCATAATGATTCTGAACATATGATCTTCCACCAAATAAACCAACTAGCATCAACTACAAGGAGTAATCAACACTACTAGCAACCCATAGGTACCAATCTGAGGTTTGGGTACAAAGATTGGATACAAGAGATGAACTAGGGTTTGAGAGGAGATGGTGCGGGTGAAGATGTTGGTGAAGATAGCCCTCCCCAAGATGGGAGAGTTGTTGGTGATGACGGAGGTGACGATTTCCCCCTCGCGGAGGGAAGTATCCCCGGCAGAACAGCTCTGCCGGAGCCCTAGATTGGTTTCCGCCAAGGTTCCGCCTTGAGACGACGACGTCTGGTCCCGAAAGCCTCCTTATGATTTTTTTCTAGGTCAAAACACCTCATATAGGATAAGATGGGCATGGGGGGCCCACGAGGCAGGGGGCGCGCCCAGAGAGGGGGGGTGCCCCCCACCCTCGTGGACAGGTGGTGCCCCCCTGGTGATCTTCTTTCGCTAGATATTTTTTATATTTTCTGAAACGGTGTCCTGTGGAGTTTTGGAGCTTTTTGAGTTGTGTAGAATAGGTTTCCAGAGTTTGCTTCTTTTCCAGCCCAGAATTCCAGCTGCCGGCATTCTCCCTCTTCGTGTAAACCTTGTAAAATAAGAGAAAAAGGGCATAAGTATTGTGACATAACGTGTAATAACAGCCCATAATGCAATAAATATCAACATAAAAGCATGACGCAAAATGGACGTATCAAGGAGGCGCCCTAGGGTTTCCCTAGGGGAGGGGCGGCGGCCAGAGGGGAAACCCTAGATGGGTTTGGGTGCCCCCACCCCTAGGAAACTTGCCCCCCAAGCCGGGAGGGGCGGCTTCCCTAGGGGCCCACCTCTCCACGTTACGTGAGATGGGGTGGGAGGGGCGCACTGATACGTCTCCAACGTATCTATAATTTTTTATTGTTTCATGCTATTATATATTCTGTTTTGGATGTTTAATGGGCTTTATTATACACTTTTATATTATTTTTGGGACTAACCTACTAACCCAAGGCCCAGTGCAAATTGTTGGTTTTTGCCTATTTCAGTGTTTCGCAGAAAAGGAATATCAAACGGAGTCCAAACGGAATGAAACCTTCAGGAGAGTTACTTTTGGAATGATATCAACACAGAAGACTTGGAGTACATGCGAGGAAACAAGAGAGGCGGCCACGAGGGCAGGGCGTGCCCAGGGGGTAGGCGCGCCTCCCACCCTCGTGGGCCCCCTCTGGCTTCCCTGACGTGCCTCTTCAGCCTATATATACTCTCATACCCTGAAAACATCGAGGAAAGCGACGAAACCCTAATTCCACTGCCGCAACCTTCTGTACCCGTGAGATCTCATTTTGGTGCCTGTTCCGGAGCTCCCTCGGAGGGGGCATCGATCACGGAGGGCTTCTACATCAACACCATAGCCTCTCTGAGTTGTGAGTAGTTTACCACAGACCTTCGGGTCCATAGTTGTTAGCTAGATGGCTTCTTCTCTATCTTTGCATCTCAATACAGAGTTCTCCTCGATCTTCCAGGAGATCTATTCGATGTAATCTTTTTGCGGTGTGTTAGTCTCTTTGGATCCGATGAATTGTGGGTTTATGATCAAGATTATCTAGGAACAATATTGGATTCTTTTCTGAAAGCTTTTATGTATGATTATAATATCCTTGCAAGTCTCTTCGAATTATTGGTTTGGTTTGGCCTACTAGATCTATAGTTCTTGCAATGGGAGAAGTGCTTGGCTTTGGGTTCAATCTTGCGGTGTCCTTTCCAAGTGACAGCAGGGGCAGCAAGGCATGTATTGTATTGTTCCCATCGAGGAAAAAAAGATGGGGTTTATATCATATTGCTTGAGTTTATACCTCTACATCATGTCATCTTGCTTAAGGCGTTACTCTGTTCTTATGAACTTAATACTCTAAATGCATGCTAGATAGCGGTCCATGTGTGGAGTAATAGTAGTAGATGCAGAATCATTTCGGTCTACTTGTCACGGACGTGATGCCTATATATAATGATCATGCCTAGCTATTCTCATAAATATGCACTTTTCTATCAATTGCTCGACAGTAATTTGTTCACCCACCGTAGAATTCTGCTATCATGAGAGAAGCCACTAGTGAAACCTATGGCCCCCGGGTCTATCTTTATCATATTAGTTTCCCATCAACTTGCCAATTTATTTCGCCGTTGCTTTACTTTGCTTTCTTTACTTTCAGTCTCTATCCAAAAATACAAAAAATATTATCTTATCATCTCTATTAGATCTCACTCTCGTAAGTGACCGAGAAGGGATTGACAACCCCTTTTATTGCGTTGGCTACAAGGTTCTTATTTGTTTGTGCAAGTGTGAGGGACTCGCGCGTGGTCTCCTACTGGATTGATACCTTGGTTCTCAAAAACTGAGGGAAATACTTACGCTACTGTGCTGCATCACCCTTTCCTCTTCGAGGGAATACAACGCAAGCTCGAGAAGTAGCAAGAAGAATTTCTGGCGCCCTTGCCGGGGAGATCTTTCCAAAATTCATATACCAAGTACCTATCACAAAACCTTATCCCTCGCATTAAATTATTTGCATCTCGTTTTTCTCTCCCCCACTTCACCCTTGTCGTTTTATTCGCCCTTCTTTTTCCGTGTGTTTTATCGTTTGCCTTGCCGTCATGGCTAGCGCGCCTATCATTATCAATACTCTCGAGAGTGAGGTTCTTAATTTTACGAAAAGGGAGGAAGAAAATCTAAAAGATGCTTGGTATAGAATTTGCAATGCTCAAAATAGATCTACTAGGAAGCTTTCCACTTCCGTGCTTCTGCGCAATTTTTATGTTGGCATCACTCCTTGGAATAGATATATTCTTGATACCATTACTGGAGGGAATTTCTTGGGTAGCCATACTTTTGATTCTTATAATGCTATGACAGAATTGTTTGGCCCACCACCTATTCTGGTTAATGGAACTGTTTTGACTTTAGAACATGTTATGCAAAGGCTAGAAATTATTGAAAATAAAGTTGCCACTATGGAGTTGGCTGAGAGTTTGGATAAAACGATCCATAACCAAATTACCCAATATGGATCTAAAGTATTATTTATTCTGAATTTTTTTAAAGAAAAAGAACCCATAGTTAAAGAGAGAATAGATCAAGATTCCACTAGAATTGATAAACTTGAGGATATTATCACAAATATGGGGTCTGCTTTTTCAGCTGTGAAAAATACTTCAAACCCATCCATCACTAAAATGGCCAAGTTTATGTATGTTCCTAAAAATAAGGGTGAATCCTCTAGTAAGGAAACTATGGATCTCAAATCCATAATTGTTCATCCCAACTTTCTCACTTTCGTAAGGGAACCTTTTGCTACAAACGAATTTCTTGATTTATTGCCTATAATTTTGATTATTAATAGGAAGGAAGAAATTCCTCAGAATTATAAGTGTTTAATCGAAGAATTGCCTACCAAAGATGGCAATACCTAGATCTATTCTTGTATCGTGCCTAGCTAGGGGCGTTAAACGATAGCGCTTGCTGGGAGGCAACCCAATTTTATTTTCTTTGCTTTTGCTTCTGTTTAGGAATAAATAATACATCTAGCTTCTGTTTAGATGTGGTTTTGTGTTTTAATTAGTGCTTTTGCCAAGTAGAACCTTTGGGAAGACTTGTGTGAAGTTTATGCGATCATGCTATAAAAAATTGAAACTTTAGCGCTCACGAGATTAGCTACCATTATTTACTAGAGAGTGTTTTTAGTTGACTCTTTTTGCAGATGATTACTAGAAAGATTCCTCACGTCCACCAATTTATTTCAACTTTTTTAGAGTTACAGAAGTATTCAAAAGTTGTAGATTGCTACAGAATGTTCTGTTTTTGAAAGATTCTGTTTTTCGTGTGTTGTTTGCTTATTTTGATGAATCTATGAGTAGTATCAGGGGGTATGAATCATAGAGAAGTTGGAATACAGTAGGTTTAACACCAATATAAACAAAGAATGAGTTCATTACAGTACCTTTGAGTCGCGGTTTGTTTTCTTATACTAACGGAACTCACGAGATTTTTGGTTAAGTTTTGTGTTGTGAAGTTCTCAAGTTTTGGGTATGGATTTGATGGACTATGGAACAAAGAGTGGCAAGAGCCTAAGCTTGGGGATGATGTAACGCCTCAGACACACCCGCCGGTGGTCATTACTCCGGGCCGGATCTAGACTGGCCTCACATATCAATACTAGTCTTTTCTGCGCACTTTGTCCTCACTCGTGCGCACCCGGGAGCAACTTCCCGGTCGGTCACCCATCCTGAAACTACTCCAAGCTGAGCATGCTTAACTTTGGAGTTCTTTCCGAATGGGCTCCCGGAAAAGAAGGAATTCCTTATTGATATGAGTAGTCTATCATCCCTAATAAGCCATGCTATCCCATACACCCCCACTCAGAGGAACCGACGTCCTCGTCGGGCCATAGGAACGTTCCCTCTTGGCACAAACGTATGTGCATCCAGTCCAGTACATGTGCCATGTCGTGTGCCACGACGGGTCACAAACATCATGAACAACATGACCGTGCACCTGTCCGTAAACATCCGTGTAACCGCTCGGGTTGGCTCTGATACCAACTTGTAACGCCCCGGACACACCCGCCGGTGGTCGTTACTCCTGGCGGGATCTAGACTGGCCTCACATAACAATACTAGTCTTTTTTGTGTACTTTGTCCTCACTCGTGCGCACCCGGGAGCAACTTCCTGGTCGGTCACCCATCCTGAAAGTACTCCAAGCTGAGCACGCGTAACTTTGGAGTTCTTTCCGAATGGGCTCCCGGAAAAGAAGGAATTCCTTATTGATATGAGTAGTCTATCATCCCTAATAATCCAGGCTATCACATAAAGGGTCGGTCTTGGGAACGAGGAGGATGAGGGAGCGAGGGTAGGGTTAGATGGTGCTCGAGCTGGGCTAAAAAATATAGAAAGGAAAACATCTCAAGATTATGAGGTGACAACTAGCCACTAACGAAAACCAATTGTTGCTAGAGATCAATGAAGAGATGAAAAACTCTTTCACCGAGAGGATAAATGATGAATTTGGGTCATTTATAAGCACCATAATTAGCAACAATCCTTAGGAAAATCTTTTAGGTGAGATACAACCCAAGATTACTCCAACGAATTAATTGAGGGGTTGCAAGGATCTCCTCAAGAAAGAGAAATGATGGTTTACATGTTTCATTCTTGATAACTTTTGAATCATGAAACATGAAGGAAATTGTCAAGAATGACATAACACCACCTCAAAATAAAAAGGTAGAAAGAATTGCACTTCGGAATACACGGTGAAGAATGCTTGAGCTCCAACAAGAATCTTGAAGAACACTTCAAGGACGAATTAAATCATGATGAACCACCATGAAGAACTCCGGTAATAAAAGGATGAAAAGTGAAAGATGAAAAGAATAAGATTTAAGCCTCGCAATGATTTAGACTGAGCTTAATGACGAGGTAACCGAGAAAAACTTGGAACTCCGGAAAAGAAAAGATGAATCACTTGGGATTTGAATTTGCTCGTCAAGAACAATCTCCGAAGGATAGGATTAAACAACTTGAAAAAAAGAATTATGTTATGCTTATCCTCCACTAATTAAATTGATGAGAAGCAATGGATTTGCATATCCACTTATTTGCATTGAAATTGATTAAAGAGGGATATAGCTCAAACTCGAGAAAGTCTTCTTGAACCACCGGTAGGATTGGAAGGAACAAATGAATTGATATGATAAAACAGGAAAAGAACTCTTGAGCGAACCACCGTAAGAATTGAAGTCGAGTGAAGAAAAAAGAATGAACCACTGGGAAGAATTGGAATTGGACGAAGAAAAGAAAATGAATCGCCGAAAGAATTAGAATACTAACGAAGAAAAGAATGAAGAGATCGCGAACGGATTAAAGAATGCTTGAACGAAGCACCGGAAGGATATAAAGACGAATGAAGAGACATGTCAGGACCCCGATCCTAAGTCACACAGGTCTAGCCTGAACACATCATATCACTTTGCGGCCTCACGCACGGTATCCCCATGGGTGCCACCTTACCCGGCCCGGGACCATTTGCGCATTTTGGCACACGTATATGATAGTGTCGCTAGCATCCATATGACAGAGAACTCGGGCCGGCATGACCAGTTATAAACCAAAAGTGGCACTACAATACAGAGACAGGCATACATGACCCAACAACGAACGTGTCGGTCATCAACGTATGAACCCAAGTCGTAGCAAGCTACAAGGACTTAAGGAACAACGCGTGACATTTCCCCTAATGGACAGACACAGGAACGAAGAAGGACACATGCCGGCCAGCCTAAGTGTTCCGGAGCAGTAACAAGCTACCAAGGCTCGGTGGAAGCACTAGGAGACATTTCCCTGTAAGATAGGCTACCAAGGGTAAACAACTAGGTGTCTGATCCCACACATAGCAATACACATTACACGTACACATAACATGCAAGCCCAGAAGAGCCATCATAGCATTTATTACAAACAGAGGACACATGACCCTACATACAAAGCATACAGGCAACGGAAGCATAACATGTCTAAGTATAGACATCTACAAATGAAAAAGGTTGATAAGCCTGACTATCTACAAGACCCTTCCAAGGGTACAAGATCGTAGCTGAGGTAACAAGCTAAACGTCGAAGTCCACGCGGAATCACTAGCGAGACTGAAGTCTCTCTGCAAAAACATAAATTAAGAAAACGTGAGTACAAAGGTACTCAGCAAGACTTACATCAGAACTAGCTACATATGCATCAATATCAACAAAGGGGTGGTGGAGTTTGACTGCAGCAAGCCAGCTTTGACTCGGTGGTTATTCTAAACTACGACTGCAAGTAACTCTTTTGAGGTGGCGCACACGAGTCCACATATTCACCAATCAATACACCACTATGGATCCGCTCCCGTCTCCCTACGAGAAGGCCATCCATAGCACTCATGCTTATCTTGCGTGTTTTAGAGTATCCACTTTCACTTGTTTATGAACTGTAAAGGTAACCCAGAAGTCCATTTCCGCGGACACGACTATTCGAATAGATCATATATAACCCTGCAGGGGTGTACTTCTTCACACACTCTCTCGACACTTACCGCCATGTACACGTCATGTATCTCGGCAACCTTCAAGCGGAAGCCTGGCGAGGCTGTCGGCCACGACCTGACTAACCACACAATTCTCTCGTCCAGGTTTATCGCCTACTTGGGTTCCATCCATGGGGAGATCCGGCCGGGGTGTCGCTCACGACCCCAAACGATGTGTACAGGGTTCCCGCATCACCAAATGGGCGACCGGTACACCATGCCACGTACCTGCCGCGTCACAGCCCACCCCGAGGGTCAGCGCTGCGCACGACCTCCAGTAAACTACAAACACCAGAAACTAATTGCAACTCCTGGACAGAGATCATGTTGATTAATAAGTCGAGAGAGTCAATTAAGGATCCCAATGTGTGGTAGTAGCTGTTTCATGGACCAACCAACACAGAACTCAGTTCCTGAGGACGGGCTGCAATGAGACAACCCACCATGTACTCCTACATGGCCTCTCATCGCTACCTTTACCAAATCGTGTTCACACACTTAGCTCTCAACAGTAGGACATGTTCACCACATTCCAATTCATCCCCGATGAATCAGACCTGACACAACTCTAAGCAATAGCAGACATAACCAGAAAGCATGAATGAGTAGGCACAACATGGCTCAAGCAACTCCTACTCATACTAGTGGGTTTCAACTATTTACTGTGGCAATGACAGGTCATGCAATGGAAAGGGGTTCAACTACCGCAACAGGTAACAGTTGAAGCATTGTTGTCCTAATGCAGTAGAAGAGAGCAAGAGCGAGAGAGTGGGATTGTATCGGAATGCTCAATGGGGTTTTGCTTGCCTGGCACTTCTGAAGATAACATTGGGTCTTCATCGGTGTCATCGATCACATCGTCGGAACCACGTCTATCGAGAGGGAACAAAAACCGGCAACAGAGAAAGAAACACAATCAATGCAATGCACAATATGATGCATGATCATGACATGGCATTATGTTATGATTTGAGCTAATGCAACTAGCAACAGGTTAAATGAAGTTGGTTTGAATCCAAGATTCAAATTCAAACTCCATATGTGGATACTCAAATGCCATTTATATGATTTGGCCTAAACAGCAGCCATAAGTTGTACTAACATGCATGATAATGCCATAATCAGATTCCTCATATTTTTCTGATCATTTTTCATATATAAATTATTTTCATCTGAGCTACGGTTGATTTTATATGATTTTTAGAAGTTTTAAATATTTTCTGAAATAAATAAATCATTTCTGATTTATTTAAAATTTCAGAAAATACTTATTGCGTCAGCATGACGTCACTGCGATGTCAGCAGTCAACAGAGGCTGGTACAGGTCAAACCTGACGTGTGGGGTCCACACGTCAGTGACACAACTAACTAAACTACTTATTTAGCACTAACCTAGTTTAGTTAGCCGGGCGAGGCCCACATCTTAGTGAGTCAAAGGGCTAACTAATTGCAAATTAGCACTAACCTAAAATTAGCAGGGCACTGGGCCCACCTGTCAGTGTCTACTTAAGCTAATGACAGTAATTAAAACTTAACTAAAAACCTAAACTAATACTAGTCAAGGGTTGGCCCACATGTCATTGACACAGGAGGGGTCGAGGCGTGGTCAAGGGGTCAACCCCACCGGCGACTCGCCGCCGGCGAGAGCCAGGGCGGCGGCGTGGCTCGAAAACATCATTCCAGTGACCAAATTAGCGGCGGAGGGCTTCTACGGGGAGCTGGTGAATTCGCGCATCCAGTAGGGAAAGTAAGAGGGGCTGGGGTGGCCGAAGCTCGCCGGAACGGAGCTCGCGGCGGCGCCGGAGTTCGGGAAGGTGCGGGCGCAGCGCTAGGGAGCACGGGCGGAAGAATTGGTAGGCGCGTTAGGCTCCTGGGAGTGCATTGAGCGAAGTGGTGAGCTCGGGCGTGTGCTAGCATGGCCGCAGCCACGGCGGCGACATGGCCGGCGGCGAGGAGCGCTCGGCTCCGGTGGTTGATGCGGCTAGTGAACAAGATAGGCGACGGGGCATGGGGGAAATGAAACCGGGGCTCACCGCGGTTCTTCTGGTACTGCTGGTGAGTCAGGGGAGGCACGGGGTCCGGCGAATTTGTCGATGGCGTCCAGTGGCCGTGCGGAGAAGACGAGCTCGAGGACGAAGCCTCAAGGCGTCCGGGGTCCTGCGGTTCGGCGTAGAGATGCACGGCAGCGAGGCGGAGCTCAGGGGCTTGTCGGAGAGGTGAGAGGGACTCGGTGGGCGCGGCGGCAGTGAGCGGCGGCGACGAGCTCCGCTTGGGCTGTGCGAGGGAGACAACCAAGAGAGGGGAGAGAGGTCAAGGGAGAGTGGGAGAGGTCCAGGGGGTGGCGTGGCGACGCATGGAGGCGTCCAGGGAGTCGGGGACGCGGGCAGGCAGGATGGAGGTGGCCGGGCGCGTGCCGGCGCGCGGTGGCCACGTGCGCTGCCTACTGGCGCGAGGTGGAAGGCGACAGAAGGAGCTGCGGTGGTGGGCTGGGCTGGCTCTTGGGCCACTGCTGCAGGCCCAGTCCCAGGTAAGCCCTCTCTCTCTCTCTGTTATTTCTGTTTCTGTTTTCTTTTCTATTTTATTTTTTGTGTTTTGATTTAGTTTAGGCACTAAACCATTTTTATAGACGCTGAAAATGATTGTGGATGTTAACTGAGTTATTCAAGAGACCCACCATAATTTTCAAAACATTTGGAGCTATAAAATTATTTATAGATTTTATTTGCTCCAATTCAAATACAATATACATTAATTCAAAAATCCAGAATGGCCTAAAAATAGTTGCATCATTTTTGGCAGAGGTTTTCACCTTTATCAAAAATCATGAACATTTTCAAAGGCATTTTGGGTTCATTGAAAAACATTTAAATTTGAACCTAGTTCAGTTCATTTGGTGCTAGGGTTTCAACAACCCCATTTCAAGTTTTTGAGAAAAATTTAAACATGATGCAACATGAGGACCAAGCAGGACAGGCAAGGGCTGTTCTAGGGCTGTGACAACTCACCCCCACTAAACAAGAATCTCGTCCCGAGATTCAAGCGTAGGGTAAGAAATTAGAGGGGGACACTAACTAACACAATCTTCATGATCCAACTGTCCTTCATATGAATGTTGATTGCTTGCATCGTGTTGATCTTGACATCCTTGCTTTCGAGATCTTTGTCCAACACGGTGACGACGAAAGAAACTCTACAAAATTGATCTTCTGAAAGATCGGGCAACTCAAGATCAACTCATGGAGTGAGACGTTGAAACATCTCTTGAGCTGAGATACGGAGTACACCTCCAGGGGGATGGAGTGAAATAAATGATGAAGGTTCACCTAGTGGCAATAATTCCACACCTAAGAAGAGGGTGATCGATACCACCAGACGGGGCACCTTGGAGAAGGTGACTCGTAGAGTTATTCCCTAAAGTGGCAAAATGAATTACTTTTGATATAGAGATCATTGAAACTCTCTATACTAGCCGGAGGCAAATCACATCCGATCGTTTGATGGAGTTTGAAAGATTGACATTCTCGGCTAGAAAGGATGATGTGGACTACCTTGTTGAAGACAACACAAGGGATGATTTTGGTTATCATCGGAAATGGATGGGACCCATGGCAAGTGCACTTATGAAAATAATCCTAAACAACAGTGGCTGAGAAAGGCAACCCATGGAAAATTGGCACATTGGCGGTGCAAGCTAGGAACAAAGATGCAAATGCTGGGAATGATTCTGGTAACTGGGGTGAATCCCAACAGTAGAGAGTAAAAATCTACTCTTGAGGGGTTATAGCATAACCAAGAACACTGGGACCAATCTCGGTTAGTGTCGAGGATAACACCTAGTGCTTGTGCGTGCTCTCAAGAACTTGAGCATTCCCATATTCATTAAGGTTTTACCAATATCCGTGTCAAGGATCCTGGCAACACCACATACTACCATGATGAAAAATGATGAACGATGCAGATGCAAAGGAAGATAACACTTTCTCAGATTTCACCTTAGCGGAGTCGAGGGGCAAAATCTGGATAATCGACCGAGAGACATTTAGCACTCCGCTTCTAATGTTCTCCTTGATGTGCTAGCGTAACCCATTTATTAAAATGGTTTGGTACCTAGAACGTCAAGTAAAAGGTCGGACTTCAGGAGCACAAAAATCCATAAGAAACAACTAGGGGGTAAATCCTACGAAATCCTTATGGGGAGGTGGCCAACTTCTTCAATCAAGATACTCCAACAATAGGTCTCCCGGCTGGGTGTGTTAGCCACGACATCCACTTTACCGGTTATCGAGAGACCAATATTATAGTTCTTGGAAAATGCTCCAACCATCATATCTGCCTGAGATTCAGTTCTGGTTGGTGTCAGGATATTCTAGACTCATCGAGTCAAGAAAGAAAAATAAAAGTTTGCAACACAAATTGACGAGATGGCGTTGCGAAATTCTCGGGGAGTGAACTACGATAGCAAGCTCCAAAACATGAGCTAGTTCTGCTACAAACTTGTGAACACGTTGTCCAAGACAAGCATGACCACGTAGTAGTCTTATGATAAAACACTACCGAGTTTAGGTGGGAACCATCATCGAGGATATCGAAGTCCTTGCATAAGTCTAGATCTTAAGAAGAAACTTCTTCTCCTTGAACAAATCAATCAGTGGCTTGGTGTGCTAGGGATACATATAGAGTGAAGGTTGCAAGTCTCCAAACCACAGAATAGTTCGCACATATGCATGACTGACTTGGGATGATTCCACAGGAAGCAAAACAACTTTCTCGAATTCACGGTGGCAACTTACATCAATTACACATGAGTTAGGGGAAGACACTTCTTACATCGAGGCATCTATTTCATGAGCTAACACAAAGATGATGCTTACAAAAGTTTCCAATGTTAGCTTAACGTTCAACATGAATCATGGAGAGGATAAACATGTCGCCGATGGGCTCGACAACAATTCATCGAGGCTTCCATAAAAATGGAATTCCATAACTATGTGAACAAGGTGATAGCATTGGTCAGACCAATAGATGTAACTGTGTATGCTCGAGGGATCAACCACGAGTAAGACAACATTACGAATACCATTGGTTCTGATTTTATTTGAGGATAGCCCACACTCAAATCAAAGTTTTGGACAAGACAATAGATCCAACAACTGATCACAGGGACCAATTGATGAAGATATCATCTATCTTCAACACACGCAAATATACCCCTTGAAATGAACTAAGTTGGCAAGCTTTTATCTTCCAACTCTCCAAGTTAGTGTTTAGCTTCACCAATTAGCTCAGGAGGTAACCGACACAGATTCTTGGGGAATGGCTGGTTTACAAGAACCAACTCAATCACGAACTCAACATAGCGGTCAGGTGACAACCTGGTAATACTCTCGAGAAGGTATTCGGAAAATCACGGACCACCGATATGTTACTAAGCTCGGGAACAATCTTGCTTTTCAGGGCAAGACGATATGATCAGAAGAGCGAGAGATTGACACAATCCTAACTCATTGATCGAAGAGTGCACCAGGAAAGATGGACTAGTAGCACGATCAATCTTAGAATGGTGATTGAATAACCAACACGCTAAGAATGAGATTGTTGTCCTTTAACTACCAAGCAACGAAGTTGCTAGGAGTATTGATTTCACACGACACAATTCAGTTGTCAGCATTCCGGTTACAATAACACGGAGGCCGAGGAATAAACGATGATGCCGAAAAGTATCACCTTATCAAAAGTTCATAGGAGGTGGTGCAATTCCCATGACATTCTTGACATAAGGATGGTAATACCCCAAGATAGAACAGATTAGAAGCTGTATTAGCATTCTCCATCTACGAAGTACAACTTCTTTGACCCAATCCGGGATATGGATAAGGTACTGGAGTTTGTTTCTCCTAGTCATTCCAGAACAGAATGGCTTGACGGACCACAAGAGTAAAAGGCATCGATGAACACGAATGCACGACTACTCCTGACTATCAACTGATAGACGAGGGTCATAATACAACTAAAAGGAACAACTCAGGGAACATATGATTGTCTGAGTTGTGGATGCATAGGTTAGTATGTCGAACGAGTTCCACATATTTCTTCCGGATAACCCATGCAGAAAGGTAGGATTGGCGGAATCGCAACATGATTGGAGTACTACTCAAGAGCACTCTGGTTGTGATCTTTTGGTTCAGAAGAACTTCTGCCATGACGGTTCATGGTATTGGAAGAACGATAACCACAGACCTCGAGGACTATCACAAGGTTACTAATATCCTAAAGGGACGAGCAAATACTACCAACAGGAGGTAAGTGGAGTGAGTCTTGGGTTCAAGAACCCAGAAATAGAATGCCTACTATCTAAATGGCATCACGGGATGCTTTCGAGAATGATGGCCAGAATTATCACACTGTGGATATAAAGTATTGCTAGCTTACTGGGTGATCCTCTAAGACACCTAGGGTCATAATAATAACTCCAACATATATGTCGAGGTAACGGAGTACCTCAACACAACGACTAGTGTGGTTAATCTGGCCCAAAGGAGCATCGGGAACAGGAGGAACGGATTTGCAATCGCATAAGATTATTTAGAAACCTGGAATGACTCTGATAGCATAATGGCTGTAAATGCCCCAAAAAGATTTTGAGATCCAAGCAAAAAGGGTAGCATATCCACATAACATCATAATGTCAAGGTTCTGAGACCAACAGTTGAACAAACGGAAGTAGTAGAAACTGAACTGAGGGTTGAAACCACATTAACGTGATCCTGATAAATAGAATGAGAATCCAAGTTCTTAATCCCCGTAGAAGAAGAAGGTGACTCAAATCAGAAGGTCAAAGGGTAAAGGAGTAAAAAGAGCCTTACGTTCCCTTCCACAATCAATTACCTTATATAACTAAAGAATTTCTAGACACAACTTCGACCAGTTTGGCTTACTAATCCTACAGGCAGTCAGGCTCTGATACCAAACTGTCAGGACCCCGATCCTAAGTCACACAGGTCTAGCCTGTAACACATCATATCACTTTGCGGCCTCACGCACGGTATCCCCACGGGTGCCACCTTACCCGGCCCGGGACCGTTTGCGCATTTTGGCACACGTATATGATAGTGTCGCTAGCATCCATATGACAGAGAACCCGGGCCGACATGACCAGTTATAAACCAAAAGTGGCACTACATTACAGAGACATGCATACATGACCCAGCAACGAACGTGTCGGTCATCAACTATGAACCCAAGTCGTAGCAAGCTCCAAGGACTTAAGGAACAACGCCTGACATTTCCCCTAAGGGACAGACACAAGAACAAAGAAGGACACATGCCAGCCAGCCTAAGTGTTCCGGAGCAGTAGCAAGCTACCAAGGCTCAGTGGAAGCACTAGGAGACATTTCCCTGTAAGATAGGCTACCAAGGGTAAACAACTAGGTGTCGGATACCACACATAGCAATACACATTACACGTACGCATAACATGCAAGTATGTGTTGTACAACATGGCATCACAACATAACTCAACAACTCATATAGATAAAGGCCCAGAAGAGCCATCATAGCATTTATTACAAACAGAGGTCACATGACCCTACATACAAAGCATACAGGAAACGGAAGCATAACATGTGTGTGTACAGACATCTACAAATGAAAAAGGGTGATAAGCCTGACTATCTACAAGACCCTTCCAAGGGTACAAGATCGTAGCTGAGGTAACAAGCTAAACGTCGAAGTCCACGCGGAATCACTAGCGAGACTGAAGTCTCTCTGCAAAAACATAAATTAAGCAAACGTGAGTACAAAGGTACTCAACAAGACTTACATCAGAACTAGCTACATATGCATCAGTATCAACAAAGGGGTGGTGGAGTTTGACTGCAGCAAGCCAGCTTTGACTCGGTGGCTATTCTAAACTACGACTGCAAGTAACTCTTTTGAGATGGCGCACACGAGTCCACATATTCACCAATCAATACACCACTATGGATCCGCTCCCGTCTCCCTACGAGAAGGCCATCCATAGCACTCACGCTTATCTTGCGTGTTTTAGAGTATCCACTTTCACTTGTCTATGAACTGTAAAGGTAACCCAGAAGTCCATTTCCGCGGACACGGCTATTCGAATAGATCATATATAACCCTGCAGGGGTGTACTTCTTCACACACGCTCTCGCCACTTACCGCCATGTACACGTCATGTATCTCGGCAACCTTCAAGCGGAAGCCTGGTGAGGGTGTCGACCACGACCTGACTAACCACACAAGTCTCTCGTCCAGGTTTATCGCCTATTTGGGTTCCATCCGTGGGGAGATCCGGCCGGGGTGTCGCTCACGGCCCCAAACGATGTGTACAGGGTTCCCGCATCACCAAACGGGCAATCGGTACACCGTGCCACGTACCTGACACGTCACAGCCCACCCCGAGGGTCAACGCTGCGCACGACCTCCAGTAAACTACAAACACCAGAAACTAATTGCAACTCCTGGACAGAGATCATGTTGATTAATAAGTCGAGAGAGTCAATTAAGGATCCCAATGTGTGGTAGTAGCTATTTCATGGACCAACCAACACAGAACTCAGTTCATGAGGACGGCTGCAATGAGACAACCCACCATGTACTCCTACATGGCCTCTCATCGCTACCTTTACCAAATCGTGTTCACACGCTTAGCTCTCAACAGTAGGACATGTTCACCACATTCCAGTTCATCCCCGATGAATCAGACCTGACACAACTCTAAGCAATAGCAGGCATAACCAGAAATCATGAATGAGTAGGCACAACATGGCTCAAGCAACTCCTACTCATACTAGTGGGTTTCAACTATTTACTATGGAAATGACAGGTCATGCAGTGGAAAGGGGTTCAACTACCGCAGCAGGTAACAGTTGAAGCGTTGTTGTCCTAATGCAGTAAAAGAGAGCAAGAGCGAGAGAGTGGGATTGTATCGGAATGCTCAATGGGGTTTTGCTTGCCTGGCACTTCTGAAGATAACATTGGGTCTTCATCGGTGTCATCGATCACATCGTCGGAACCACGTCTATCGAGAGGGAACAAAAACCGGCAATAGAGAAAGAAACACAATCAATGCAATGCACAATATGATGCATGATCATGACATGGCATTATGTTGTGATTTGAGCTAATGCAACTAGCAACAGGTTGAATGAAGTTTGTTTGAATCCAAGATTCAAATTCAAACTCCATATGTGGATATTCAAATGCCATTTATATGATTTGGCCTAAACAGCAGCCATAAGTTGTTCTAACATGCATGAAAACGCCATAAACAGATTCCTCATATTTTTCTGATCATTTTTCATATATAAATTATTTTCATCTGAGCTACGGTTGATTTTATATGATTTTTAGAAGTTTTGAATATTTTCTGGAATAAATAAATCATTTCTGATTTATTTAAAATTCCAGAAAACACTTATTGCATCACCATGACGTCACTGCAATGTCAGCAGTCAATAGAGGCTGATCCAGGTCAAACATGACGTGTGGGGTCCACACGTCAGTGACACAACTAACTAGACTACTTATTTAGCACTAACCTAGTTTAATTAGCCGGGCAGGGCCCACATGTCAGTGAGTCAAAGGGCTAACTAATTGCAAATTAGCACTAATCTAAAATTAGCAGGGCACTCGGCCCACCTGTCAGTGTCTACTTAAGCTTATGACAGTAATTAAAACTTAACTAAAAACCTAAACTGATACTAGTCAAGGGCTGGCCCATATGTCATTGACACAAGGGGGTCCAGGCGTGGTCAAGGGGTCAACCCCACCGGCGACTCGCCGCCGGCGAGAGCCAGGACGGCGGCGCTGCTCGGAAACATCATTCCGGTAACCAAATTAGCTGCGGAGGGCTTCTACGGGGAGCTGGTGAATTCGCGCATCCAGTAGGGCAAGTAAGAGGAGCTGGGGTGGCCGGAGCTCGCCGGAACGGAGCTCGCGGCGGCGCCGGAGTTCGGGAAGGTGAGGGCGCAGCGCTAGGGAGCACGAGCGGAAGAACTGGTAGGCGCGTTAGGCTCCTGGGAGTGCACTGAGCGAAGTGGTGAGCTCGGGCGTGTGCTAGCACGGCCGCAGCCACGGCGTCGACATGGCCGGCGGCGAGGAGCGCTCGGCTCCTGTGGTTGATGCTGCTAGGGAACAAGATAGGCGACGGGGCATTGGGGAAACGAAACCGGGGCTCACCACGGTTCTTCTGGTACTGCTGGCGAGGCAGGGGAGGCATGGGGTCCGGCGAATTTGTCGATGGCGTCCGGCGGCCGTGCGGAGAAGACGAGCTCGAGGACGAAGCTTCAAGGCGTCCGTGGTCCTGCGGTTCGGCGTAGAGGTGCACGGTAGCGAGGCGGAGCTCGGGGGCTCGTCGAAGAGGAGAGAGGGACTTGGTGGGCGCGGCGGCAGCGAGCGGCGGCGACGAGCTCCGCTCGGGCTGTGCGAGGGAGAGAACCAGGAGAGGGGAGACAGGTCGAGGGAGAGTGGGAGAGGTCCAGGGGGTGGCGTGGCGACGCATGGAGGCGTCCAGGGCATCGGGGACGCAGGCAGGCAGGCTGGAGGTGGCCGGGCGCGTGCCGGTGCGCGGTGGCCACGCTCGCTGCCTACTGGCGCGAGGTGGAAGGCGACAGAAGGAGCTGCGGTGGTGGGCTAGGCTGGCTCTTGGGCCACTGCTGCAGGCCCAGTCCCAGGTAAGCCCTCTCTCTCTCTCTGTTATTTCTGTTTCTGTTTTCTTTTCTATTTTATTTTTTGTGTTTTGATTTAGTTTAGGCACTAAACCATTTTTATAGACGCTGAATATGATTGTGGATGTTAACTGAGTTATTCCAGAGACCCACAATAATTTTCAAAACATTTGGAGCTATAAAATTATTTATAGATTTTATTTGCTCCAATTCAAATACAATATAACTTAATTCAAAAATCCGGAATGGCCTAAAAATAGTTGCATCATTTTTGGCAGAGGTTTTCACCTTTATCAAAAATCATGAACATTTTCAAAGGCATTTTGGGTTCATTGAAAAACATTTTAATTTGAACCTAGTTGAGTTCATTTGGTGCTAGGGTTTCAACAACCCCATTTCAAGTTTCTGAGAAAAATTTAAACATGATGCAACATGAGGACCAAGCAGGACAGGCAAGGGCTGGTCTAGGGCTGTGACAAGACATCAATTAAGAATAGTTAAAGGACGAAGTTGAAAACTGAGAACGAAGAAATCTTCTAAAATTATGGCCTTCGGAGGATTACAATGGGAAGAATTCATGAAATGCTTCGGATGACATGAAAAGATTCCTCGTGATCGAAATAATTATGAGGATGCATGAAGCTAGAACCACGAATCTCTGGAAGAACGGGTAAGAATTCAAGAGGAACTCTTTTCAGTCTTCAAAACCTGAGAATGACGACGAGAAATACCATGAATAATTTGAGATACTCCAAAAGAATGATAAATATAAAGGTTGAAGCAACAATGAATGAAAGCAATCTTAAAGAAGGCATATGACTGATGGAATCCATACATACGTCACAGTTTGAAAAGAATTTCAAAATAACTCCGGAAAAATAAATTAGAAGAGTCGGGTAAGATCCTGGGAAAATACTTGTGGGTTAGGGCCCACTCAAAAGAAATCTTGTTGGAATGATTACTTGAAAGAGAGATTGCACCGGTTGAATTAAATGGCTCGAATGAGATAACAACCTCGAAATAGCTTGAGCAAATTAATAATGGAAATGTGAATCTTCTAAGTTATCTTGTACACTCGGAGAAGAATTAGAGAGAGTTGAATAAATAGGAGAGACTTTAGATAAGATTTTCAACATTGGAAAAATATGTGAAACAAGAGGAAGGATATAATCAACACCAAGGCTTGGAATTAGTCCACCGGAGAAAAAACGAGAATGGAGAATGATAAACTTGAAGCTTCATGGGCATCTTCACGAGAATTCACC
This sequence comes from Secale cereale, assembly GCA_902687465.1. Lineage (NCBI taxonomy): Eukaryota > Viridiplantae > Streptophyta > Magnoliopsida > Poales > Poaceae > Secale > Secale cereale. The sequence continues at coordinate 369,210,230 of LR738714.1, read as the reverse complement.
GGATAAGGACATTGAAGGAAAAGAATGAAGAAACATCACATGAATAAAATGGATATTTCATTTGAGAATTTCTGGCTCTCAGAAGAGAAGGGTGGGAGGGTGGGGAAAAACAAAGACAACTTGGTACGAACGAAACGGACACCATTGAGAAAAACCAAGACTTGGTCTTGCACATATTAAAAGGATCGGGTTAACTTGAAGAGAAGCACGCCGGTTGAAAAGAATTTTCATGACAATCTTGATGATCAAGTAGGACTAGCACCCCCATAGAAATATGAGAACATCAATTAGGAAAGGTATGGAATCAACACTTGACTTGGAAGCAACTCGAATACCACAACCAAAACAAAAACAAAGGATAGATATGTTGCAACATAATCTTCACAATGAACATCCGAACAAAATTGAACGAATGAATTCCATAGCTTAATGGTACATTAACTTGTCGAGAATCCACTTGGGAGAAAATGATAGATTAAAACAACAAGGTAACAGATGGAACAAATACATAATAGAGGTTTCGTCCCACATGTTCATGCTGATGCCCCATGGCACGTGTTACAAAGGGCCTTGCAATCCCTGGATCAGCATAGCCAAGGATCCTTTAAGATGCAACCCCAGTGTAACATCGACCATGATAACCTCTACACTAGATGTTGAACCCCAACCTCATATCATGCACCCGTTGGAAGATTACTACAAGCTACTTGAAACCCACCTATTAATTCTTGAAGCTTTCCGGTTATGCAATCTGGTGTTGGGGATACAGGGGAAGCACCACGCACTCAACTCTAATCCTACATCCAGCTGTATCCATCCATAAACACATAACCAGCCACCTTCGGAAACCGTTTACCTCGGACCTTCGAAACGCATCTACTAGCTGTGGCAATACTCCCGAACTATCCCACCAGCATTGGATGACGTCGGGGTTATCTCACCACCAGACACGCATAGAAGAGTTTTCGATGTCGGCCGCCTCTGGTATTCTAGAACTGTCAGGATACACAATGGGACGACAATACCTCAGAGCTCAACTCCCCGGGACATAGCCTGAACAGACGGGAGGCACCAAGACAGAATTCTCGTCACAAAGATATCAGAACAATCCAAACAATACCCGTGTGATCCTAAAAATTTTCTTCTGTGTAAATTGAGGATAGTGATGTTTAAACAACGTCAGGAATACTCACCAGAGCGACGAAGGGGATGAGGTCTAAAAAGAAATCCTACTCTCCGATACATATAGGACTCAAAACATTTTGTGTGTGTGTCTAGACTCAACATCGGCAGCGGTTCGATCAATCAGGGGGCTCCTAGGTCGGAGAAGGCTTTGATACCAACTTGTAATGCCCAGGATGCGACTATAGCTCCTACGTGTCGAGGCACGAGTTAGAGATATAATCGCATTCTGGAATGATCGCAAGCGTGGTATCTTTGCACAACTCATGTAATGAACAGGGATGAAAGAGTTAAATAGTTGGCTTACACTCGTCACGTCTCACAATTAATTCAACATTCATACATTCATCCAAATAACACAGAGTCCGGATATGGACGAAATCAAACGAGAAAAGATACCACAACCACAAGTCCAGATCGCCCCTAGTAGGAACCACTACTGAACGTCGGGGTACGTCACATACATACGACCACGCTCTTCGTCGAACTCCTTGTGAAGTTCTTGTCCATCTTCGGCGTCGTACTCAGTTGTACCTGCATCTGGTGTGTGTTGTAATCTATGAGTCACATGGACTCAGCAATCCCATTCCCGGGTATCAAAAGTAACAAATCCTTTTAGGTGTGGAGAGGTAATAAAGTGTCTGCAGCAAGGACTAAGCAACTAGCTTACGAATTCCGAGCGAGATGAGGAAAATGTGCCAACGGTCGGCAAAGATGATCAGTAGGTGATCGTAGCTACTCACGTTCATGCATAACCCCACCGTGTTCACTTTCCGAAACCCCTTCGAAAAGAGACCGTCACGGTTACTCACACAGGTAGTGTATTCTTAAGGATATGGTGTCAAGTTATCTACAACAGGATATTAACAAATTCCCATCTGCCACATAACCGCGGGCATGGCTTTTGAAAGTTCATAACCCTGCAGGGGTGTCCCAACTTAGCCCATCACAAGCTCACGATCCGCGGAGTCGCAACTCCATGTTGGGAAGACCCGAGTATTCTCGGAATCCCGTGCTCAAGATATTTCGACAAAGGTAAAACTAATCCAGCAAGACCTCTCGGCGTGCCGATACCCTGATAGTAGTCGCGCGTATCTCGTCTCAGGCCACGGCCGGATAGGTCAGCGTACAGTTATATACCAGCCCTCGGGTTTCCCCAAGCTGGCCCCGCAGTCTGCCCAGTTTGGACCAACTCTCATGAGGAGCACTGGCCCGGATTCTTGATTAAGAACTCGGGTTAATTACTCCCTATGCAAGTTTTAGTTGTTAGGCAAATGGTAAAACCAAAGTTGGGCCTTGCTGGAAAAGCTTTAAGCAATGCGAATTATCAAGGGGGGGTCATAAACCCCAACCGTGTTAGGAACACAAAATGAAGGAACATAACACCGGTTTATTGGGTCCTAAGGTGGCATGAGTGTAACAAAACACCAAGCAGAAGGCCAAGCCTTCGACCCATTACCAATATATATGTGCATGCATTAATTAAGATATATATTGTGTTATCCCAATAAATGAGTCCAAACATGGAGCAATCTTCCAACTTCACATGCAACTAACAACGCTATAAGAGGGGCTGAGCAAAAGCGTACTTAGCCAAACAATGGTTTGCTAGGAAGGCGGTTAGAGTGTTTCATAGGAGGCTGACAGACAAGAATAGGCATCGAGGCATAACTATAGAGCGAGACAACTAGCAAAGCAAAGATATAGGTGATATCGGGGGACTGTCATCTTGCCTGAAATCCCACAAGGAAGAAGAACAAGTCCATGATGTAGTCGAACAAATCCTCACAGCTCCGGAACGAAACCGAAGCTAACGAGAGAAGCATACCGGAAAGAAGCAAACAACATGGTAAACACACAAGCATAAACATGGCATGATGCACAAACAAGTATGATGCATGTCCGGTTTAAATATGCATGGCATGACAAAGTGCAACAAACAACACTACAATTTAAGTGGAGCTCAATATGCTATGAGTTGCATATTGAAGAAACACCACATTCACATATTTAGTTCGCTCTCACTTATGAACCCAACAAGTTTAATTGTTTTTAGCATGGCAAGAGGTGCAACACAATTAAACTACACTATCTAAGCAATTTAAATGGAGCCGGAAACAACAAACAACAACTCCGGAAAATCCCCATGTCATTAAGCAAATATTAAAGCAAACAACAATTTAAACATTTTAATGTTGTTATCATGATGCGGATGACAAATGCAAGTTTTAAGCAATTTTATGAAAAGTTAGCATGAAGACGATATGAAGCATTTGGTCGCCACGACGGAAGGAAATGGGTGTCATGGCGGCGAGAATGGAAACGGTGCCACAGCAACATTCCAATGATCCGACAACTCGTCGAGATGCCGGTGCAAAAGAAATGTGGCGTGAGCGTGTCATGCGAAAGAAGGTGGGGTGATCCCGTTACTAGGTTCCCATGGGTCGACGGCACGACTTACGCAGAGAAACGTGCAATGTCAGTTCGGACTCGAGGCAAACACGGGCCTCTCATACAACACACATTCATTCGTCCACGAGCATCGTCTCGGCGGTTATACCTTTGAAGCGTGCGTTTTCGAAGCGGTTCGAGTTTGTAGTGGAATTAGTGGTACACGGAGATGGTAGTTGTACGCGTTTTCGTAGATGTCACGACGGCGGTAGTCGTTCACGGGGCGTCGTGAGAAATAGTCGTTCACGGGGTCTTTGAGGGTCAACGGTAGTGGTACACGTTTCGTAGCCGTTCAAGTTTCCGTAGATGTTCGGGTCACGGCGATGGTAGTCGTTCGGCATCGGTTGTCAAGCTACTTGGTGTCTTGGCGATTCCGAAGATGGAGGTAGAGGTACTTGATGTCCGTATATTCCACGGGTCCTCGAGGGTTGACGGTAGTCGTTCACGGGTCGTAAAGGAACTTGGCGGTTTCAAGGGCTCCAGGCGTCGTGGTACTTGGCGCTTCAAAAACGTTCATCATGGTACTTGGAGTCTTCAAACTTTTCGATCTTGACAAAACGAAGGGGTACTTGGTGTTTGCCATGTTCTGTCTTGGCGTCAAGTGGCAGCACACGAGACTACGAGGGCATCAGGCGGACGAGAAAAATGGGCCCGACAAGGACGGTAGTGGCTGAAGGTGCAGCAGGGAGGCACAGGGTCGCGAGGCCGAGGCAGGCGGCTCGGCACCGACGACGGAGCTGACGGGCGCGGTGACTGCAGGGCGCCGGCGTGATGAAGCAGGGAGGCGGGGTGGCGTTTCTCGGAGGTCGTCGTACGATCCAGGACGACGGCGGCAGTGGCGCCATGGCCAGCAGAGGAGCTCGGGGCCGACCGGATCCGAGGCTAGCGGGGTCCTATGAACTTGGAGATGGAGCGGGCTCGACGCGTCGAGGCAGACGGGAGCGGAGATCCATGCGGCGGAGCTTGCCGCCGGTGTGGGGGAGGCAAATGAGGACGGAGAGGATAGAGGAGGAGCAGGTGGCTCGGCAGTGAGTGCTGGCGGCGCGGGCATCATGGCGTGGTGGCACTCGGGCCTGGCGAGGCTAAGGCGGCGAGGCGCGGAGGAGGGGGCGGAGCACCGGAGTCAGGGCCGAAGGGCTCTGCCCTCCCTCTGGCTCGTTGCGTGCGGGAGGTAGGAGGCACGAGCGTGCGAGCACATTAGGGGGAGAGGAGCGGGGTCGAGCGAGAGGCAGGAGGGGATCGAGGCTGCGCCTGGGTGGCAGCGCTAGGAGGGAGAGATTGATCAAGCAGGGGAGTCAGGCTAGGGTTAAGTGGAGGGGTGCGGCTGGGCCTAGGGAGGTTGGTTGGGCCGGCCTGGTCGCAGGTCTCGGCTGGGCTTGGTCTCTTTGCTCCCTCTCTCTCTTTCCCTTCTATTTTCTTTAACAGAAAGAAAAAAAAGATGAAAAGAAAGAGAGGGTTAGGGAAAGATTTTGCGCATGCGGGTAATTTTCCCGGACTCATAAAAATGAGCCTTATCCAGGAAAAATAGAAGTGGCATGATTGTGAGGTTGATTTCAAACTCGTTTGAATTTAATGCAAATGAGTTTGATAAGGAAATGGGTAATTGGTATGTCCAAAAATGTTGAAAATTTTAGAGGAGCCTCGATAAAAGAGATAAGATATATTGGCAAGGTTTGGGAGAACAAACTTGAAGCGGGGAAAGGCATGCGATTATTTTGCAAGTGTGTTTCAGTTAATTCCAAACCAATGGAATAATTATGTTAGCTCCCTATACATATTGGGAGTATATGTTATAAAGAGATATCACCATGTGATTTACATATTGGGAGTATATGTTATAAAGAGATATCACCATGTGATTCCCTCGATTTAAATGGATCGAAGATCCATACGGTTTATTTATTTGCAAAAATTAATGAGATGATGGCATGATGACATGATGCAATGCAAAAAATAAATAGAACAACCAAAAAGAAACACACGGTAACATCGAAATATGGAAGTCTTCTGGAGCGTCGATCTTGGGGTGTAACAGATGCCCAAGGCACGCCAAGGTAAAATTCAAGGACAACAAAAAGCCGAAGCTTGGGGATGCCCCGAGAAGGCATTCCCTCTTTCGTCTTCATCTATCGGTAACTTTACTTGAGACTATATTTTTATTCACCACATGATATGTGTTTTGCTTGGAGCGTCATGTATGATTTGAGTCTTTGCTTTTTAGTTTGCCACAATCATCCTTGCTGGACACATCTTTTGAGAGAGATACAAATGAATCAGAATTTATTAGAATAATCTTTGTGCTTCACTTATATCTTTTGAGCTAGATAGTTCTGCTCTAGTGCTTCACTTATATCTTTTAGAGCACGGCGGTGGTTTTATTTTGTAGAAATTATTGATCTCTCATGATTCACTTATATCTTTTTGAGAGTCTCTTAGAACAGCATGGTAATGTGCTTTGGTTATAAAACTAATCCTAATATGATAGGCATCCAAGATGGGTATAGTAAAAACTTTCATATAAAGTGCATTGAATATTATGAGAAGTTGGATGCTTGATGGTTGTTTTGAGATATGAGGATGGTGATATTAGAGTCATGCTTAGTAGAGTAGTTGTGAATTTGAGAAATACTTGTGTTGTGGTTTGCAAGTCCCGTAGCATGCACGTATGGTAACCGTTGTGTGACAAATTTGAAATATGAGGTATTTCATTGAGTGTCATCTTTTGTGTGGAGGTCGGGATCGCGCGATGGTTAATTCCTACCAACCCTTCCCCTAGGAGCATGCGTGTAGTACTTTGTTTTGATGACTTGTAGATTTTTGCAATAAGTATGTCAGTTCTTTATGACTAATGTTGAGTCCATGGATTATACGCTCTCACCCTTCCACCATGGCTAGCCTCTCTTGTACCACGCAACTTTCGCCGGTACCATACACCCACCATATACCTTCCTCAAAACAGCCACCATACCTACCTATCATGGCATTTCCATAGCCATTCCGAGATATATTGCCATGCAACTCTCCACCGTTCTGTTCATATGACACGCTTCACCATTGTCATATTGACATGCATGTCATGTAGTTGACATCGTATTCGTGGCTAGGCCACCATGCATAATTTTTCATACATGTCACTCTTGATTCATTGCACATCCCGGTACACCGCCGAAGGCATCCATATAGAGTCATACTTTGTTCTAGTATCGAGTTGTAAATCAATAGAAGTGTGATGATCATCATTATTAGAGCATTGTCCCAAATGAACAAGGGAAAAGGGAAAGGCCAAAGAAAAAAGTCCCAAAAAAAGAAAAGAAAAAGAAAAAAGGGAAAATGCTACTATATTTTTTCACACTTGTGCTTCAAAGTAGCACCATGATCTTCATGATAGAGAGTCTCTTGTTTTGTCACTTTCATATACTAGTGGGAATTTTCATTATAGAACTTGGCTTGCATATTCCAACTATGGGCTTCCTCAAATGCCCTAGGTCTTCGTGAGCAAACAAGTTGGATGCACACCCACTTAGTTTCTTTTGTTGAGCTTTCATACATTTTTAGCTCTAGTGCATCTGTTGCCTGGCAATCCCTACTCACTCACATAGATATCTGTTGATGGGCATCTCCATAGCCCGTTGATACGCCTAGTTGATGTGAGACCATCTTCCTCTTTTGTCTTCTCCACAAACACCACTCTATTCCACCTACAGTGCTATGTCCATGGCTCACGCTCATGTATTGTGTGAAAGTTGAAACAAATTGAAAAAATTCAAGTATAAAACAATTGCTTGGCTAAAACCGGGGTTGTGCATGATATGAGTATTTTGTCTGACGAAGATGGAGCATAGCCAAACCATATGAGTTTGTAGGGATGAACTTTCTTTGGCCATGTTATTTTGAGAAGACATGATTGCTTTTATAGTATGCTTGAAGTACTATTATTCTTATATCAATATAGACTTTTGTCTTGAATTTTTTGGATCGGAACATTCATGCCACAATAAAGAAAATTGCATTGAGAATTATGTTGGTTAGCATTCCACATCAAAAATTCTGTTTTTATCATTTACCTACTCGAGGACGAGCAGGAATTAAGCTTAGGGATGCTTGATACGTCTCTAACATATCTATAATTTTTTATTGTTCCATGCTATTATATATTCTGTTTTGGATGTTTAATGGGCTTTATTATACACTTTTATATTATTTTTGGAACTAACCAACTAACCCAAGGCCTAGTGCAAATTGTTTTCTTTGCCTATTTTAGTGTTTCGCGGAAAAGGAATATCAAACGGAGTCCAAACGGAATGAAACCTTTGGGAGAGTTATTTTTGGAACGATATCAACACATAAGACTTGGAGTACACGCAAGGAAACGAGAGAGGCGGCCACGAGGGCAGGGGCATGCCTAGGGGGGTAGGCGCGCCCCCACCCTCGTGGGCCCCCTCTAGCTTCCCTAACGTGCTTCTTATGCCTATATATACTCTCATACCCTGGAAACATCGAGGCAAGCGACGAAACCCTAATTCCATCGCCGCAACCTTCTGTACCCGTGAGATCTCATCTTGGGGCCTGTTCCAGAGCTCCGCGGGAGGGGGCAACGATCTCGGAGGGCTTCTACATCATCACCATAGCCTCTCTGATGAGTTGTGAGTAGTTTACCACAGACCTTCGGGTCCATAATTTTAGCTAGATGGCTTCTTCTCTCTCTTTGGATCTCAATACAAAGTTCTCCTCGATCTTCAAGGAGATCTATTCAATGTAATCTTTTTGCGGTGTGTTTGTCGAGATCCGATGAATTGTGGGCTTATGATCAAGATTATCTATGAACAATATTGGATTCTTTTCTGAAATCTTTTATGTATGATTATAATATCCTTGCAAGTCTTTTCGAATTATTGGATTGGTTTGGCCTACTAGATCTATAGTTATTGTAATGGGAGAAGTGCTTGGCTTTGGGTTCAATCTTGAAGTGTCCTTTCCCAGTGACAGCAGGGGCAGCAAGGTATGTATTGTATTGTTGCCATCGAGGATAAAAAGAATGGGTTTATATCATATTGCTTGAGTTTATCCCTCTACATCATGTCATCTTGCTTAAGGCGTTACTCTGTTCTTATGAACTTAATACTCTAGATGCATGCTGGATAGCGGTCGATGTGTGGAGTAATAGTAGTAGATGCAGAATCTTTTCGGTCTACTTGTCAAGGACGTGATGCCTATATATAATGATCATGCCTAGATATGCTCATAACTATGCGCTTTTCTATCAATTGCTCGACGGTAATTTGTTCACCCACCGTAGAATTCTGCTATCATGAGAGAAGCCACTAGTGAAACCTATGGCCCCCGGGTCTATCTTTATCATATTATTTCCCATCAACTTGCCAATTTCTTTCGCCGTTTCTTTACTTTTCTTTCTTTACTTTCAGTCTCTATACCAAAAATACCAAAAATATTATCTTATCATCTCTATCAGATCTCACTCTCGTAAGTGACCGAGAAGGGATTGACAACCCCTTTTATCGCGTTGGCTGCGAGGTTCTTATTTGTTTGTGCAGGTGCGAGGGACTCACGCGTGGTCTCCTACTAGATTGATACCTTGGTTCTCAAAAACTGAGGGAAATACTTACGCTACTGTGCTGCATCACCCTTTGCTCTTCGAAGGAATACAATGCAAGCTCGAGAAGTAGCACGCACAGCCCCTTAGTGGGCTGGTGTGCCCCCTCCCCTTGGCCCATAAGGCCCCCCAACGCTTGTCGGGACCTCCGAAACCTCTTTCGGACACGCTGATCATCACCCGGTACGGCCAGAACAATTCCGGACTCCAATACCCTTCGTCCAATATATCGATCTTCGCCTCCGGACCATTCCGGAGTTCCTCGTCATGTCCGGGATCTCATCCGGGACTCCAAACAACCTTCGGTAACCACATACTATTCCCATAAAAACTCTAGCGTCACCGAACCTTAAGTGTGTAGACCCTACGGGTTCGGGAACCATGCAAACATGACCGAGATACCTCTCCGACCAATAACCAATATCGGGATTTGGATACCCATATTGGCTCTCACATGTTCCACGATGATCTCATCGGATGAACCATGATGTCGGGGATTCAATCAATCCCGTATACAATTCCCTTTGTCCATCGGTATGTTACTTGCCCGAGTTTCGATCGTCGGTATCCCCATACCTCGTTCAATATCATTACCGGCAAGTCTCTTTACTCATTCTGTAACGCATGATAATGTGGCTAACTCCTTAGTCACATTGAGCTCATTATGATGATGCATTACCGAGTGGGCCCAGAGATACATCTCCGTCATACGGAGTGACAAATCCCAGTCTCGATTCGTTCCAGCCCAACAGATACTTTCGGAGATACCTGTAGTGCACCTTTATAGCCACACAGTTACGTCGTGACGTTTGATACACCCAAAGCATTCTTACGGTATGCTGGAGTTGCACAATCTCATGGTATAAGGAAATGATACTTGACATTAGAAAAGCTCTTAGCAAACGAACTGCACGATCTTTTGCTATGCTTAGGATTGGGTCTTGTCCATCACATTATTCTCCCAATGATGTGATCCCATTATCAATGACATCCAATGTCCATGGTCGGGAAACCGTAACCATCTATTGATCAACCAGCTAGTCAACTAGAGGCTCACTAGGGACATGTTGTGATCTATGTATTCACACATGTATTATAGTTTCCGGTTAATACAATTATAGCATGAATAATAGACAATTATCATGAACAAGGAAATATAATAATAACCATTTTATTATTGCCTCTAGGGCATATTTCCAGCAGTCTCCCACTTGCACTAGAGTCAATAATCTAGTTCACATCGCCATGTGATCAACACTCATAGTTCATATCGCCATGTGACTAAGACCTAAGAGTTTAATAGAGTCAATAATCTAGTTCACATCACCATGTGATTAACACTCAATGAGTTCTAGGGTTTGATCATGTTATGCTTACGAGAGAGGTTTTAGTCAAAGGGTCTGCAACATTCAGATCTGTGTGTTCTTCGCAAATCTCTATTTCATATTGTAGATGTTGCTACTATGCTCCACTTGGAGCTATTCCAAATGGTTTCTTCACTATATGTATCCGGTTTGCTACTCACAGTCATCCGGATAGGTGTTAGAGCTTGCATCGACGTAACCCTTTACACCGAACTCTTCATGACCTCCATAATCGAGAAACATTTCCTTATTCTCAAGGACAATTTTAACCGCTTCCCAGTGATCCATTCCTGGATCACTCTTATACCCCCTTGCCAGACATGTGGCAAGGCACATCACGGTACACAGCATGGCATATCGTATAGAGCCTATGGCTAAGGCATAGGGGACGACTTTCGTCCTTTCTCTTTCTTCTGTCGTGGTCAAGCTTCAAGTCTTAACTTCACACCTTAAAACTCAGGCAAGAACTCATTCTTTGACTCATCCATCTTGAACTCCTTCAAGATCATGTCAAGGTATGTGCTCTGTGAAAGTCTTATCAGGTGTCTTGATCTATCTCTATAGATCTTGATACCCAACATGTAAGCAGTTTTACACGGGTCTTCCTTTGAAAAACTCCATTCAAACAACCCTTTATGCTTTCCAGAAATTCTACATCATTTCTGATCAACAATATATCATCCACATATACTTATCAAAATGTTGTAGTGCTCCCACTCACTTTCTTGCAAATGCAAGTTTCTTGCAATCTTTGTATAAACCCAAATGCTTTGATCACCTCATCAAAGCATATGTTCCAATACCGAGATTCTTTCTCCAGTCCATAGAAGGATCGCTGGAGTTTGCATACCTTTTAGCATCCTTAGGATCGACAAAGCCCCCTGGTTGTATCACATACAGCCTTTCCTCATGGAAACCGTCAAGCAAACTTTGTTTTGACATCCATCTACCAGATTTCGTAAATGAAAAATGCAGCAACTTCTAACATAATTCTAACAAACTTTAGCATCACTACGATTGAGAAAGTCTCATCACAGTCAACTCCCTGAACTTGTCGGAAACTTCTTTGAGACAAGTTGAGCTTCATAAATGATGACATTACCATCAGCGTTTGTCTTCTTCTTACAGATCCATTTATTCTAAATGGCTTGCCGATCATCGGGCAAGTCCACCAAAGTCCATACTTTGTTCTTATACATGGATCCTATCTCGGATTTCATGGCTCCTAGCCATTTGTTGGAATCCGTGCCCATCTCTTATTCATAGCTCATAGGTTCACTGTTGTCCAACAACGTGACCTTTAAGACAGGGTTACCACTCAGAAGTTGTACACACCCTTGTCGACCTATGAGGTTCGATAGTAACTTGATATAAAGCTCTATGATCATCATCATTGGCTTTCTCTTTCAACTCAGGTAGGTGCCACAGAAACATCTTTCTATGCTACGCTACTCTCTTGTTGAAGTAAAGGTTTAACGACCTCATCAAGTTCTATCTTCCTCCCACTCAATTCTTTCGAGAGAAACTCTTTCACGAGAAAGGACATGTTCTTAGCGACAAACACTTTGCCCTCAGATCTGAGATAGAAGGTATGCCCAATTGTCTTCTTTGGGTATTCTATGAATACATAATTGTCCTCTTTGGGTTTGAGCTTTTCTGGCCGAATCCTATCGACATAAGCATCGCAGCCCCGAACCATAAGAAACACCGACTTAGGTTTCTTGCCAAACCATAGTTCATACGGTGTCGTCTCCACGGACTTAGATGGTGCCCTATTTAAAGTGAATGTAGGTGTCTCTAATGCATAACCTCAAAATGACAGCGGTAGATCGGTAAAGGACATCATAGAACGCACCATATCCAATAGAGTGCGATTACGACGTTCGGACACACCATTACGCTATGGTATTCTAGGTGGCGTCAACTGTGAAACGATTCCACTTTGTCTTAAGTGATTGCCAAACTCATAACTCAGATACTCTTCCCTTGATTATATCATAGGAACTTGATCTTCTTGTTACGATGATTCTCAACTTCACTCTGAAATTGCTTGAACTTTTCAAACGTTTCAGACTTATGCTTCATTAAGTAAACATGCCCGTATCTACTCAATTCATCGGTGAAGGTGAGAAAATAACGATATCCACCGCACGCGTCAACACTCATCGGACCGCATACATCAGCATGTATGATTTTCAACAAGTCACTTGCCCGTTCCATTGTTCCAAAGAACGGGGATTTAGTCATCTTTCCAATGAGGCATGGTTCGCATGTGTCAAGTGATTCAAAATCAAGTGACTTCAAAAGTCCATCGACATGGAGGTTCTTCATGCGCTTTACACCAATATGACCTAAGCGGCAGTGCCACAAGAAAGTGGCACTATCATTACCAACTCTACATCTTTTGGCATCAATGTTATGAACATCTGTATCACTACGACAGAGATTCAATAAACATTTACATTGGGTGCATTACCATAGAAGGTGTTATTCATGTAGACAGAATAACCATTATTCTTTGACTTAAATGAATAACCGTATTGCAATAAACATGATCTAATCATGTTCATGCTCAACGCAGACACTACTGCAAACAACATTTAGCTAGGTTCAACCCTAATCCCGAAGGTAGAGGGAGCGTGCAATGGTGATCACATCAACCTTGGAAACACTTACATCGTCACCTCGCCCTTAGCTGGTCTCCGTTTATTCTGTAGCTTTTGTTTCGAGTTACCAAATTTAGCAACTGAACTGGTATCTAATACCCAGGTGCTACTAGGAGTACTAGTAAGATACACGTCAATAACACATATATCAAATATACTTTTGTTGAAGTTGCCCCCCTTCTTATCTACCAAGTATTTGAGGTAGTTCCACTACAAGTGACCGTTCCCCTTGCAATATAAGAACTTAGTCTCGGGTTTGTGTTCAACCTTGGGTTTCCTCATTGGAGCGGCAACTGGCTTGCCATTCATGAAGTTTCCCTTCTTGCCCTCGCCCTTCTTGAAACCAGTGGTCTTGTTAACCATCAACACTTGATGCTCCTTCTTGATTTCTACTTCTGCGGCCTACCGCAAACTGCTCCGGGATCATCTCCATCCCTTGCATGTTATAGTTCATCACGAAGTTCTAGTAGCTTGGTGATACTGATTGGAGAACTTTTGTCAATCAATCTCTTATCTGGAAGATTAACTCCCACTTGATTCAAGCGATTGAAGTACCCAGACATTCTGAGCACATGCTCACTGGCTGAGCTATTCTCCTCCATCTTGTAGGCAAAGATCTTGTCAGAGTTCTCAAACCTCTCAACACGGGCATGAGCCTGAAGTACCAATTTCAGCTCTTGGAACATCTCATATGTTCCATGGTGTTCAAAACCCCTTTGGAGCCCCGATTCTAAGTTGTAAAGCATGGCACACTAAACTATCAAGTAGTCATCAGAACATGTCTGCCAGATTATGGCCCTAGTCCGCACAATTGCTCACAATATCTTTCAACATAGTCTTTCTCTAGGAACATATTAAAACAGGGAGCTAAAGCGCGAGCTATTGATCTACAACATAATTTGCAAAGACAATTTAGACTATGTTCATGATAATGAGTTCAACCAATCAAATTATTTAATGAACTCCCACTTAGATAGACACCCCTCTAGTCATCTAAGTGATACATGATCCGAATCGACTAGGTCGTGTCTGATCATCACGTGAGACGGACTAGTCATCAACGGTGAACATCTCCATGTTGATCATATCTTCTATATGAATCATGTTCGACCTTTCGGTCTCCGTGTTCTGAGGCCATGTCTGTACATGCTAGGCTTGTCAAGTCAACCTAAGTGTATTGCGTGTGTAAATTTGTCTTACACCCGTTGTATGCGAACGTTCGAGCCTATCACACCCAATCATCACGTGGTGCTTCGAAACAACGAACCTTAGCAACGGTGCACAGTTAGGGGGAACACAATTCTTGAAATTTTAGTGAGAGATCATCTTATTTAAGCTACCGTCGTTCTAAGCAAATAAGATGTAAAGCATGATAAACATCACATGCAATCAAATAGTGACATGATATGGCCAATATCATTTTGCTCCTTTGATCTCCATCTTCGGGGCACCATGATCATGATCGTCACCAGCATGACACCATGATCTCCATCATCATGATCTCCAGCATCGTGTCTCCATGAAGTTGTCTCGCAACTGTTACTTCTACTACTATGGCTAACAGTTAGCAATAAAGTAAAGTAATTACATGGCGTTTTCATTGACACACAGGTCATACAATAAATTAAGACAACTCCTATGGCTCCTGCCGGTTGTCATACTCATCGACATGCAAGTCATGATTCCTATTACAGGAACATGATCAATCTCATGCATCACATATAGCATTCATCACATCTTTTTGGCCATATCACATCACACACCATATGCTACAAGAACAAGTTAGACGTCCTCTAATTGTTGTTGCAAGTTTTTACGTGGCTGCTATAGGTTTCTAGCAAGAACGTTTCTTACCTAAGCCAAAACCACAACGTGATATGCCAATTTCTATTTACCCTTCATAGGGACCCTTTTCATCGAATTTGATCCGACCAAAGTGGGAGAGACACACACCCGCCCGCCACCTTATGCAACTAGTGCATCTTTGGTGGAACCGGACTCACGTAAGCGTGCGTGTAAGGTTGGTCCAAGCCGCTTCATCCCACGATGCCGCTGAATCAAGATAAGACTAGTAACCCCAAGCAAATTGACATAATCGACGCCCACAACAACTTTTGTTCTACTCGTGCATAGAAACTACACAGAGACCTAGCTCATGATGCCGCTGTTGGGGATCGTTGCAGAAATCAAAAAAATTCTACGCATCACCATGATCAATCTATGGAGAGATCAGCAATGATAAGGGGGAGTGCATATTCATACCCTTGAAGATCGCAAAGCGGAAGCGTTACTAGAACGCGGTTGGTGTAGTCGTACACGTAGCGATTCAGATAGCGGTCGATTCCGATCCAAGCGTCGAACAACGGCGCCTTCGCGTTCAACACATGTACAGCCCGGGGACGTCTCCTCCTTCTTGATCCATCAAGGGGGGAGGAGAAGTTAGGGGAAGAGCTCCGGCAGCACGATGACGTGGTGGTGGTGCTTGCAGTTCTCCGGCAGGGCTTCGCCAAGCTCTACGCAGGAAGAGGAGGAGTTGGGAGGAGGGAGAGTTGCACCAGGGAAGGGGTGCGGCTTGCTACTTCTCGAGCTTGTGTTGTATTCCCTCGAAGAGAAAAGGGTGATGCAGCATAGTAGCATAAGTATTTCCCTCAGTTTTTCAGAACCAAGGTATCAATCGAGTAGGAGACCACGCGCGAGTCCCTCGCACCTGCACAAACAAATAAGAACCTCACAGCCAACGCAATAAGGGGTTGCCAGTCCCTTCACGGTCACTTACGAGAGTGATATCTGATAGATAGGACAGGATAATATTTTTGGTATTTTTGGTATAAGAACAGAAAGTAAATAAAGCAAAGTAAAGTAGATGGAAGATTAATATGATGAGAATAGACCCGGGGGCCATAGGTTTCACTAGTGGCTTCTCTCATGATAGCAGAATTCTACGGTGGCTGAACAAATTAATGTCGATCAGTTGATAGAAAAGCGCATAGTTATGAGAATATCTAGGCATGATCATTGTATATAGGCATCACGTCCGTGACAAGTAGACCGAAACGATTTTGCATCTACTACTATTACTCCACACATCGACCGCTATCCAGCATGCATCTAGAGTATTAAGTTCATAAGAACAGAGTAACACCTTGAGCAAGATGACATTATGTAGAGGGATAAACTCAAGCAATATGATATAAACCCCATCTTTTTATCCTCGATGGCAACAATACTATGCGTGCCTTGCTGCCCCTACTGTCACTGGGAAAGGACACTGCAAGATTGAACCCAAAGCCAAGCACTTCTCCCATTGCAAGAACTATAGATCTAGTAGGCCAAACCAAACCAATAATTCGAAGAGACTTGCAAGGATATTATAATCATACATAAAAAATCAGAAAAGAATCCAATATTGTTTATAGATAATCTTGATCATAAACCCACAATTCATCGAATCTCGACAAACACACCGCAAAAACATTACATCGAATAGATCACCTCGAAGATCGAGGAGAACTTTGTATTGAGATCCGAAGAGAGAGAAGAAGCCATCTAACTAATAACTATGGACCTGAAGGTCTGTGGTAAACTACTCACAACTCATCGGAGGGCTTATGGTGTTGATGTATAAGCCCTCCGTGATCGATGCCCCCTCCGGTGGAGCTCCGAAACAGGCCCCAAGATGGGATCTCACGAGAACAGAAGGTTACGGTGGTGGAATTAGGGTTTCTTCGTGATCCTCGATGTTTTCAGGGTATATGGGTATATATAGGAGGAAAAAGTACGCTGGTGGAGCAACATGGGGCCCATGAGGGTGGGGTGCACCTACCCCCCTGGGCGCGCCCTGCCCCTTGTGGGCACCTTGTTTCTTCTCTGACTTGTATTCGAAGTCTCTCGTGAAGGTATCGTTCCAAAAATAACTCTCCCGAAGGTTTCATTCCGTCTGGACTCCGTTTGATATTCCTTTTCTGCGGAACACTAAAATAGGTAAAAAATAGCAATTTGCACTGGGCCTTGGGTTAGTAGGTTAGTCCAAAATATATATAAAAGTGTATAATAAAGCAAGTTAAACATCCAAAAATGAATATATAATAGCATGGAACAATCAAAAATTATAGATACATTGGAGACGTATCAAGCATCCCCATGCTTAATTCCTGCTCGTCCTCGAGTAGGTAAATGATAAAAACAGAATTTTTGATGTGGAATGCTAACCAGCATAATTCTTAATGTAATTCTCTTTATTGCGGCATGCATGTTCAGATCCGAAAGATTCATGACAAAAGTCTATATTGACAAAAGAATAATAATACTTCAAGCATACTAACAAAGCAATCATGTCTTCTCAAAATAACACGGCCAAAGAAAGTTATCCCTACAAAATCATATAATCTGGCTATGCTATATCTTCATCACACAAAATATTTAAATCATGCACAACCCCGGTTTTAGCCAAGCAATTGTTTCACACTTTAATTCTTTCAAACCTTTTAACTTTCATGCAATACATGAGTGTGAGCCATGGATATAGCACTATGTGGAATAGAGTGGTGGTTGTGGAGAAGACAAAAGAAGAAGATAGTCTCACATCAACTAGGCGTATCAATGGGCTATGGAGTTGCTCATCAATAGATATCAATGTGAGTGAGTAGGGATTGCCATGCAACGGATGCACTAGAGCTATAAGTGTATGAAAGCTCAAAAGAAACTAAGTGGGTGTGCATCCAACTTGCTTGCTCATGAAGACCTAGGGCATTTGAGGAAGCCCATCGTTGGAATATACAAGCCAAGTTCTATAATGAAAATTCCCACTAGCATATGAAAGTGACAAAGCAAGAGACTCTCTATCATGAAGATTATGGTGCTACTTTGAATCACAAGTGTGGAAAAGGATAGTAGCATTGTCCCTTCTCTCTTTTTTTGGAGGGGTTTTTCTCTTTTTTTTAGCCCCCCTCTTTTTTTTGGGCCATCTCTTTTTTTTGGCCTTTCTCTCTCTCTTTTTTGTTTCCTCACACGGGACAATGCTCTAATAATGAAGATCATCACACTTTTATTTACTTACAACTCAAAGATTACAACTCGAAGCTAGAACAAAATATGACATTATGTGAATGATGATGATGAAGCATGTCATATGAACGGAACGGTGGAAAGTTGCATGGCAATATATCTCGGAATGGCTATGGAAATGCCATGATAGGTAGGTATGGTGGCTGTTTTGAGGAAGGTGTATGGTGGGTGTATGGTACCAGCGAAAGTTGCGCGGTACAAGAGAGGCTAGCAATGGTGGAAGGGTGAGAGTGCGTATAATCCATGGACTCAACATTAGTCATAAAGAAATCATATACTTATTGCAAAAATCTATGAGTTATCAAAACAAAGTATTCAACGCATGCTCCTAGGGGAAGGGTTAGTAGGAGTTAACCATCGCGCGATCCCGACCTCCACACAAAGGATGACACTCAATAAATAAATCATGCTCCAACTTCATCACATAACGGTTCACCATACGTGCATGCTACGGGAATAAAAAACTTTAACACAAGTGTTTCTCAAATTCACAATTACTCCACTCGCATGACTCTAATATCACCATCCTCATATCTCAAAACAATCATCAAGTATCAAACTTCTCATAGTATTCAATGCAATTGTATGAAAGTTTTTACTATATTCATCTTGGATGCCTATCATATTAGGACTAGTTTTGTAACCAAAGCACATTACCATGCTGTTATAAACGGCTCTCAAATAGATACAAGTGAAGCATGAGAGATCAATAATTTCTACAAAATAAAACCACCACCGTGCTCTAAAAGATATAAGTGAAGCACTAGAGCAAAACTACCTAGCTCAAAAGATATAAGTGAAGCACATAGAGTATTCTAACAAATTCTAAATCATATTTATCTCTCTCAAATGTTGTGTCCAGTAAGGATTATTGTGGAAAACTAAAAAGTAAATACTCAAATCATACATGATGCTCCAAGCAAAACACATATCATGTGGTGAAAAAAAATATAGTCTCAAGTAAAGTTACCGATAGACGAAGACGAAAGAGGGGATGCCTTCCCGGGGCTTCCCCAAGCTTAGGCTTTTTGTTGTCCTTGAATTTTACCTTGGGGTGCCATGGGCGTCCCCAAACTTAGGCTTTTTCCACTCTTTGTTCCATTGTCCATCAAATCCATACTCAAAACTTGAAAACTTCACAACACAAAACTTAGCCAAAATTCTCATGAGCTCCGTTAGTATAAGAAAACAAACCACCACTCAAAGGTACTGTAATGAACTCACTATTTGTTTATATTGGTGTTAAACCTACTGTATTCCAACTTCTCTATGATTC
>LR738714.1:369174173-369184235 GCA_902687465.1 Secale cereale | reverse complement strand
CTCCCCCCCCCCGATGAACAAGATCCCATTTCGAACGTGGCCGGTCGAACACAAGGTTGTTTCCTCCGTTCTGCGGTACGCTAGGCCTCGTTTCCATCGGCTGTTCCGTCCAAGCCCTCCCGATGAACACGACGACGCATTCTGTTCCGACCCAGCCGGTTGGCTCCCCATGAACACGACGACGACGATGTTTCTTTGTTCCGACCTAGCCATGTACACGACCCCTGGCCGTACGTACGAGCGAGTAGGCGTTCGAGACCCCGCCCATATGTACGTAAGTGGCCATATTTACTTTCTTGCGCCTTGGCCGTTGTACGTACATCCACATGCTACGTGCGCGCCTCTGCTACGACACGTGCGCGCCTCTACATCGATCAGTATGTACGTACATGTTCACGACCAGAATGACAACGCTATGTACGCTTCGACCAGGTGGGTCCCGACTGTCAGGCACTTCCTTGCGTGCGAAGATGTAGCCGGTAGGTTCCAGCAGTCAGGGGGGCGAATCTTTTTTTTGCCCCGACGCACTTCCTTGCGTGCGAAGATGTAGCTGGTGGGTCCCAGCAGTCAGGGGAAATGTTTTTTTCGCGAAATACGGAGGCCCATCATGTGGGTCCCTGCTGTCAGGTGGAGGAATAATATTTTGTGCGTAATAAGGAGGCACTTCCTTGTTGCGGCTGTGGACTCAACTATCAACCTCTCTGCATACACTACTCTTTCGATGGAAGTCGTTCCTTAACCACGTTGACCACGCCGCGCCGAGAACACCAGTGCGATGGACGACGGCGAGGCCTCGGAAGGGGACGACGCGGAGCCGGGGAATACGCGGCAGCGGAAGCCCGCGCGAAGAGGAGTACGAGGGTTCACTAGTTCAGCTGCGTTGTGAGCCTGCCGTCGCCGCAGGGCCTGGCCAGCGCTGGGAAAATTAGGGGGCGGTGAGGCCTCCGTGGCAGCACAGCCGGCCACGGGAGGCAGGTGCATGCGGCACGACCGGCGCTGCTTTGGGCGGCTGGAGCAAGAAGACCAGAGGTTAAAGAAGCACTACTGCCGTTGGATGGACATCGTACGGTCACTGGGCTAGAATCATTCATATTGACTAAGTTGACAAAGCACTCCGTCCCCGTCAACTTAGTAGGCCCACAAGTCAGCCACCCACCAAGGTGGGTCCCAACAAGCAGGGGGGAGTATTCATTTTTTTGTGCGTAATAAGGAGGCACTTCTGGTGGGTCCGAGCTGACGGCGGGGGGAACATTTTTTTTCGCGAAATATGGTGGCCCGTCCGGTGGGTCCCAGCAGTCAGGGGGAATGTTTTTTCGCCAAATACGGTGGCCCGTCCGGTGGGTCCCTGCTGTCAGGTGGAGGAATAATTATTTTCCGCGTAATAAGGAGGCACTTCCTTGCGGCTGAAGTGGACCCAGCTGTCAGCCTCTCCACGTATAGTACTCTTCCGATGGAAGTTGTTCCTTGACCACATTGACCACGCCGCGCCGAGAGCACCAGGGCGGTGGACGACGGCGAGGCCTCAGAAGGGAACGACACGGGGGTAGGGAAGACTCGGCAGTTGTTTCCCACATGGAGGGGAGTACGACTGTACGAGGGTTTACTGGTTTGTCTGCCATCGCCGGAGAATAACAGCAGCTGTGGGTGGGTAGAGGGATGGGTAGGCCAGCGATGGGAGTACGGTGGGGCGGTGAGGCCTGCGCGGCAGCACAGCCGGCCACGGGGAGGAGGGAGCAGGCAGTCCCGCCGGCGCTTGTTTGAGCGGCCGGAGCAGGAAGAGCAGAGATTGAAGAAGCACGATGGCCCTTGGATGGACATCCAACAGTCACTGCTTGTGCGTCAACCTTTTTTTAGGAAAGCCTCAAATCTGTGGAAAACATCATACAGCCCAGCTGCCATTATTTCTAATAATTTACAGCCCATTTTCTAATTCTTAAGGTTTTTTTGGAGCCCATATTCTTTTTGTTAGCATTATAGCCCATATTGTGGCCACGGTTAAAAAATTATACGAAATTTTGCATATTTCGGTGCGGTCTGAACTATTTTTAATCCCGAAATTTCGTGTCACATTCAAACTGATTTTAAAAATAAATGTATATCAATATAAAATCCAGCAAATTGTCCACGCATAAAAATCAATGCAATTTGAAATCTCGAAATGAAAAAAAGAAATTTGAAACTAATTGTCGGTCTGATGTGTTTTAAAAATGTACAACCCATTTCTCATTACTGATAGGCCATTTTCTCGGCCAACCGAATGAAGCTCTCCTTGTCTTGAAAGATTTGCAGCCCAACAGGCCTGACAAAGCGACTTACTTGGCAAATCACAAAAAAACTGGGATGTGGCCGCGGACCCAGCTGCAGCCATGGACCCAGCTGTCAGCCTCTCCACGTACAGTACTCTTCTGATGGAAGTCGGTCGTTGACCACATTGACCACGCCGCGCCGAGAGCACCAAGGTGGTGGACGACGGCGAGGCCTAGGAAGGGGACGACAAGGAGCCGGGGAAGACGCGGTAGTGGATGCCCACACGGAGAGGAGTACGAGGGTTCCGTCTGCGGTGTGAGGCTGCCGTTGCCGCAGAATAACAGGGGGTGTGGGTGAGTAGAGGGATGCCTTGGCCAACGGTGGGAGTAGTAGGGGGCGGTGAGGCCTCTGCAGCATCACAGCCGGCCACGAGTGGCAGGAGCACGCGGCACGACCGACACTGGTTTGGGCGGCTGGAGCAAGAAGACCAGAGGTTGAAGAAGCACTACTGCCGTTGGATGAACATTGTACGGTAACTGGAGCTAGAATCTTTCATATTGACTAAGTTTACAAAGCCCTCCGTCCCCGTCAACTTGGTAGGCTCACAAGCCAGCCTCCCACGATGCTGGGTTCCAGCTGGCAGGGGGAGTATTCATTTTTTTTTGTACGTAATAAGGAGGCACTTCCTTGCGTGCGAAGATAGCTGGTAGGTCCGACCTGTCAGCGGGGGGGGCACGTTTTTTCGCGAAATACAGAGGCCCTTCCTTTGGGTCCCAGATGTCAGGTGGAGGAATCAAAGACTTGAGAAGGCGTATAGAACAAGCTAGTGTACCAGTAAAGAGACGTTGCTGAGTTTTAGAAAAAAAGAGGTGTGCTCCTGTAGCAGGTTCGAATCCAAACCTAGACTATGACTATATATGGTGCTATGCTACTTTGCACGTAATGAAACTGACATATCCAATGTTTGCTTCTCCTCTTCTCTACTTACTCTGCCTAGCATCAGAAGCTCTGGCCGCAGCAACCATGTCCGCTGGCTGCTCGTCCACCTGCTCTTCAGCAGGCAACAACCAAATATGCGCCAAGTCGCCACCCGTACCATCGCCTGTGGGTCTCATCACACCCCCGCCGGCACGCGCACCGCAGCCGGTTTCTCATCGCAACCCGCTGTTGTTGGTGTGGTGCCACTGCTGCAAATCACGCAGAGTCATCCGTCGCATCTCAACCACAATCCTCAACCCTGGACGAGTCTTCTACAAATGCCCGAATCATGGGGTAATAATATGTTTAAGTGTTGTTCTGCTGCTTTCAGTTGCTGATTTTTTTTAATAGTTTGGTTGATGATCTTCCAATTTGATTCGTGCAGCAAAGGGAAGATTCATGTGATTTGTATTTCTGGGAAGTTGCTGATGTGGGGGAGTGCAACTACGCTGATTATTTGGTTAGCCGAGGAATCCCACTACCAGCAGGTTGGGGTGTTGGACAAGTAACTGAAGGAACGGCAGAAGAGGAAGATGCAGAGCAAAAGGTTAAAGATGCAGTTACTCTCATCATGGCCAAGCAACTGCTGCTGAACGGCCCTGACAGCAATGAGGAGATGAAAGAGCTTGTGAAGATAATGGGCAAAATCGATGTGCTCTATAGGATGATTGTCTCTTTATTTGCAGTGTATGTAGCACTCGTGATGTATTCAGTGGCTATGACATGAGCACTTTGCTGAAACTAGTAATGAATGAAACATGTGTAGCAGGCTGGGCATAGTGTTGTGAACATCTAATGATTTCTATTAACGGAAATCAGGGGGTATCCCCTTTTTCTTATAAATAAATAAATAGAAGAGGCCCTTTTGGTAATAAAAAATATAAATTAGAGAGGCCCTGTCGGGTCAGCTTTGTTCTCATTCGAAGATGTCGAGCAAATTGCAGTCCAACATCAAACTATGTCATCAAATTCAAATTTCACAGCCAAATATGAGTACAACTAAACAACAATGCCATCATGTTTTAGTCGTCATACAATCACCAAACACAAATCAGCATACATAACAAGTGATGTTCTCATAGGAAAATACCAAACAACATGTTCATCGGGTTTCAGTTGTTATAGCAAACACAATTTCACATAGTAGATAAAAAAATGTCTTCTCGCACGCAAATACGACAAAAGCAATGTAATCATCATCCGCAGCAGCAGCATCAACATCTTTGCCATGTGTATCAGTCTGAATCGTAATTCCCCATGGTGTCATCTTCTTCTTCGTCCTCAACGTCCTCGAACGTTGGCTTCTTCTTGATCAACTCTTGTATGTCCACAGCACGACAGGCAATCTTTTCGCCGGCGTCATTGACGTGATGGTTCTCAAAGATATTAGGAACATCTGTGTTATCTTGTACACCAGGAGTAGTGTAAGCATCATCTTGTTGTGCAACTTCATTACACGAATTCCTCTGCTCAAACCTTTGCAATACTCTCCAGTCATCGCTATGTGCAAATGTTTCTTCCAAGAAAAATATCTGTGTTACTTGATTTCCCAAAATAAAAGGCTCGTTGGTCTGGTACGCCGCCTTGACATTGATGGATTTGAAATAATCATCAGCTCTGGGTTTTGCGATCCTGGAAAACAGGTTATACCAACGACAGCATAATAGAACCACACACTGATGATCCTCGAAACTGGAGATATACTGCAACTGAACAATATCTGTTATGTTAGCATACATTTCAGTTGTCTCTTTGTCATGCGTATCCGTGCTCATGATGGCACTGTTTTGTGTCTTCCTGCCTCCGTCTCGTGCAAGGGTGTTGTAGCGCACATCTCCAAAAACGCAAGATTCATAATGTCTTACCCGAGTATCAGGACCCATTGCTAGTGAGTAAAGGGCATCATCAACTGCCTGCCTATCCTCCCGCATCTTCTTAACCTATGGTTAGAAAATAGACAAGCTGATCATCTTATGTACTCAATATATTAAAAAAACTGATAGTGCAATTCAAAAGCTTACATGGCTCTTGAACCATTTAGCAAATCCTGCCATAACCAGTTTGTCAATGTTTCTTGGATTTTGTGGCAGTAACTCCTTTTTGTAGATGCTGCACAACATAGTGATCGCTTCAAACATCTAAATATATAAGAAGTGCTGCAAGTTTAGTACATTACGATGTATAAGCTGCAGTACTTAGCACTTACTTGATATAAGGTAGTATCTCAGGACAGTTATTCAACACATACCAAACCATTTTGTCCAAATCTTTAGGTTTGTCCTCTTGTCGATTCTTCCCTGTAACTCGAACAGAATAATCGAAAACATTGAGCCCGGGATTGTCTTCATCCACCTCTTTGCTAAGTTGATCAGCTGTTTCAATGTATTTTGAGCAGAATGTCAACGCTTCTATAGCAATGTAGGCCTCTGCAATGGAACCCTCGGGTCTAGCTCTTTTCCTAACATAGCCCTTAAAAGTGCCTAGCCGCCTTTCAATAGGGTACATCCAGCCATACTGTACTGGACCTCTAAGTAGTGCCTCATTAGGTAGATGAACAGCCAAATGCACCATCACATCAAAGAAGGCTGGAGGATATATCTTCTCAAGGTCGCATAGGATAGTTGGTATCTTGTCTCTAAGACGCTCCAAAGGATATATCCTGGTATTTCTACTACAGAGTTCCCTAAAGAATTGTCCCAACTCTGCAACTGCTTTGTATAAGTCTGGGCGGCCCAATCCTCTAAGGATAACAGGTAAAACCCTTTGAAGTAGGATGTGGCAGTCACGAGTTTTCAACCCTTGTACCGTGTTTCCATCTGCACTAACTCTCCTTTTAGGGTTGAAAGCAAATCCATGTGGGAATCTCACACGTGATAGGACCTCGCATAATTCTTTTCTTTTTACCTTGTCCAAGACGTACACAGCTGGTGCCATATCTCGTGGTTTACCTTCATCTTGCACCTGCAAATCCTGTCTGATACCCAGGTGTGTCAAATCAATCCTAGATTTTAAGGTATCTTTCGTCTTGCCTTCAGTATTAAGAAGTGTGTTGATAATGTTGTCACATATATTTTTCTCGATGTGCATCACATCAAGATTATGTCGCAGATCCAAATCTTTCCAATACTCCAAGTCCCACAAAGTGGACCTACGGGTAAACAATAATCTCTCTTCTGCCCTGCCATGCTTCCTTTTCCCGCTACAATTATCAGGATGGTTTCCTGGTGTAATATGCCTGACCTTCTCTAATTCCACTTGCAACTCATCGGTGGTGAGCCTCTTTGGCGCATCACGGTTTTCATGCTTTGCATTGAACACATGTCTTCGGTATTTTCTAGGATGCGGCTTGTCCTTGGCAAGGAAACGGCGGTGTCCAATGTAACAGATCTTGCTAGTATTGTGTATGACAGCGGATTCCTATCACAGTGAACACGTGCATTGTAACAATGTGTCGTTTGCCCTGACATAGTGCCCACAACCGGATAATAATGGATGCACCAAATTATAATAGCACGCAGAAAGAAATCAACTGGTGGGCTGCTATATAGGTCTCGAGTGAGAACACCCCTCCATAGCTGTTGAAGTTCCTCCACAAGAGGCTCCATGAACAAAGCAAAATCCTTTCCAGGACTTTTTGGACCTGGGATGAGCAAGGCCATCATGTAGTTTGATTCTTTGGTGCAGACATTTGGAGGCATGTTGTAAGGGATAACAAGCACTGGCCACATGCTATATGTGGTGCTCTGGTGGCCAAATGGGTTAAATCCATCTGAAGTTAAGCCAAGTCTAATGTTTCTCATGTCAGCAGCAAACTTTTCGTGCTTCTACTTGAAGCTTTTCCACTCACTACCATGTGATGGATGGCTCAGTATATTCTGATCCCTGTACTCCTGGTTCCCAGAATGCCACAGTACATCATGTCTTGTTTTAGCATCATGAAACAACCTCTGTAATCTTGGTGTAATTGGAAAATGTCTCAGAACATTATGAGGAATCCTCTTCACAGCATCACCATCTTTCCATCTTGATGATTTGCATTTCGGGCATTCACTTAAGTTGGCATAATCCTTCCGGAACAGAACATAATTATTCTTACAAACATGGATCATATCATATCCAATTCCAACTGCACGAAGGAAATTCTTCATTTTACTGTAGGTGTGTGGCAGCTCAGACGCATCTGGGAAAGCTTTGCGGAAAGCAGCCAACATCGCATCGAATGATTTGTTGGTCATCCGCTCAAATGTCTTCACCTGAAGGAAGGTGACCATAGCTAAGACTACTAACAGCTTATTTCCTGGGTTGACAGCCACGTTGCATTGTTCCAACATGCGAGCCCACCGTTTTTCTTGTGCGGGTGAAAGTTCACAGAATGCACGAGCATTTCGTAGCATTGTTTCAATGTTGGTCAAACTCACTGGCTCCGCCACCACCACCTCCTCCTCCTCTTCCACCTGAGCATCAGGCAGATCAAGATGGTGATCTGCTGCTTCCATGTAGTCAATAACATTGACGTTCACAGCTTCACCATGATGAACCCACCTAGTATATGTGACCGACATCCCATACAAGTGTAGATGATTTTGCACAGTTGACTGGGGTCTTGTAACTGAATTCATACAACTACTACACGGGCAGATCACATCTGATTTCGGACCACCGTACTCAGCTTTGATAAAGTTAATGAAGTTTTTAACCCCCTCGACATATGCAGCGGAGAATCTTTGAGCAGAAGTTATCCAAGTCCTGTCCATCTGTTAGACATACAAATTAGTTCTTCTACTAGATATTACAGGAAAAATATATATGTTTTTTTATGAAGTCCAGAAGAAAATACCTAGGTCGATGTCTAAAGCTATGGCAAGATATTTGGACGAGCAGATCTAAGTAACGAAATATATGTAAAGCTAATTTAGCAAACATATTTGAGTGCTAAATTATGGCAGGCTGTTTCAGCAGTCAATGAGGCCGAGCACACAGCCATCGAATTATCGAAGGCCATCGCAGCAACAAAGATCGAGTATAAAACGGTGTAGAGCTATTTCACCTAATAGATTGGCTACTAGACCATGGCAATCTACGTCACAATAAATATATGGCAGGATATTTTAGCAACTAATCGGCCTTGGCATGCCATCTCAGCTAAGCAGATTGAGTGCAGAACATGGCAAGGAAGCTTCTTAAGCAGAGCATATTGACTGTAAACTACTTCGGCAAACAGTAAGATTAACAGCATCTATCAGCTAACATTCTGCGCTACACCGACATGCACGGGGCCTCGGTCTAGAATGCGCGCACCGTGGGAGAAGCTGGCCTTCGTGCGTCTCTACACGAACGTCGCCAGCAGTGGCGGCGCTGATCTCCATGCGCCTCCACAAGAACGTCGCCAGCGGTGGCGGCACGACTAGAGGACGGCAGTCTACGAGAGCGTACTGTGGGAGCGAGGGGATCGTCATGCGTCCCCTCGACGAACCGCGGCGCCAACGTATCGACATGGCGGGTGATGGGCCTCTAACCCCTCGTTGGTTACCCCAAGTGGAAGGTGTAAGATGTAGTGTTGTGGAAGTTTTTCCCTTAGCAAAGATGCCAAGGATCGAATCCCCAGAGACTCCTAGGTTCAACAAGTAGGTGTCAACTGCTAACGGCGCCAGATATTAGCAATCAATGTGGACCTGCACACAGATACAAATAACTTTGCTCCCAACGAGTACAGAGAGGTTGTCAATCCCTCCGGCCTTGTAGTTCACAAAGGATTAAACGCAAATGATAGTAGTGATAGATAATGTTTGCAATAGTAAGTAAAATCGAAAAGTAAATAACGGATGTGATCAATGATGGTAATATGGACCGGAGTCTCATGATGTTCACTAGTGATGTCTCTCTCCCAAAAGACGATAAAACAGCTATGTGAGGTAAACGAATTACAGCTGGGCAATTGACAGGACCACGAACGCAAACCAATGCTGACTACATTGCAAGAAAGATTGAGGTTCGAAGCATGGGCGGTACGCCAAAGTAAGTAGACCGAAATCCATCAATATCTACTACTAATCATCCACCTTGAGATATCTATCCAGAACATCTCGCTGGTATTAAGTTGCGAGTCCCACCCATAGTGTAAACTCAATGCAACAGACAACTGCATTAAAAGAACTTTGCGTAAAGTAAACAATCCTTGCACCCGCGGGCACAAGCACCGTTGTTTTCCCCCTTGTGGCAACAACACATCCCCTAGACTCATGTTTCTGTCACTCAAGCTAGTCATCGAGGGGCATGAACCCACAATCAAGCATAACGTTCCCTCTTGGAGTCACTACGTATTACTTGACCAAAGCAATAAATAACAACGGAGAACATGCAAGAATTACTTACGAACATAAATATAAAAGAGGTAGATCAAATATATTACTCAATCACAATCTGAACATAATCTGATAATCCATCGGATCCCAGCAAACTCATCATAGCAACAGCATAAGGATTACATATGTGCCTCGATCATGTAGGGCAGCTCACAAGGACTAATTAGTGAAGCACAAGAACGGGAGGAGAACATGACATAGCTACTGGTCATGGACTCATGGTCCAAGGGAGACTACTCACAACTCATCCGGGAGGCGTCCATGGTGGTGGAGAGGCTCCCGATGGTGATCCTCCCCTCCGGCAGGGTGCCGGGAAGAGTTCTCCTGGTGCTCGCGATCTTGGAAGCGGCGGCTGCGGCGGAACAGAGATGAGATCGCGAAAAAGAGTTCCCGTCCCGAGGGTTTCGAAGGACGCTCTAAATATATGCCGAAGGGGGCACCAGACGGGGCTCGGTGGGCCCAGGCGCCCCCCCCC
>LR738714.1:369134325-369164589 GCA_902687465.1 Secale cereale | reverse complement strand
GGGGTCTGTGGGGATTAGAGGGAGTATACTGTACATTCATAAGCGAAACGAACGTATTGTACCCACCCTAGTCCTCTTTCAATCAATCTTCGGACCCCGAGATGAAATTGACAGAGAACGAGTGGGGGGGCATGTGTGATACCTAAGGCGGATTCAAAATTTTGAACCGGTGATCATAGGATCCGCAAATCATATATAAAGGGTATTCAATGTTTGTTTCGTTTTTGAACGTACAATATACTCCCTCCTATCCTTTCTAGTTTACATATAAGTTTTATGTGTAGTCAAAGTATCTCTACTTTGATAAAAAAAAGTATCAACACTCAACAACGCCCAATCAATATTGTTAGATTCGTACGTACTCCTACATTTGTACTCGAGATGGTTTCCAATTAGTTTTCAACCACGTGAATGTGCTTATTCTCGCGCATGCTCTTCCTACTAGGATTTCGCCACGTATAGCCAGTCCAATAGTAACTTTTTTTAA
Organism: Secale cereale; assembly: GCA_902687465.1. Taxonomy (NCBI): domain Eukaryota; kingdom Viridiplantae; phylum Streptophyta; class Magnoliopsida; order Poales; family Poaceae; genus Secale; species Secale cereale. Next base: position 369,164,102 of record LR738714.1, on the reverse strand, counting down.
GCTCCCTGTCCAATAGTACTAGTGGAGTACTGACAACATCTGTACTAGAGTATGCAGTGCTCATAGTTGTACTCCCTCCTTCCATTTATATAGGGCCTATGTGGAGGAGAGAGATGTGAAAAAGTAAGGGGAGTGAGCTCTCATGCAAGAGCCTAGCTATATACGCATTCCTAGTTAAATACGTACAATAAATATGAACAAAGAGATGGAGAGGAGTTGGAAAAAAGTACTAATACAATAGCCAACCTTATAATTTTTTTGCGGGAAATAGACAACCTTATAGCCCACACTACTGTATGAGTGCATATAATAGATGATGGCTATAGATGACAAGGCAGTTCCTTATAGCCATCGACTAGCTATATTATTAACCATGCTCTAATGCGTTTTTCAAAACCGCATTTGACTATTGACAATATTAATAGTACATGAGATGTATAATGTGCAAAAAATAGCATTGGAAGCTCCTTTCACATACGTATCCCTGCCTTACCCTCCCTTTCTGTAATGCCCCAGATGTAACACTTTCCCAATATGGCATTATATAAACTTTGGCTTCATCATTTCCGTTTCGAGTTCTTCTTCATTTCGGGTTTCTTCGTTTTGTCGTGTGTGTGTGTGCATTTCATCCATGTCATGTTGTCATGTGCATTGTGTCGGTGTACTAGAGTAGGGGTACCCTAGTATCCCGAACTTGTGCACGGGCAGTCGCAGCATCCCGCGGCAAGGCTTGCCGGGTGACCGCTAAAGTACTTCGTGGTTCCTTTTGAGCCATTCAAGAACAAAGTATTCAAGCCAAGGAGACAAGGCCCCGGCAAGAGGAGCTTGCCGGGAAGGCCACTCAAGGCATAAGACCCCGGCGAGAGGAGCTTGCCGGGAAGGCCAACCAACGCATCTCAAGGAACTTGCCGCGACGCGTTACGCGTCCCGGCAAGGCCCGGTGAGCGGCAAGCTCCCGGACGCGACAAGGCAACGACCGCGGCAAGGCGCTTGCCGCGGCAAGCTACCACTCTGTACCCGCGCTCCAGCACATCCACCAACGTGTCGCTCTAGGACCCTTCCAGGCGTACGTGGCGGGAGGCTATGCAGCCAGCGGTGCGCGGTGGCAAGCGGCGCTGACAAGATTGCCATCGTGGCGAACGGTGGCGTCCCTGACGGTCCCTTTTTGCACTGTTTGGGCGACGCAGACGGGCATTTAATGCTCTTGTCCCCTGCCGTCAGGGTTAGGTATGATACACTGTACAGGTAGTTGTACCAACTACAACACCTTTCCATTTTTACCCTTGTCTACGTTGCCACCTGTCGGTGACCCCTTTAGCATATAAAAGGAGGCCCATACGCGACGTAGGAAAAGAAGGAGGAAGGCCAGGAGAACACACACGCTCGGTCTCGCTAGCCGCTGGTACTGTAGCACTCAGCGCTCCCGAGCAAGAACTCAATACAAACCACAAAGCAGGAGTAGGGTTTTACGCATCTGTGCGGCCCGAACCTGGGTAAACTGCTCGTGTGCTTCGCCTCGATCTGCTCTTCATGCGATCTCCGCCCCCGCCGAACCGAAAGGGACTCGGTCCGCCGGTCCCATAGGTGCTCGTGGATCAGTTTCCTCGACATCTTTGGCGCGCCAGGTAGGGGGTGCGTCGAGATTGTGTGAACCTGATCCGGCGTCCACACGAGCTAGATCTTCATCGTCTTCATCAACATGCCGCCGAAGAAGAAGGCTTCGGAGGCAGCTGCTCCGTCCGGGCCGAACCCACCACCGCCGGAGAAAACGGCTGGTGGGATAGACGCCGGCGGAAGAACGGGCGTCGACGAGGGAGCTCACGGTGCTGCCCGGTCCAAGGACAAGGCTGCGCCGCCCATCGGCGGCGTAGTCGGCTCCCACAACGACCGGGCGCACTCCAAGACCTCGACGTCCGTGCATGTACCGCGCCCATCTCAGAAGGCGCGGGACCGGCAGCGTCATGGTACTCACGGTACCATACGTTTGCTGGACCAAGATCGAGCTGGTGGGTCTCGGAATGCTCAAGACCAGCATGTACGCCAACATGCTGGCACGAGCGAGGCACGGTCGCTTGGACGGGATACTGCTCCTTCTAACAAGGTTAGAAGTCCGAGCATATCCCGCTCCTCACACCGTTTGCCACCGCTACCCACCACTCCAGCGGAAGCTTTGGCGCGAGCTCAACTGCTCCTAGACTACCCTCCAACGGCAGACAAGATCGACGATTGGAGGGCCACCATTCAGAGTCTCATCGGCTTCACCAACGGCGACACTCCGCGGCACCCAAGTACATCGCAGCCGCGGCAAGTCAGCCAGGCGCAAGCCGGTGGCGACAAGATCGGTGGGGGTGCAACCACCATCCACTCTCCGCCCTGAAGGCCAAGATCGCCGACTCGCCGGATCCACCTTGACAGCGAATCCACCGCGTCATCAGATCCGCGGGCTCGTTGCGATCAGCGCCAAGTTCTTCACGAACGACAACAAGAAGACGCTCGTACTCGCATCGAGCGCCGAAGAGAAGCGCGGCGTCAATCAGACCAGCACGTTGGGCCCTCTGTCGACATGCATGCGCCAGGGGAACCAGGCGGCTTGACGTACGCGGTAGGTTGCCCTGCGTTTACTCTTGAGCTGCGGCAAGTCCAGTGGCCCGGCACGAAGAATTTCAAGCTAGACGTACCAGAGAAGTACGACGGCAAGTCGCATCCGTCGGAGTTCCTCAGCATCTACACCATCACGGTGCAGGCTGCCGGGGGGCGGGACGACAAGATCCTTGCCAACTACTTCCCGCTGGTGCTCAAGCCCAACGTCAGGTCCTGGCTCATGCACTTGCCGGACAACTCCATATCCTCCTGGGCAGACCTATGCCATCAGTTTGTCGGCGCCTTTACAGGCGGCCACAAACCTCATGGCCGAGAAAGTGACCTTCATCTCCTCGCCCAGAAGGAAGGAGAGCCCCTGCGCAAGTACATTCAGAGATTCAGCCGTGTACAGCACAACATCCCAGACGTCCACCCTGCCGCGGTCATCAGCGCGTTCCATGAGAACGTGCTTAACCGCAGGATGCGGGAGGAGATGGCGATGTGCAAGATCAGTGACGTCAGTGAGCTATATGCCCTGGCCGACAAATGTGCACGTGCTGAGGAAGGGAGGAAACTCCCCGGAGAGAATACAGGAGCAGGACGATCTGACAGCGAGGATGCTGCCCCGGCAAAGAAAAACCGGCGGCGGAACAACAGGAAGAAGAAAGGCAAAGATGTGCTAGTCGTTGAGCAGTCCGGCAACGAAGGTGGCGCCAAGAAAGCCAAAGTTGGCGGCTCCGGCAAGGAGATTGCCGCATGCACCAACTGCCAGGCTGTGGCGGTCGCCGACAAGCAGGACGGCACCGACAAGCAGTACTGCAAGATCCACCGCACCAAGGGCCATGATCTCCAGAGCTGCAAGAAGGTCGAGCAGCAAAAGACTGAATACGAGCGACGCGACAAGGAGAAGGTCCAAGGAGGTGCTGGAGGATCCGGCACGAAACGCCCCGGCCGGGGAGGACGCCGCGGCAAGGCCAAGCAGCGACAAGGAGACAGACCTCCCCGCGGCTGCAACAAGGATGAATATGACGACGACGACGAAGACATGGATGATGTCGAGACCAGTGAGCAGGAGTTCCAGAAAGCCACAGAGGTCTTGTGCGTTGACGGTGGTGCTTCTCTGCATACTTCACACCACCAAGTCAAGCAGTGGGTGCGGGAAGTCAATGCAGCAGAACCACCTGTCGAGTCACGCAAGCTTCTGAAATGGTCCAGCACGCCTATCATCTTTGATATTGAGGACCACCCTGATCGCACAACTACGGTCGGGTGCTTGCCCGATGTTGGTTTCACCAACCATCCGCAACCTCAAGGTCACTAAGATGCTAGTTGACGGCGGGGCCGGCTTGAACCTGATCTCCTCCGCTGTACTCCAGAAACTCCAGATCCCTAACAGCGAGCTCGAAGAGACCGGCACATTCCAAGGAATCAACCCGGGAAGGAGCAAGCCAAAGGGGAAGATCACGTTGCCAGTGACATTTGGCGGCGAGTTGAACTTCAGGACTGAGAGGGTCACCTTTGACGTTGCCGATTTTCCATTGCCTTACAATGGGATACTCGGTCGTCCAGCACTCGCCAAGTTCATGGCAGCCTCTCACTATGCATACAACTTGCTGAAGATGCCAGGCCCGATAAGTGTCATCTCTGTCCCTGGCGACAAGAAGGATGCTCTTATCTGCGCCGACAAGATATATCGGGAAGCAACAGCCGCAACAGATAGCAAGTCACCTACCGTTGAAACTCCCGGGGGGAAGAAGAAGACCAAGTCCGGCAAGAGTTCAGATGCCCACTCCGACAAGCGCACCTCTTCGGAGTGTTGCGCTACCGTCGAGGACGCACCATCGAGCTCCACCGGCACGTGTAAGAAGACAATGGCAGCTTCGCCAGAGACCAAGAAGGTGTCCGCCAAGGAGGACGGCACTGGTGGTACCTTCACCATCAGTGCCACTCTTGACCCTAAATAGGAAAGCGCGCTCATTGCTTTCCTGCGGGCGAACGTTGACGTGTTTGCGTGGCAACCGTCTGACATCCCCGGTGTTCCCAGGAAAGTAATTGAGCACCATCTTGCCGTGTGTCCTCATGCGCGGCCCGTCAAGCAGAAGGTCAGGAAACAAGAAGTGGAGCGCCAAGAATTCATCGGTGAAGAGATCAAGAAGTTGGAAGCAGCAGGCCTTGTCAGAGGAGTGCTCCATCCTACGTGGTTGGCCAATCCTGTAGTCGTGCGCAAGGCAAACGGGAAATGGAGGCTTTGTATCGACTTTACCGATGTCAATAAAGCTTGTCCCAAAGACCCATTTCCCTTGCCGCGCATTGACCAGATTGTTGACTCCACGGCCAGATGTGACCTGCTTTCATTTCTTGACGCATACTCAGGATACCATCAGATCTTCATGGCAGAAGAGGATGAGGAGAAGACCGCATTCATCACTCCATGTGGCACGTACTGTTTCATACGGATGCCTTTCGGTTTAAAGAATGTTGGTTCAACATTTGCAAGGGTAGTCTATGTCGCTCTTGAGCCACAAATACACAGAAATGTGGAAGCATACATGGATGACATAGTGGTCAAGAGCAAGGACAAGGCAACTCTGATTCAAGATTTAGACGAGACCTTTGCGAATCTGCGCAAGATCAGCCTCAAGCTCAACACCGAGAAGTGTGTGTTTGGAGTCCCTTCCGGCAAGCTTCTCGGGTTCTTCGTGTCTCAGCGGGGAATTGAAGCCAATCCCGACAAGATCAAGGCCATTGAGCAGATTGAAGCACCAAAGCGCGTCAAGGATGTACGAAGACTTGCCGGTTGCATGGCTGCTCTCAGCATGTTTATCTCTAAGTCTGCTGAGCACGCCCTGCCGTTTTTCAAAATATTGAAAAAGGCAGGTCCAATGAAATGGACTCCGAAAGCGGAGGCTGCGCTGCAGGACTTGAAGAGATACCTGTCCTCCACTCCAATACTTGTCGCACCTAAGCCACAAGAGAAGTTGCTGCTGTATATAGCGGCAACCAATCAAGTGGTTAGTTCTGCGTTAGTAGCGGAGAGGGAGGCAGATGATGAGCCAGCAACCACGGCAGGCGCATCCAGCGACAAGCAGGGGGCTTCCCCGACAAGCTCTGGTCCCGACAAAGATGGATCTACGCAGGAGATACAGAGGAGAATGGTGCAGCGCCCAGTTTACTTTGTCAGTTCCCTTCTGCAGGGGGCTAGGTCAAGGTACTCTGGTGTGCAGAAATTGCTTTTCGGCCTTCTCATGGGCTCGAGAAAGTTGTGCCATTACTTCCAAGCACATGAGATCACAGTTGTCACTTGCTTTCTGCTGAAAAGGATACTGCAGAATCCAGAAGCAACAGGCAGGATTGTTGAGTGGGCACTGGAACTGTCAAGCTTTGGCCTCAAATTTGAGAGCACTTCAACTATCCAAAGCAGAGCATTGGCAGAATTCATAGCAGAGTGGACGCCAACACCAGATGAAGAAATTCCAGAAACGAGCATCCCCGTCAAGGAAGCAAGCAAAGAGTGGCTGGTGTACTTTGATGGTGCCTTCTCGCTGCAAGGCACCGGTGCTGGCGTGCTGCTTGTCGCACCCACGGGAGAGCACCTCAAGTACGTAGTCCAGATGCACTTTCCCAAGGAGCAAGCAACAAACAATACCGCAGAGTATGAGGGTTTGCTTGCCGGTCTCAGGATCGCGGCCGACCTTGGGATCAAGAAGCTTATTGTCAGGGGTGACTCGCAGCTTGTCGTCCGCCAAGTGAACAAGAGTTATCAGAGTCCGTTGATGGAATCCTACATTGATGAAGTGAGAAAGCTAGAAGAGCACTTTGACGGCCTACAGATGGAGCATGTCCCAAGAGCTCAGAACGACATCGCCGATGGCCTGTCGAAGTGTGCCGCACTTAAGTTACCTGTGGAACCAGGGATCTTTGTGCTCAAGCTGACTCAACCGTTCGTAACACCATCAACTGGACAGAGCAAGAAGAGGAAGTTGATTTCTGGTGACTATTTTCCGGCAAAGCTTCCCGAAGCCGCCGCCAAGAAGGTCCCCAAGATCAACACCAAGAGTGCTGAGGAGCAGTCTGCTCCGGCAAGCCCTAGGGTTTGTTCCGTTGAAGCAGACGCTCCCGACGAGTTTTGCTCCGGCAAGCTTGCCGGGGAACGTCAAGCTCCGGCTGAGCCGCAGGTTCTCGCCGTAGAAGCGGATGTTCCCGCAGCAGCAGATGTGCCTTTAGTCCTTGTTGTCGAGCCACAAGCTCCAGCATGGGCACAACAGATTGTCCGTTTCCTTCAGACAGGAGAACTTCCCGAAGAGCAAGAAGAAGCGGAAAGGGTAGCCCGGCGGTCAAGTATGTACCAGTTTGTCGACAACACACTGTACAGAAGAAGACTCAACGGTGTGAAATTGAAGTGTATTCACCGGGAAGACGGACAAAAGCTGTTGGCAGAGTTACATAGGATCACTTCGTGATCACTTTGACGCTCGTGGCACTTCTCTCCTCGCTCTTAACATGTAAGCTAGTGCTAGTGCAGCTGCAACCTTTTACCTTTCTTCAGCCTTGTTCCACACCCAAGGCTTAGATAGTTTTGCTACCCGGGAACGGGATTGCTGAGTCCTCCGTGGCTCACAGATTCTACACCACACCAGATGCAGGTACCATGGTGAACTACTCAGGTGACGACACAGAGCTGTACTGGGAGTACGGTGAAGAACGTAGCTGATACTATGTGCACTATCCCGATGATCAGTAGTGGTTTCTACTAGGGGCGATTCGGACATGTGGCTTTATGTATTTGGTATCTTTCATTTGGATCTTCACCCGTAGTCGGGTTGTGATGTTATTTGGATGATGATTTGCTATGTAATGTATTGTGTGACGTGGCGAGTGTAAGCCAACTATCCTTTTGCATTTTCATCCCTATTTTTACATGAGTCGTGCAAAGATACCGAACTTGAGATCATTCCAGAATGGCCTTATACCTTTAAGTCTTGCCTCGACACGTAGGAGGTATAGTCCCATCCTGGGCATTACAAGTTGGTATTCAGAGCCTTCTCCGACCTAGAAGCCCCCACTGATTGATCGAATCGTTGACGGTTGAGTCTAGGCACACACTTAAAATGTTTTGAGTCCTATATATATATCGGAGAGTAGGATTTCTTTTGCTCCTCATCTCTTTTCACTCTGGTGAGGACTCTTGACGATTACTTTTATCTCTTCTACTCTCAAAATTTCACCAAAATTTTTTTTTAGGAATCTCGCGAGTATTGTTAGGATTGTTTCGATGTCTTTGTGACGAGAACATTGTTCTCGATGCCTCCTATCATTTAGGGGTTGTGGCAGTGTCCCGGGGAGTTGAGCTCCGAGGTGTTGTCGTCACAAATATATCGCATCAGTTCTGGAATACTTAAGACGGACGACATCGAAAACTCTCCTATGCGGTTAGTGGCAAGATAACCCCGACGTCACCCAGTACTGGGGAGGTAGTTCGGGAGTATTACCATAGCTTGTATAGTAGATGCGTTTCGAAGGTCTGAGGTAGACGGTTTTCGGAAATAACTGGTTATGTGTTGAAGGATGGATACAGCTGGATGTAGGATTAGAGTTGAGTGTGGGATGCTTCCCCTGTATCCCCAACACCTGATTGCATAACTGGAAACTTTCAGAAATTAATAGGTGGGTTCATCTTGTAGTTCATAGGCATTCTTCCAACGAATGCATGATATGGAGTTCGGGGTTCTACATTGAGTGAAGTAGTTTTATGGCCGTTGTTCCGATCGGGAGTTGCATCTTAAAGGGTACTTGGCTATGCTGATCCGGGGATTGCAAAACCCTTTTGTAACACGTTCCATAAGCTTTCAGCACGAATATGTCGAACGAAGCTTCTATCTTGTATTTGTTCTATCTGCTCCTTGTTGTTTTTTTATTTACCTTTTGTTCTCCCAAGTGGCTTCTCGTGAAGATTGTTGTTATCATTAAACTGTGGATTACATTCGTTCATCTTGTTCGAATGTTTTTGTGAAGACTATGTTGCAACTTCTAGCCGTTGATTCAGCTTATATATTCTTTCAATCAATGGCTAATAGTTGTCATCTCATTCAGGATGGCTCCTAAAAAGGTTCCCAACGCTAACCCAGAGGGTGAAGAGGTTCCTGATCGTCCTCCTTCCCCTCCTCCTCCGTCTGAGGCCTGGAGAGCAATTATGCAAGCGACGAACCAGAACACCCAGATGCTTTTGCAAATGATGCAGAACATTCAAGCAAATCAAGCAAATCAGGGTGCTCATGGGAACCAAGGCCAAGGCAATTTGTTCAACCAACCTCACTTTTCTACGCTCAACCAGTTCCTGGCAAACCAACCAAAGGCATTCAGTTACTGTGTGGGCCCTCTAGATGCTGAAGACTGGATAACAGATATCAAGAAGCATTTCGAGTGCAGTAACGTCAGGCCCGAGGACTATGTGAAGTTTGCAGCCTTCCAACTCAAGGACCAAGCCGCTGATTGGTGGCAGCAGTACAAAGATTCCAGAGAGGGACGTGTAATCTCCTGGGATGACTTCTGCAAGGACTTTCGTTCTCACCACATTCCAACAAGTGTCATCGAGGGTATGCGTGAGCAATTCCGCAACCTGAAGCAAGGCTCAATGTCTGTCTACCAATATAATGTCAAGTTCCAGAACCTTGCCCGTTATGCCAAGCAAGACATCCCAGATGCCAAGAGCAAGATCTATCAGTTCCGGGGTGGTCTGAAGGATGAACTCCAACTAGCTCTCACCTTGTTCGAGCCTGATGAGTTTGATCAATTCTATAACATGGCACTTAAGCAAGAGGCAGCCCAGCTCAAAATGGAAGCTTCCAAAAAGAGGATCAGAGACGCTGTTCACTCCTCCTCTTCTTCTCAAGTGGTCGCAAAGCAACAGAAGTTTTGGCTTCCACCTCCTCCAGTGATCCGAGCTCCCAACAACAACAACAAGAATTCTGGTGGCCGTGCTTTCTCCCACCCACCCAACCCAAGCAATCAGTCAAAGAACCACTTTCAAGCTGCGAAGTCAAGTGCTCCTTATCAGCGTCCTCTCTCAGAAGTGGTTTGCAACAAGTGTGGACAGAAGGGTCATTATGCTAACAAGTGCCCCAACCCAAGGCGCCTTCCGCCTCCTCCACCTGTCAGTACTACTATTGTCAAGCACAACCCCAAGTCAGCAAGAGTGAATCTGATGAATGCAGCTCAAGCGGAGAATTCTTCTAATGTGATACTTGGTAACCTCTCAGTTAACTCAATTCCTGCAAAAGTATTGTTTGACTCTGGTGCATCACTCGGTTTCATGTCAAGGCCATTCTTTACCAAGCATGAGTTCTCATCATCTTATTTGGATAAACCTTTGCGCATTATTTCTCCGGGTTCTCTGTTTAGATCCAACTCAGTTGTTCGGGACGTATCTATTCGCATGGGTGATTACCGCTTTCTGGCTTCTCCGGTTGTTCTCGGCAACTCCGACATTGATCTTATTCTTGGGATGGATTGGCTTTCTCAGCATGATGCTCACATTGATTGTGCAAATAAGGAAGTCAAGATTACTCATTCCGACGAAGACGTGATTATCTTCGCCTCCCGAGATAACACAACCAGGCTATTATCTCTCAATGACAAGGGCGAGATTAATGCCATCTCTCAAATTCCGGTGGTCAATGTATACGAAGATGTTTTCCCTGAAGAGCTTCCAGGCATGCCTCCGCATCGTCAAGTTGAATTCGTCATTGAACTCGAGCCTGGTACTGAGCCAGCATGCCGGCGTCCGTACAAGCTTTCCCCTGAAGAGTTGAAGGAGTTGAAGAAACAGCTTGATGAGCAAGAGCGTTTGGGTCTAATCAGGCCTAGCACTTCTCCTTGGGGCTGTGGTGTCTTATTTGTCAAGAAGAAGGATGGCACGGAGCGCCTTTGCGTTGATTACCGGCCATTGAACAAGAAGACAATAAAGAACAAGTATCCGAACCCCAACATCAATGAATTGTTCGAGCAGCTCAAAGGAGCTAAAGTGTTCTCAAAGCTCGATCTCCGGATGGGTTATCACCAGATCCGCATCCGCAAAGAAGAAATTCACAAGACTGAATTCAGAACCAGCTACGGCTCCTATGAATACACAGTCATGTCGTTTGGCCTCGCAAATGCTCCACCCACCTTCTCGGGAATGATGCACTACATATTCAACCCCTACACCAACGAATGTGTGCTTGTGTATCTAGATGACATCTTGGTATTCTCCAAGAATGAAGAGGATCACGAAAAGCACCTCCGTCTGGTTCTCGACAGACTCCGTGAACATAAGTTCTATGCCAAGTTCTCCAAGTGTGAATTCTGGCTCGATAAGGTCTTATATCTGGGCCATATCATCTCCGTTGACGGTATTGCTGTCAACCCCGAGAAAGTTGAAGCGATTGTCAACTAGGAACCTCCTCAGAATGCCAAGCAACTCCGAAGCTACCTTGGTCTTGCTAGATATTGCAGAAGGTTCGTTGAGAACTTCTCCAAGATTTTCCAAGCCTCTCTCCAACTTGCTGCAGAAGAATGTCAAGTACAAGTGGTCTCCGGATTGTGATGTGGCATTCAAAACTCTCAAAGAAAAGCTCATCTCTGCTCCAGTTCTTACCCCTCCAGATGAGTCCAAGCCCTACGAAGTATTCTGTGATGCTTCTCTTCAAGGACTTGGTGGTGTTCTAATGCAAGACAAGAAAATTGTGGCATACACCTCTCGTCAATTGAAGCCAAGTGAGAAGAACTACCCCACACATGATCTCGAGCTAGCAGCTGTGGTACAAGCCTTGATCACGTGGAGACACCTTCTGTTGGGCAGAAAAGTCGACATCTTCACCGATCACAAGAGCTTGAAGTACATCTTCACACAGCCGAACCTGAACCTTCGCCAGACTCGTTGGGTTGAGATGATCCAAGAGTATGATCCAAGCATCGAATACACACCTGGCAAGGCCAATGACATTGCAGATGCCTTGAGCAGAAAGGCATATTGCAACAGTCTCCTTATCAAACCGTTTCAGCCTGAGCTTTGTGAAGCTTTCAGGAAGCTCAACCTCCAAGTTGTTCCGCAAGGCTTTCTTGCAAATCTTCAAGTTGCTCCTACCTTGGAAGATCAGATCCGTGAGGCCCAACTTAGTGATGCTATGGTGCAGAAAGTGAAACATGGTATTGCAAAGGATACTCCTAAATACAAGTGCTATTGCGTTGATGAGAGAGATACCTTGTTCTTTGAGGACAAACTTGTGGTTCCCAAGGGTGATCTCGGGAAGCTCATAATGAACGAAGCACATGATTCCCTCCTCTCGATTCATCCTGGAAGTTCCAAGATGTACCAAGACCTCAAGCAATCTTACTGGTGGACTCGCATGAAAAGGGAGGTTGCCCAATTCGTGAATGAATGTGATGTCTGCAGAAGAGTGAAGGCAGAGCATCAACGTCCAGCCGGTCTCCTACAACCTCTTCCTATTCCCGAGTGGAAATTCGACCACATTGAAATGGATTTCATCACTGGGTTTCCCAAGTCCAAGAAAGGGAATGATTATATCTTTGTTCTCATTGACAAGCTAACCAAAGTAGCTCACTTCCTTCCAGTCAAAGAATCCATCAATGCAGCTCAGCTGGCAGAGTTGTACACGTCCAGAATTGTGTCCTTACATGGCATTCCTCAAGTTATCTCCTCAGACCGTGGAAGTTTGTTCACATCCAAGTTCTGGGACTCCTTTCAGTCTACCATGGGCTCTAAAATCCCTTTCAGCACTGCATTTCACCCTCAGACTAGTGGTCAAGTCGAAAGAGTGAACCAGATTATAGAAGACATGCTCAGAGCTTGTGTCATCTCTTTTGGCATGAAGTGGGAAGATTGCCTTCCGTTTGCCGAGTTCTCTTACAACAACAGTTTCCAAGCAAGTGCTGACAAAGCTCCGTTTGAAATCCTCTATGGCAGAAAGTGTCGTACTCCTCTCAACTGGTCCGAGACTGGTGAACGTCAACTTCTTGGCAATGAATTGATCTCAGAAGCCGAAGAAATGTGCAAAGTCATACGTGAGAATCTCAAGGCCGCTCAGTCGCGTCAGAAGATCTACTATGACGGCAAGCATCATGATTTGGCCTTCAACATTTGGGATCATGTCTATCTCCGTGTTTCTCCTATGAAAGGAACCCAAAGATTCGGTATCAAAGGAAAGCTTGCTCCTAGATACGTGGGCCCTTTCAAGATCCTTGGCAAAAGAGGCGATCTAGCCTATCAACTTGAGCTTCCATCCAACTTTGCAAATGTTCATGATGGGTTTCACGTGTCTCAACTCCGCAAGTTCTTCAAGACACCTGAACGCACCATTCCGTTTGAGGAGATTGATCTTCAACAAGACTTGTCTTACCGAGAGCACCCCGTTGCTATTCTCGAAGAAACCGAGCGCAAGACCCGCAACAAGTCAATAAAGTTCTTGAAAGTCAAGTGGTCACACCATACCGATCGAGAAGCTACGTGGGAACGAGAAGATCACATTCGTTCCAAGTATCCTTCCTTCTTCCAGTCCTAGATCTCGGACAAGATCTTTTCGTAGTAGAGGAGAGTTTGTAATGCCCTAGATGTAACACTTTCCCAATATGGCATTATATAAACTTTGGCTTCATCATTTCCGTTCCGGGTTCTTCTTCATTTCGGGTTTCTTCGTTTTGTCGTGTGCGTGAGTGCATTTCATCCATGTCATGTTGTCATGTGCATTGCATTACATTTGTGTTGTCACTTGCATCCGGTCCCACTCGTCTCTTCCCGTTGTCCGTTTCGAGTTCCGATGCTCTCACACGTGCCCGTGACATCCCCGAGTCCTTCTTTCGTGTGTGGCCGTGTAACGTTTCTGGAATGACGTGAGACTTGTCGTGCGATGTTGTTTTGGTACGTGTAGGCCGCCTGTCAAGTTTCGTCGCGTTTGGAGTTCGTTTGGTACTCCAACGGTTAACCTAGTGGGCTAAAAGAACCTCTTCTTTGAGGCCCAAGACCCCCTCCACGACAGCCCACCAACCCAGCACAACCCTTCCCATCATCTCGGTCGTCGATTTGTGATCGCGTGGCCGAAAACCACTCCCCATTTGGACTCTCCTAGCTCCTTGTGCCTATAAAAACGTCCCCCCTTGCCATTTTCGTCCAAAAAACCCTAGATCCAACCCTCCACCCCTGAGCCGGACACGTCCGACCACCGGCGGACACGTCCAGCCGACGGCCGGACCAATCCTCGCGTGACACGTCACCCCCGAGCCCCACTTCGCCGCCGGGCCCCGCGGAGCCCGCATCCGGCCCGCTCCGGGCCGCAACGGGCCAGATCCCGCGCCTCCGCCTCTGCGCATCGGCCTCCGCCGCCCGCCGCCCAGTCGCCGGCGCCGGCCACGCCGCCGGCCGCACGCCGCCGGCCTCGCCCCCAGTCCTCCGCCGCCCTTCGAAGCTCTTCACCGCCGGCCCCGCGGCCTCCTCCTCCGGACCCACGCCGCCGGGCTCCTCGCCGGCCGGATCGAGGTCGCCACCGGGATCGTTCACGATCGGATCGGTCCGATCCAGAGCGCCGCCCCGGGTTCGAAACCCTAACGGGCCGGCTGCCCGTTCGCCCGCTTCGCCCGATCCACCGTTGACCCAGCCCAACCCGCGTTGACATCTGAGGTTGTCTTTTTTCCCTAAGTCTTTTGTTATTTTTGTTGTATAATGCATTCTTGCGATGGAAATAACTTTTAATGTGCTTGTCCGTTTTGTGCATATGATATGTCAAAATGATCGTGGTGATGTGTACTACGTTTTGTCCATTTGTGTCATGCTTGTTTGAGTCCATCTAGATGTCTTAATCTTCGTGACAAGAGTGCTACATGTTATAATCTGCTGCTACTGGTTATTTTCATGCCATGTTTGAGATGTGATAACTTGGTGCATGTTTATCCAAATGAAGCAAATGATATGTCAAAATGTTCGTCATGAGATGCTCTACATGTTGGTTGCTATAGCATGCATGTTAGAGTTCATTTTGCCATGTTTATCTCTGTTACAAAAGTGCATGTGGCTGATAGGTTTTGTAACTTGTTACGAGATACCTAGTTGAGGAGCTCGTTGCTATTGTTGTGTTAGTCCCCATGTCACATGCTCATATGTTTTGGATTCTCCATCATGTGTTCTTTGCTGTGGTGTAAACCTTTGGCCATGTTATGCTTTAAGATGACTAAAACATGCTCGCAAACATGACATGCTAATGTTACTGTTTTAACACTTAGTGAAATTTCACAAGTCTGGAATCTGTAATATCCTGATGCTATGTTTGCTTGATGCTCTAGGCAAATCCATGTTAGTTTTGGGGTGGCCTTTGATAATTCCTTGTTTTACATGTTGTTGTCTATCCATCCATGCCATCACTTGCTCATTTGGGTTGCTTTAGCTTATTTAATTCTTGCTCCCAAGTTGCTATAAAATATTACTGTCAGGTTTTTAATGTCATGATCAAAATGTTGTAGCTTGTTGCTATTGATCCATGCCTCCTATGGAGTTGCTCCAATGGAGTTGTTTGCTGTAGGATATGTATAATTTATGTCCATGCTTCTTGTCACCATGTTTGAGTGTTGTAGAATATATATTTCCTGCTCCAAAGTTGCTATGTGGCTGTTAATTTCAGCTTTGCATTGTTTCTTGTTTCGAGTGTATGTTTTGATCCGTTGCTCCATTTTGAGCGTGCCCTACATGAAACTTGTGTGATTTTGCATGTAGATTCATAATATCATCTTGTTAACATGTTTGGAGTATGTTTGCTTGATGTTTGGGTGCATCTTGCACCGTTGCCATGCTTATCTTGTTTTGATCATATCTTCTAGACCGTAGCTCCGTTTTAAACAAACTTTATATGAAACTTGACTAGAATTTCGTGTAGATCATCATGGTGCATGTTAAATTGCTGTTTAACAACTTTAACTTAAGGTTTGTTCAGATCTGGACTAATTCCAAACTATGCATATGGGGACTTACCGGATTTGCCTTAAGTAGTTTCCGGCCTCATTTAAACTTGTTGTTCTTATGTTGTTTCCCTGTGCTTCCTACCTTGCCATGTTTTGCATCCTATATAGATCTGTCTTGCATCCTACTTGCTTGAGCATATTGTCTTGTTCTTGTGATTGTTCTGGTGTGCTTCCTATGTTGTCATGTAACGCATCCTAAGTGCATCTGCAGTGCATCCTAAGTGCATCTTACGTGCATCATGTAGTTTGTGCATTGCACCTTGTTTGATTTAATGCCTCGTGTGTTCTTGTGTTGAGTAGAGCCGAAAACCGAGACTGAGTACGAGAATGAGGTTACTACCGAGATTGAGAACGAGGAGTCGTCTTACGATCCCATCGACGATTCGACAGGCAAGATGACCTGACCCAGATATCATTACTATCTTTGCCTATTGCTAGAAGTCTCGCTCTTTAGCTTATTGCCTCGATGTCCATGTTTGTTTGTCAGCCTCCTATTGTAACCATGAATCTGTTTAACCACCCAACCTATGCAAACCTTTGTTTGGCTACGTAGGCTTCGCTCAGCCCCTCTTATAGCATTGCTAGTTGCAGGAGAAGATTTGAACATTCTTGCTTCATGTTGAAGTTTGTTGGGATATCATACTATATATCTATTAAATGAAATCATCTATATATTGGTAATGGGTGGAAGTCTAAGCCTCTTGCTTGGTGATTTGTTCCACTCATGCCGCCTAGGAACCGTATAAACCGGTGTTATGTTCCTTGATTATGCGTTCCTCACACGGTTGGGGTTATGGGACCCCCTCGATAACCCGCTTAGCGCTAAACCTTTTCCAGCAAGGCCCAATATTGGTACTCCATTTGACTAATAACTAAAACTTGCATAGGGACTAGCTATCCCCTTTTATTAATCAACCCCCGAGCCAGTGCTCCACATGAGTGTTGGTCCAAACTAGAGCACTCTGCGGGTCCGCCCCTTGGCAACTTGGGGTATCTGGTACCTGTACGCTTCGCTCATCCGGTCATGGCCTGAGACTAGATACGCGCGGCTATTGTCAGGGTGTCGGCACGCCGGGAGGTCTTGCTGGATTAGTTTTACCTATGTCGGTATATCTTGAGCACGGGATTCCGAGAATACTCGGGCCTTCCAACCTTGGAGTTGCGACTCCGCGGATCGTGGGCTTGTAATGGGCCAAGTTGGAACACCCCTGCAGGGTTTTGAACTTTCGAAAGCCGTGCCCACGGTTATGTGGCAGATGTGAATTTGTTAATATCCGGTTGTAGAAAACTTGACACCATGTTCAGAATACACTACCAGCGTGAGTAACCGTGACGGTCATTTTTCGAAAGGGGATCGGGAAGTGAACACGGTGGGGTTATGTTTGACGTGCTTAGATAGGATCACTTCGTGATCACTTTGACGCTCGTGGCACTTCTCTCCTCGCTCTTAACACGTAAGCTAGTGCTAGTGCAGCTTCAACCTTTTACCTTTCTTCAGCCTTGTTCCACACCCAAGGCTTAGATAGTTTTGCTACCCGGGAACGGGATTGCTGAGTCCTCCGTGGCTCACAGATTCTACACCACACCAGATGCAGGTACCATGGTGAACTACTCAGGTGACGGCACAGAGTTGTACTGGGAGTATGATGAAGAACGTAGCCGATACTATGTGCACTATCCCGATGATCAGTAGTGGTTTCTACTAGGGGCGATTCGGACCTGTGGCTTTATGTATTTGGTATCTTTCATTTGGATCTTCACTCGTAGTCGGGTTGTGATGTTATTTGGATGATGATTTGATATGTAATGTATTGTGTGACGTGGCGAGTGTAAGCCAACTATCCTTTTGCATTTTCATCCCTATTTTTACATGAGTCGTGCAAAGATACCGAACTTGAGATCATTCCAGAATGGGCTTATACCTTTAAGTCGTGCCTCGACACGTAGGAGGTATAGTCCCATCCTGGGCATTACACTTTCGGTCACTTACTGGCGGACCCCATGCTTGCTAGGCCCCGCATGTCAATTACTCAATGGGTTCGGCCACGTCAGGGGATCCTCATCGTAGTATACTCCCTCTGTTTTTGTTTACTCCGCATAAAATGACGCGGGCGGGGGAGGGGAAGCACTACAACAAAATACACTTCCGTGATTATACGGGTTTGTCACAGTAGGTCACGTTTTCTGTCATGCATGTACATCCATGACGATTTTATGACAGAATCAAGATAGTCATACATGTGCTCTCGTAGAAGTGTTCCATGACATTACCAAAATTATCATCACGGAAGTGTCCACTTCCATGACGATAAATCGCGCATCACATAAGTGCTTTCGTCAAGGGTAACCGGCACGTGGCATCCACCATAACAGAACGCCGTTAAGCTATCGGGTCCGGTTTTGGATCCGATAACCCGTTAACAGCCCCGACCAATGGGGATTTTCCACGTGTAAAATCATCATTGGTTGGGGGAAACACGTGTCGGCTCACCGTTGGGACAGATGTCATCCACTCATTGGACACAAAGCGCATATGATACGACGACACGTGGCACGACCCAACAGAGGCCCATTCCTGTGAAAAGGCCGGCCTGTTTGACTTGGTCAAAAGATGGCGGGCCGGCCCACGGCAAGCCTGTTAACGGCTTGTTCGCATATAGCCCATTTATAGCCCGCTAACCCAGGGCCCATTTACGGCCTATCCGAATTAGGCCCATTAGCGTCATCTGGGCGGTCCAGTATAACTCCAGCCCATTTTAACTTCCGGCCCATGTATGGCCCATGACGTCTTTCGGCCTATGATACGTTGACACGTGGCACGGCCCAACAGAGGCCCATATAGGTTAAAAAGGCCGGCCCAGTCAAAGGCCCATAGTACTTACTCAAGTACTAGTGGGCCAGCCCAATAACGACCTGCTTAATAAAGGCCCATTTACGGCTCGAAGCCAGATCTAGCCCGTTAATTATTCGCCGGATATTTGGGCCCATTTATGGCCCGAAGCCACATCTAGCCCGTTAATTGTTTGCCAAATATTTGGGCCCAAATATAGCCCAGTGACTTTCAGCTTGTTAGAGGCCCAATGTAGACATGGGCCCATTTCAGCCAGTGTGACTTTCGGCCTGGGAATGGCCTGTGCTGCCCATGGGCCATATATGGTCTGACAGGACATCAGGCCCACTAACGGCCCGTGATAAAGGTGGCAACAATTAAGGCCAACGTGACTTTGGGCCTCTTAAAGGCCCATGATATCAGTGGGCCAACTATGGCCCGAGATATGTTTCGGCTTGTTAACTGCCCATGATATAACTGGGCCCAAAAAGGCCCCATCTACATTTCAGCCCGCTGAAGGCCCATGGTTTCATCTGGGCCGTAACAGGCCAGTACAATATTCAACCTGTTAATGGCCCAACGCTACTTGAGCCAAACTAAGCGTTGGGTCCACAAAAGGCCCAACTAAAATATAGGCCGGTGTAAGTTGTGGGCCTCGCGCAAAGTGTGAAGGCCCCAATGATTTGGGCCCAAGAAAGATGCAGGCGAATGTTTTAGCCCGATCGACTACATCTAAATTTTTTTCAGATAGCGAATGATGGCAGTAACTAGTAAGAATTAAGAACAAACCTACACTATATAATAAATGATTTATGGTATATTACATCCACTGGGCATCGAAGTTCGCCACCAGTGATCATAACGTGCAACGAAGAGGCAGATTACAAAAACTAGGCACCATTGCAGGGTAACAAAATAATACTGAACCGACACCACTTCCAAGACAGTTCAAGAAAGGTTAGCCTTGCGCGGGAACTGCTGCGCAAGCTGCTGAGCAAGGCTGTGAGACCGGCCTAGCTTGTCGGTCATAGCTTCCAGGTGTAGTTGTTTAGCGATGAGGTTCTCATTGGTGTTCTCCGCAATCTTTCTTAGAGATAGGACTTCAAGTCGAAGTTGAGTTGCAGAATGCCTTTCTGCTAGAACTTGGGACTGAAGAAGTCGAACTGATTCAGATAACGAATTATGTGAGCTTGTCTGACTGCTAGTCTCAAGTAACTTGAACACTGCATCAAGACAAGACTTTGGGGTTCTCTCGCTATCTTCAAGATGTTTTTCCTTCTTTGCTGCAATATATGTTGGGTTTGTCTCATAGCCTTCAGCAGACTTGTGCATGCCATCAGGCATATCACCCTGAAACAAAGTAGAGAGATGACAGGTTTTGCACGTGTATAAAATAAAGATGATAACTGTGCTGTCAATTCCATCCAATTTCAAATTAGAAAATAAAGAGTAAGTTCAAAATATCAATAGCATAATTTGGCATTGTTCATAATGCGGGGAGCTTCACCACACTACTGGATTACCATGTCAACATAACAAGCATAGATGAAGGGCAAAGAAAATCATTATATCTATTTTGGTTAATGTGCATGGCATGTTGTTCATATCATGAGCCACATCAGTAAGATAAACGAAGAGATGACAAGGTGGAAATGTGGGCTGCTTCACCACACACTGGATTATAGATCCACAAAAACAAGCATACATATAGGGAGTATTGCGTAATGTGCATGGTATGAATAAGGAATTTGGTTTTACAAGTAAAACTTAGAACTTACGGTTCTTGCGAACATGCATTTTGGTAGAAACATCAAACTAAACAGCAGTAAACGATAGGGAGTATGAGCAAATTAAACAACAGCTGAGGATAAAGTCTTTAGAAGGACTGACTTACATTAACAGTTAACACCGGGTGTAGAATGCCCTTCTCCATGTCAAGGGAAGGATAACTCAAGAATTTCAGGACAGAATCTTCTTCATAAGCATTGCATGTACTCTACATTTTGTAGAGAGTAATTATAGATATGATAATACTGGAAGGGATAGAGGATAATGAAGATAAGATGCAAATTGATGCTACATAATCAACTACCAATCCCTGGAAGTACAAGCATTACAGGACAAAATGTACTGACAAGAGCAATGGGCTACACTTCTGCATTGGCATTGTCTGTGTATTCTACTTTTTAGTAAGATTAAATATAGATCTGATATTTTCTAGTAAATGGTGGGCGAGGGAGGTAAGATGCAGAATGCTACACAATGAACCAATCCCTCTTCCCATAATACAAGAGTGTTTTGAACACTGGTGTACTGTACAAAACGTTCTTATATTATGGGACGGAGGGAGTAGCTGTTAATGTAAGTATAGTGATAGACGACGTTCGGTCCTTACAAGAGGACTGCAGAGCTAAACCTCTTCAAAAGCATTGGGTTGATTCTAAATTTATGTAAGAGTCCATACAGATCTTATAATGTCCACCAAATGGACGATAACGAGGTTAACATGTGCAGTCATGCTACATAATCAAACAGCTATGAAAGTAAGTATGGTCATATAGGGCAAGAGGTACTCACAAGAGCAATAAAGTGTGCAGTATAGTTGCGAGATTCTGTGGTCCCTTGAGAATGAATGCTCTTCTACTAACAGTTTTCATACAAGTGAGACATTAAGGCAAATGCAGAAATGTAGTTCAAACTGTGATGTGATATCATAGATAGTACCTTACGCTGCAGCCGAGGCCAATGTGTAACAAGATTATTCCAGTCACCGTCGGATAAATGTAGCACCGGAGACTTTACAGAAATTTCGTTTAGAGGCTTGCCAACGAAGTGCGCTTGCCTCAGGTAGGAACGATACTTCATCAACGAGTGCTTGAAAAGCGCAACCAACCCTTGCTCGTCTTCACAATCCAGTTTGGTCCTCGCCTATTTATAAGAATGAAATCTTGTGTCTTCTGTCAGCAAAAACATATGCAGCAATGACCATGAATAACATTAGTACATTACTTACGCGTAAGTTGCGGAGGAAGACTGGAAATTGTTATGTGTCTGCGGTATAATCTTTCCATGAAGGAAAGATGCGCACAAAGTTCCTGACAACAATATAAGCTTTGTCTTCTAAACTGGGAAGAAATGGGACAGGGGTCCTATTTGCTGCAATTGGGGCTCTCTCTGGTTCGAAAAGGGATTTGGCAACTGGATTTGGTGTACTCTTTGCTGGAATGGGGGTTTTGTGTCGTAGAGCTGGTGCTATGTCAACTGGCATAATCATAATGCTTGCTGCAGTCGGGGTCTGCTGAGTTCGGGCATCAGAAATAACCAGTGTAGTAGGGCTAGAGTCTGCTAGAGTTGGGGTGTTTTGTGGGTCAAGTGATATTGCAACTACACCTAATGGGCTATTTGATTTATCAGGTGCCACTACCTTTTCCAAATACTTTGCTTATGCTCGTCCACGATCAGCAATCGCCCTCTTACTTTTGAATGTCTGATACACAAGAACAACATTTGAATGGATAAATATGGTATGATGACAGATGGAATATGTACTGAAAATGGATAGGCAGGGCGTATTCACATACACGGTGTCTAAACTAAGCTAATGGCAGTTCAACAAAGTAGAAGCAATGCAAAGCATCAGTTGCAAGATATGTGCGACAAATATAACCTTGGAAAGATAAAGCAAGCACCTTGATGGGTGAATAAGTTAGGGCATCTTCCTCTAACTCCTCCACTAGGGAGCTACATTGACTTAGGTCTCCCTATAGCTCAGAATCACTGTTAGGATCATATTCTGAGCATGAATCTGTAGGTGGAGAGCTTTTGCATTGCATTGCATCCAGACTTGATTTCAGTCCCTTAATGCCAAGTTTGACAGCCATGGCATTGTTCTGTTTATTCTTTTCATGCGCGCAAGCTCATAATCATTATGATGCTGTTCAGAATCTAAGATTCATGAAAACATAAAAAGTAGTCAAATTATCTGTGGAATGCATTGCGGATTCAACTCGAAGAGTGTCTCCCTATAAACCCCGGCATATGCAAAGTTCACCCCCAACCGTGCTAACAAGACCACACACAGAAATACGAACCCCTTATGTCTCTATAACAGGCAGAGACACATTTCAAAACTGAAGTAGGAACATTAGAATCATATGAAATTCGTATTTGAACAAATAAACTAAGGAATTATGAGTGGCATAATGTTTAGCTTCAAGGGTGGAGTGTTGGTAGTGCGACACAAAGCAAGTAGGTAGATTGTATTCCATGTAAAAGATCGAAGCCTATGTAAAAGCTGGAAATGACACTTTCTTTCTATACGATGCAGTGTTCGTTGCCCACACATGATGGAAGAGATCACACAGAGAAATATTATTCACTCATGTCTACGGTTGCGGTATTTAGAAACAGGGTGGTCCACCCTAAAAGAATATTGACAACAAATATGACAAGGCAAGCATAGATGTAGTGAATCAATCATTTACTTGTGAGCTTACTAGGACAAGTATGCAAAATTGTAACTGCAGTAAGAGACCGTCCAAAATCTGAATCAAGAAGTTTGTCTAGCACTTATTGTTTGCAACTAATCGACGTGAATAATTGGATATTATATCGAATGAGTAAGAAAGACAAGTAAAATTGCCAACAAATCTGGCTTGCAGTAGTAATCTGGGTCAATGTCACTACGACCAACAATCCAAAATGACTAGTGTCTGTTCCTAGGGCCGGAATTTTGAAAACCCTATGAACTTTATAGGTACTAAAGATTACCAAAATACATCTGAACCATTAAGTGTAGGTAGCACTGAGCACACAACAAACCCTAATGACAGTCCTGCCTAATGAGTAATGAATCAATTAGAAAATGGGTGATGGGGAGTGGCTGCTGAGTGTTGAGGACTTATCTCAGGATAAATCGGGTTGGCTTAGTGGGTGCTGCACGCCTGAGCCCTGAACGGACTGGGAAGGTAGGCACGGTGGTGCACCCGGGCAGTGGTGACGCCGTTGGGCGAGCGGCTCCTGACCTCCTGTTAGTCCGGCGTCTCCTCCTAGAGTCATGCCGTCCGGGGACGGCAAGACGCCGACGAGGCAGGCGGTTGGGGGCGAGTAGAGATCGGAAGCGCGCAGCAGAACAAAGGGGAATCGGGGCCTCGGACGACCCAAAATTCTAGGGTGGGCCGGCCCACCGTGGGCACCCTGTAGAGATACACACCCGATCGGCGAACATGCATTTTCGAAACTAATTTAGGAACATTTAGCTGACCAATTAAACGAATATGTTTTAATAATATCATATTCGTATTTGAACAACTAAGCTTGTTTAGCTTGATGGGTCGAGCAGTGCTATTATGACACGAAGCACGTATTCTGATCGTATAGTGATCATAAAAGCGGGAAACCGGAGAAATGGTATTTAGCAGCTTGCTTCGAACTAAAAACTAAATTCTAAGAGCTGAAAAGAAAGTAGTGTAACCAAGTTAAGATATATTTTCTGGTAGAGATCAAAAAGTTGAGGATATATGAAGTACCACCTCTCTTGCGGCGCCGTGTAGGCATCAGGGGTGCGATGGCTGTCGGTGGCGTTGAAGCAGATCTGCGGCGGTAGATGGGTGCATCGGGGGATAAGTCCCATTGCGGTGGAAGAGAATCTCATGTGAGCGGCCCCGGCAAAGAGGACGACAACGCCGATGAAGCGAGAGCACGTGATGCAAGGCTCTTGGTCCGTCACCGTGGATGAGAAACGTCCATCTCTAGCAGTGGACGACGCGGTCTTGGTAGGCGCCCCGACATGGTGGAGGATGGTGGCGATGGATGTGGTGGAGGACGGCGGCGATGGATGTGGTGGAGGACGGCGGCGATGGATGGGGTGGCGGACAGAGGCTGGTGTGGGGATGGTGTTCTAACGCAGATGGTGTATGAATGGGAAAATGGAGGGAGAGGTACGGGGAACCATGTTTTTGGGACACGCATGTCTGAAATATGGGAAAGTTACGAACTTAGACCGCGTTTAAGATTTGGACGTCTCGTCGGTTGGGGATACGACGGTAATCTCGCATCTCGCCAATATTTGCCCAAAGCGATTTCGGGTGAGGAGAGGGTGGTTGGCGCCCATGGTTGGCGCCCACGGTGTATGAATGGGGCTGATAGGTAGGGCGGTTGTGTCACGTCTGTGTGAAGTTACAAACCTGCCCCTATTGAAAATATTTGCCTACATCGATTTCGGTCGAGTCGAGTTTGTTTTGCCGCCCACCGTGTATGAATGGGGAAATGGAGGGAGAAACAGAGGTCTTTCGGACGAGCTTGAATCAAATGTGTTTTGCCGCCCATGTTTGGCGCCCACCGTGTCGGAATGGGCTTAGAGGCGGTCGTGTCACGTCTAATTAAAGTTACTATCCTACCCCTATTTAGAGCAGTGGAAATCAGGCCGATGGATTGTCCGTGTAATGGGTAGACAGTAATTTCCATCTCCCAAACACTTGGCTTCGGGCAGCCGACGTGGGAGTGGACATTTTGCCGCTTTTTTCGAATTTCGGGACAATAAGCATCCACGTTTACCCTGGCAACTAAATTCGAATCCATTTTGTATTCCTATACGAATCTTTATAAATCATTCTATGTGTTTTTATATATCTTCAAAAGGACGACAAAGATGTATTCCACTGTCATATATGAATATGGTTTACAAATGCCGATACTCAAATTCAGAAGCTAGAATCTAGTTTAAGGTGAATTCGAATATTTGGAACACTTCATGTCCAACTCAAATGTCACACGCAGCATAATGTGTACTCCCATTTAGATGTGTACACAAGCGATGTATCAAGATTCAAATACCGAGTCAATCAACCAAGAATGTACAGAACTAACACAAATATAAACACTTATAGAGTATATGGAACGATAATATCAACTAACATACATAAGCCAGGCCGCTATACTTTTCGTTGCTACAACAGCATCCTTTTTTAGCCAAGCTACTACAGCATCTTGGCCCTTTCCGATGCGTGCCACTTATGGTCCATCTATACTACTATTATTATTGATGCACATTCAACCCTATTGGCATATTTGTAGGACTAGCACAACAATCAAAATGAAATGTCTCCGAGTCTTATCAATTAATACAGACTTGTGCTCAAATAAAATTACAAACCAAAAAACAAAAAACAAAAATCAATTATTACATGATCTCTAAAACAAATGGTTTGATTGATTACATGAACAAACAACACAAAGGTTATTCAAAGATAGAAAGAACACTTCACCTATGATTTACCAAGTGGGAATTTAATTTCCTTTTTCCTTCAGGACCTTGACAATGTGGTCAGTCTCAGCTCTCTTCGTTTCGAAATCCACCAAATATTTAATGGTTGTCTTGAGTACTGCTACTGATTGTGTTGTTCGCTTCCTCAACATGTCAACTTCATATCTAAGTGCAGAAGCAGAATCTCTTTCTACCACTAGTTTAGCCTCTAGAGCATCAGCAGTTAGCAATTCATAATGCACGATTGGGCCGGTGCCACTGTTGTGGGATGATACAACGTCCATGGGGACCTCGCTCTTTGATCTTGGGCTAACCTGTTTTGCCATTAAAGTTCCGATTGGATTCAGAAAAGTTGAAGTTAGCAAAACATCTCAACTGGGAGTTATAACAGCAAACCAGTTAAACAAACAAGGAATTAAAGAGTTTCAATTCGATGCTGAAAAGTAGTTATTAACATCATTGTAACCCGTTGTTGCAGCAGCAAAGCAGTTAAACAAACAAGTAGCTATTTAAGTTCGGGCAAACAGGTAATTCTTAACAGTAAGTATCAAACACATAGATAGGCGCAGTCTATAATAGGATTAACAGGCTGTGGCATTATGTAATCAGTAGCAAACTAAATTAAGCCAAGCAATGTAATTGAACAATTTTTCAATAAGTGGCTAACTAAAATTCCGAGAAGCAGGTAACTGAACTTATGCTAGTTCTTTGTACAGGCACACTGCAACTTCTTTTTCGCTTTCAAGGTTGTACGAATGAGTCCATGGCATCAATTGCTTGGATACGCAGTCCCAATACTTCTTTCTTCCCACACTGCATTGGTAAGTCGAATGGTTAATCTGGTAAGATGGTGCGTCCTTGATATGTTATATGAGGACGTGTAGTCAGACTAGTTGTAGCCACACACATCACACTGGCTTTTACTGTATATTTCATGCGATTACTTTTGGCATATCGAGATCTAAGCAATCTACAATAGGATGAAAAGACTGGCATCCTTCACATTATTGGCGAACTCAGTTCATAGAAACAAGCAATTCAACCATTTTGTGGGTAAATCAAAAGTGCCACTGAAATATTTTTCACTACCCCTATCATACACGCAAAAAGGGGCAATGCCACCATAGGGGCTGGTATGGCAACCGCCTCGGGTGGCTTGAAAGTGTGCACCTAGTTTGAGTCATACAGGTTGGCCCAGGCTAGTTTTGTTCGTCCCGACGCACAAGCAGGCAATGTAAAAAATGAAGAAAAATGTTTGAATTTGGATAGGCTAATAACATAAGTGCAAGGCAGGCCCTATAGCAGTCTCGCGGCCCAAACGAGCGCCTCCCATATCGATCGACGGCAGGAAAAATCCCAATTCATCCGCTCCAGCCTCCAATCTGGTTCGCTCCGAACCTCAACACAGCACTTCCTCGTGCCCTCGTTGGAGGGCGGTCGTCGGGCTTCAAGAGAACGGAAGGACAAGAAGATCAAGACCCAACTTGGGGTTTAGCCTGTGTGGGAGGGAGCAGCGGCAGCACGGGCATGGCATCGAGCTTGCGCAAACGGACAGTCACAGCTTGCAAGAGTAGCATGTGCAACGAGCAGGTACATCACATCCCTGATTATATCTAATTCAACTCTTTAATTTCTGGCCAATAGTTAAACCTGGCGGTGTTGTAAAACTGCTTGTATGAAGGGAATCTATGAGAAAATGAAACCAATTTCTACTTATTTTATAACTCCCCCAATCAATACTGAACTGACTGAATCTGATGAATCTAATCAAGTTTCCGATGCAAACATCCAAGCTCATGTTGTTCTTGAGCCTGAAGTGTCTAATGAACAGACTGGTAATGAAGGATTTGATGCAAACATTTTACATGCTCCTGGGGATGAACATATAGTGTCTAATGAGGCATCTAATGCAAGCATTTTGCAAGCTCCCATTGAAGGATTTAGTCTCTAATGATGATCTGCTATGTTGAGAGAGACATACAGATTTGCAGACATGGATGACAAGCAAATTATAGTGCATTTTCATGGCTTGAGGAAACGTCGATGCCATCTAGCAGAAAGTCTTCGTATCATGACAACGTAGCATAAATACTTTTCTAATCTGTTGTTTGAAACTATTGGCATACTTCTGCAGGATAGATATATTGATATGCAGTTTGCGCACTGGTTATAGGTGCAATTACACTTCGATATTTTCAGCCAGAGAACGAATAATTCAAGCAGGTACAGACCATGTTTGTAGTCCTTGTACACCATGTTGCATTTTGTGTTTTTTGGTGCTTGCATCATTTAGTGTTTATAATCTGAACTACTTTGGATCATTAGCTGGTTTTCAAAGTGCATGTAGCTTCACATTTCTCAAGTTATGTTGATTTCCGAAGTGCAAGTGCCTTCGTATTTTTTAAGTTAAATGTTCGCCCCTGGTAACTTCAATTCGTGGATCTGCCACTACACACAAATCATACACGAA
Organism: Secale cereale; assembly: GCA_902687465.1. Lineage (NCBI taxonomy): Eukaryota > Viridiplantae > Streptophyta > Magnoliopsida > Poales > Poaceae > Secale > Secale cereale. The sequence goes on along the minus strand of LR738714.1, from coordinate 369,135,959 downwards.
TGCCAGTACGAATTAAATGAAATGCAGGGACTTACGCTACCTTGTTGTACAGGCTCACTGCAGCTCTGCTTGCGCTTGGGATGTTCCATGTACAAGTCCATGTTACCACTTGCTTGGATGTGCAGGCCTTGTGCTCCTTGCATCCCCCTCTGCATTTTTGACACGGCGAATGACTGATCAGATAAGAGGAATCGACCTTGCTGTTGTACCGGAGGACAGATACTTACAAGGTTATACGGGTGTGCAGGATGTGTACCAAATCCCGTAGCGCCGTCATGCTTCGCTAAAAAATGGTTTGCTTGTTTCAGATGATATCTCCAGAAGAAACAAGAGTTAAGATCAGAGTTGGATAGGCATGTAAGCTAAGAGAGCAGTGAAAGGATATCCAAACATCGTCGAAACAGTGCACAAGGGAGTGATGTGTGGATACCTAGTTCGGGCCGGCGTTTGGGCATGCTCGCCTAGCTAGAGTGCGGGTCACTTCAGAGCCGTTGAGGGTGATGCGCTGGCGTTGGCTGGCCGCGCACGGATGCAGATCTTGACTGGCAGTGGAGCGCTATGATGCGATGGACGAGACCGTTGGTGAAGCCCCAGCGGCCTCGAGGGCGGAGGCACGACGATGTGCTCGGTGAAATAGCCCCGGTGAGCTGGGAGACAGCATCGGTGAAGCGCACCTGATGCGGTGAAAGTCGGTGGCTGTGAGGCACGTCGGTTGCGGCAGCCGACGTTGACGGTGGACCACCCGGTGCGGTGGACGAGGGCGTAGATGAGGTAGCTCCGGTGCGAAGCGCGACCGTCGTCTTCGTCGTCGTTGTTCGGCACAGAGGTGGGGAAAGAGACGAGACGAGGGGTGATTCAAACTTTGCTAGGGTTGGCCGCGAATTAGGGATTTGAGCAATCTGGGCGCGGAAGGGGACGGTGGAGAAGGGAGATTTTGCAGGGCTGGAATTGGGGCTGCCAGATATTTTAATCCGAAACGTGGAAGCGCGAACTTATTTTGTCGTCGTCCTTTTATTTGGGGGGGGAGGGGGAGGGAGGGAGGGGGTAGGTGGCTAGGTGCTAAGCGTCCGTCCGACACACGCGACCACCACGACACGACCCTGGTCTGCCTGGTGCGCCTACATTTAAAAATGCAAACGAATCTTCTTTCATTTGCAAACGAGTCTATATGTATTACCATGCCCGTGTTTTCCTTGCAGTAATTAGTCATTTGAAACGAGATACTATAAATTAATTAATGAGGAGTTATTTGAAGAAAAAAAATCAAAACGGTATCCATGCTAACGTGGATTAGAGTGTGTGTCACATAATTAGTTATTTGAATTAGAGTGTTTGTCACATAGAGATCTCCAATTCTAAAGTGGATTTCGCATTTCACTGTATCCACGCTATTTTTTTAATACAAATTCATATGTATATGATGAACACCATGGCAGTGAGAAAACTTTTGGATGGATTCAAACATATGACCTACAAAATAGCACAACAAATCGAGTCAATGTCAGCTTTTCGAAACCTAGTATGACACGAATTCGAAATAATTACCCATATGCATGGTCCTCAGTTCAAATGCACACCGAATTGAAACATCCATATTAAGTCTCGTACTATCTACATTCAAATGTTATTTTTAG
>LR738714.1:369085061-369134213 GCA_902687465.1 Secale cereale | reverse complement strand
CCCCCGGCACACACGCTACATACTTCCTGTATCGGTCAATCTTCCTCTCCTAACCACCTTAGGAAGCTATCGGTTTGCAACACACATCCATTCTTTATCTCCATGTTTCGATCTCTAACTCTCTCAACTACACAACCCCCTTTTTCCACTCTGTTACAAAATGTATTTACCTCACACACCTGCCATTGCACCCCATGCCGAGCTCTCTCTCTCCTCCCCTCCCTCTCACCCTCTCGCGCTAAATACATGCATTGCCTATCTATCCCCCCAACCTCTCATGCGCACGCACGCACGTTGTCTATCTAGGTCACTCCCTCAAGACTGTCTCACTCTTTCTTCCGCACGGCGGGCCACACTCGCTCAATCTCGCTCTCTTTATCTGAGTCTCGTTTAACCTCGGTTTCTTTCACACACAACTGATATATCTCCCTGTTCGGGCCTCGATCGACACACTCTATACTCTATCACGCAGATTGTCTATCTAGGTCAGTCCATCGAAGTCGCCCCCACTCTTTCAACCTCATGGCGGGCCACGCTCTCTCTCTCTCTCTCTCCCTCTCTCTCTCCCTCTCTCTCTCTCTCTCTTTGTATGTCCCGATTGACCTCGCTCTTTCTCGGACAAAAACGATATATCACCATGTTTGAGCCCGATTTGACTTATTCACATTGTATACTCTCTCATGCACATTGTCTATCCAGGTCACTCTCTCCAACCCGTCTCACTCTTTCGATCGCACGACGACCCTATGTGATCGATTGACCTTGCTTCCTCCCACGCACAAAATATATCTACACGTCTGTGATTGGATCATCACTCAAGCTCTATCTTACAGCCCTCACCCGTGAAAAAAGCTCAATCGGACAATATCTCTCCAGAGCATATATATTTGTTCAATGAATGTCGGACCACACTCACTTTGTCTCTCTATCTATATGTCTCTCGATTGACCTCGCTTTCTCACGCCGTATCTTTATTGAAGCTACCTTGTAATGCCCCGGATGTAATACTTTCCCTTTTTGGCAATATATAACTTTGGCTTCATCAGTTCCATTCCGGGTTCTTCGTCTTTTCGGGTTTTCGTCGTTTTGTCGTGTGCGTGTGTGCATTCATCCATGTCATGTTGTCATGTGCATTGCATTGCATTTGTGTTGTCGTTTGCATCCGGTCCCACTCGTTCCTTCCTGTTCTCCGTTTCGAGTTCCGACGCTCTCTCACGTGCCCGTGGCTTCCCCGAGTCCTTCTTTTGTGTTTGGCCGTGTAACATTTCCAGTTTGTCGTGAGACTTGTCTTGCAATGTTGTTTTGATACGTGTGACCCGCCTGTCAAGTTGCGCCGCGTTTGGAGTTCGTTTGATGCTCCAACAGTTATCCTCGTGGGCTAAAAGTACCGCCTCTTTGAGGCCCAAGAAACCCCTCCAACAGCCCACCAACCTAGCTCAAACCCTTCCCTTCATCTACGCCGTTCAATTGTGATCTCGTGGCCGAAAACCTCTCCTCATTTGGACAACCCTAGCTCCTTGTGCCTATATAAACGTCCACCCCCTCCAATTTTGCGTCCAAAACCCTAGAGTTTCCACCTCTGCCGCTGATGGCTTCTCGCCCCTCGTTGGTTACCCCAAGTGGAAGGTTGAGATGTAGCGTAGCGGCAAATTTCCCTTGGCAAAGATACCAAGGATCGAATCCCGTGAGACTCTGAGGGTCGACAAGTAGGTGTCAACGACGCCAGAAACTTAGCAGTTGACAGGACCTGCACACAGATACAGATAACTTCGCTCCCAACGAGTACAGAGAGGTTGTCAATCCCTCCGGCCTTGTTGTTTACAAAGGATCAAACACAAGAGATAATAATGATAGCTATGACTGCAACTAGGAAATAAAAACAGGAAGTAAATAGAAGGTGTGATCAGTGGTGGTAATATGGACCGGGGTCCCATGATGTTCACTAGTGATGTCTCTCTCCCAAAAGACGATAAAACAGCAAAGCGAGGTAAACAAATTACAGCTGGGCAATTGACAGGATTATGTGCGCAAACCAATGTTAACTATGCTGCAAAGAAAGGTAGAGGCTCAAAAGCATGGGCGGTACGCCAAAGCAAGTAGACCGAAATCCATCTGCATCTACTACTAATCATCCACCTTGAGATATCTATCCAGAACATCTCGCTGGTATTAAGTTGTGAATCCCACCCAAAGTGTAGACTCAAAGCAACAGACAACTGCATTAAAAGAACTTTGCGTAAAGTAAACAATCCTTGCACCCGCAAGTACAAGCACCGTTGTTTTCCCCCTTGTGGCAACAGCACATCCCCTAGACTCATGTTTCTGTCACTCAAGCTAGTCATCAGGGGGCAAGAACCCACAATCAAGCATAACGCTCCCTCTTGGAGTTACTACCTACTACTTGGCCAAAGCAATAAACAGCAACGGAGAACATGCAAGAATTACTCAAGAACATAAATATAAAAGAGGTGAATCAAATATATTACTCAAACACAATCTGAACATAGTCTCATAATCCATCAGATCCCAGCAAACTCAGCAAAGCAACAGCAGAAAGATTACATATGTGCCTCGATCATGTAGGGCAGCTCACGAGGTCTAAACCATGAAGAGCAAAGAGGGGAGGAGAACATCACATAGCTACTGATCATGGACCCATGGTCCAAGGTGGACTACTCACGGCTCATCCGGGAAGCGTCCATGGTGGTGGAGAAGCTCCCGGTGGTGGTTCTCCCCTCCGGCAGGGTGCCGGGAAGAGTTCTCCTGATGCTCCTAATCTTGGAAGCGCTGCGGCGGTGGAACAGAGGCGAGATCGCGAAAAAGGGTTCTGTCCTCTAGGGTTTCGTAACGAGAGGAATATATATGCGAAGGGGGGCAACCAGAGGCGGAGCACGGGCCCCAGGCGCCCCCCTGGCGCGGCCAGGGGTGGGGCCGCGCCAGGTGGCTGCCTGGGCCACCCCTGGCTCCCCTCTGGCCCCGCTTTGGTTCTTCGCGAAGCTTCCTGTACGCTGATTTTTCCTGTATTTTTCCTGGAATTTTTGGAGCACTTTTAATATGGGGGAAATCTGAAATAGAAAAACAGCAGAAAACAGGAACTGGCACTGTGGTGCACTGAGTTAATAGGTTAGTCCAAATATGATCAAAAGTGTATGGAAGTGCATCAATATCATAGCAATATCACACAAAAGAAGCATGGAGCAAGCAGAAATTATAGATACGTTTTGGACGTATCAACATCCCCAAGCTTAATTCCTGCTCGTCCTCGAGTAGGTAAATGATAACAAGCATAATATCTGTGGTGACATGCTATCAACCATATAAGAACTTTTATGTAAAGCAATCAAGGCATGTAATTCAATTCAAGTCATAACAAGCAAGAATCTATATTAGCATTGTAATAAGCAACATAAGAACATAAAGGTGCAAGAGCTCTCGCTGTCCGTGACTCGAATGTCTCCAAATGGTGTTTGCGTGCATGAAAGGGGATAGGGATATACGAGAGAGTAAAACATAGTTTTTTGTATTGTTGAGAACTTAATCTACTAAAGTTTCACACTTGGTCTTCTTTGGAATCTTATCTTGACTCATCCCCACATAGCTATATGCATGAATGATAATCTCTATGGAGTACAAGGTATAAGATGGAGTACGAGTGTGGATCTCTCAAAAGGAATAATAGTGTGCCCCCTTCTCTCTTTTTATTTATTTTTCTCTTTTTTCTTTTTTTTTTATTTTTTGTGGCCTCAATGGCTCTTTCTATTTAACTCTCATGTGTCCTCTTTGGGATCTTTTGATTTTGTCCTCTTTGGGATCTTTTGATTTTGTCCTCTTTGGGATCTTTTCCTCACTTTAGGGGCAACACTCTATATATTACAAGAAGTATAGAAGATCTTTCACACTTTACAAAAGTACTCAACATAAAGAAAATGAAACTATCATGATGTATGCAAATGTATGCCTCTGCCAGTGTAGCAGGATATGCAATGATACTAGCGCGTCATGTAGCAATGATTAGGGCAAGGCCCAACTAGCATGCGGCTCATCGATCAAGCAAAAAGCATGTATGACATGAAGATCAAGTCATGAGAAGATGGATGTTGCATGGCAATGTATCTCGGAAAGGCTATGGAAATGCCTTGATAGGTAGGTATGGTGGCTGTTTTGAGGAAGGATATAATGAGGCTTATGATGACAGAGCGTATCGTGCCAAGGATTTGGATGCACCGGCGAAGTATGCGCCAACTCTCGAGGTGAGAAAGGGCAATGCACGGTACCGAAGAGGCTAGAAAAATATGGCTAGGTGGAAGTGTCAACTTTCGAATACTCACATTAGTCTGAAGAACTCATGCACTTATTATCGGTAACTCTCAATCTAATTAGGAGGTTCACAAAGAGACAAGTACCCCGAGGAGGAGTGTATGGGGGTTTGGTTATCCTTGCGCATCCTCGACTCATGGTACGTGAGTGTACTCTAATATTCAATCCCTCCAAAGATTAGTGATCCATCTAGTAGCTAAAGTTCTCAACTATTTTGTAGGTTTTCGAAAATAAACACGGATTGCCCAAAATACGACACCTATCACTAATAGGCTAAAGCTCTTGACACCAAAAGTTCAGACATTACTCATGGCAATACCTCAAAACTATTGCAAGTTACTACTAAAAATAAATAGCAACCTCAATTACCTACTTTAAGTTAAGACACACAACTCAGTGCAACAGGCAAACTCTCTTAACAAGATAAACATGAAAACTCAAGAGAGTTCAACAACCAACTAAACAAAAGCTCTTTAAAAAGAAAAGCATGAAAACTAAGAGCTAAACATGACAGCAGCTATGGAAAGACAAAGAACACACACAGCAAAGATAAGCATGAAAATCATATGTTGTGTTCTAGGTTGAAGTGGAGCGTGTTTCTCTCCCACACAAAGAAAGCTAGGTTCTAACTTGTTATGAACAGCAAGCAAAGCTAAAGAAAACTAAAAAAGGAAACTAAGAGCAAGACGCTCCAAGCATAGCACATAACGCATGAAGTGATAAAAATATAGTGGAACGAAAGGCGAACTGATAATTGTTGATGGAGAAGGGGATGCATGGGGGCATCCCCAAGCTTAGACGCTTGAGTCTTCTTGAATATTTCTTGGGGGTGCACGGGGGCATCCCCAAGCTTGAGCGTTTGACCCTCCCGAATCTTCTTTTATCATCTTCCCTCGCACACTTGAAAACTCCCTTCATACATAACTCATCATAATCTGATTAGCGAGGTTAGTACCCACAATAAAATAATTTTTCCCTACTGGAAATAAAGATAATCTTGAAGAGCTACTGTTTCTCAAGATTGCCAAAAGGTTTTTGCAAAGAAAAATCAAGCTCAAGGTTTGCAAAATGAAGAAAAGGCAAAACAGGACAGAATCTGTGAAAAACAGACCAGCAGGTAGTAAATAATTTTTTCGGGGCACTTCTGCAACTCAAATCAAAAAACTCAGAACAGACGCTCGAAAGCCAATTGTATAGAGCACGCTGTCAAAGAAATTCAATCAAAAAGATGATCTGGTGATTTTATTCGAATTTTTCTGTCCAAGGACAGAATCTGTTTTCTGGACAGCACGTCACAACGTTTGAACTTTCTTGCAATCAGAGGCTAAACTTGGCACAAAGTTGAAAAGAAAAGATACAATGATGATGCTACTGTAGTAACAAACATCAAGACACAACAAAAGCAAAATAAATCCTAATTCGTTGTGGGCTGCCTCCCAAAAGCGCTTTCTTTTATGCCTTTAAGCTAGGCATGATGCCAAAAGAGGGGATCAAGTTTTATCAAGAGTAAGAGAATAGCTAGCCCGTGTAACGGACTCAAAAGGCAACTTAATCTTCTTTCTAGGGAAGTGTTCCATCCCTTTCTTGAGAGGGAATTGGAATCTTATATTCCCCTCTTTCATGTCAACGATAGCACCAACGGTGCGAAGAAAAGGACGTCCCAAAATAATTGGACAAGAAGGTTCACATTCAATATCCATAATAGTAAAATCAACGGGAACATAATTGTCATTGACAATGATAAGAACATCATCGATCTTCCCCAAAGGTTTCTTTACGGAATAATCAACAAGGCGGACACCAAAAGAACAAGGATCAAAAGGTTTCAATTCAAGCATATCATACATTATTTTGGGCATAACGGAGGTACCAGCTCCAACATCACATAAAGCATAGCAAGAGAAGTTATTCAACTTAATTTTAATCATAGGATCCCAACTATCTTCTAGCTTTCTAGGTATGGAGGCTTCTACCCTAAGCTTCTCCTCCCTAGCTTTGATGAGAGCATTAGTGATATGCTCAGTGAAGGCAAGATTAAGTGTGCTAGTGTGGGGATCTCTAGATATCTTGTGAAGAAAACCAATAACTTCAGAATTATCAAAATCAAGGTCACTACTATCAAGTAAAGTGGTAGTGGTTTCCTTTAGGCTCACTTGTTTGGTAGCTTCTATGGTCATAGGAGTTTCTTCTTCTACGGTTGAGGTCATAGCATCACCATTAATAGGTCCAATGGGACTAGGAGTGCATTGGGTGCTAAGAGTTTGGATATCCTCAACAACTTGAATAGTAGCAACAGTGTGGTGGGTAGGAAGGCTCTTAATTCTATCTTCTTCCTCCTTCAGGGGTGCAACCACTTCAGGTTTAGATGTCATTTGGTTTATCAAAGTGGCTTGTGTGTGGGACATATTGGAAACTTGGGTCTCAGTGATGGTGAGCCTAGTCTGGAGGTTAGAAATCTCAATATTTAGGCTCTCCAGTTGTCTACCAATGTCTTGCAAGATAGCAGTATGCTCATCTAATTGCCTCGAGAAGGTCTTGTTTTGTTCATATTGGGTGTGCATGTAGTTCTTAGTGGCCTTCTCTATTTCTAGAAGTTTCTCATAACTAGGCATGTCTCTATCTCTAGGGGTGGAGTTCTTGGTGCTAGGATAAGTATTGTTGTTCCCATAGGAATTAGAGGGGAACGGTCTAGGGTTGCTACCAAAATTACTCCTATAAGCATTGTTATTGAAATTGTTTCTAGAGATAAAGTTCACATCTACTTGATCTTGAGCAATCAAAGAATTTAAAGGAACATCATGAGGATCAATAGAAGATTGCTTGGAAAGTAGAGACATGATCAAGTCAACTTTTTCATTTAGGAAGGAAATCTCCTCGACAGAGTTTACCTTCCTACATGTTGGAGCGCGTTCGGTGTGCCATTGGGAATAATTGGTCATCATCTCGTCGAGAAGCTTCGTGGCAGCACCAAGTGTAGTTGACATAAAGGTTCCTCCCGCGACCGAATCTAACAAGTTCCGCGAGGTAAAGTTCAAGCCTGCATAAAAAGTTTGGATAACCATCCAAGTAGTCAAACCATGATTAGGGCAGTTCTTGACAAGAGATTTCATGCGTTCCCAAGCTTGGGCAATGTGTTCATTATCCAATTGTTTAAAATTCATTGTGTTACTTCTTAATTGGATAATTTTAGCAGGGGGATAGTACTTCCCAATAACGGCATCCTTGCACTTGTCCCAAGAATCTATACTATTCCTAGGCAAGGATTGAAACCAGATTTTAGTTCCTCCTCTCAAGGAGAAAGGAAAAAGCTTAAGCTTAACAATATCACCATCTATTTCTGTGTACTTTTGCATATCACAGAGCTCAACAAAATTATTTAAGTGCAAAGCAGCATCATCTCCAGCACCGGAGAATTGATCTTTCATAACTAGGTTCAGTAAAGCAGGTTTAATCTCATAAGAAGGTGTTGAAGTGGCAGGTGTAGCAATAGGCGTGCAGATAAAGTCATTGTTGTTATGATTAGTGAAGTCACACAACTTGGTGTTCTCGGTGGAACCCATAGCAGCAGCAAGCAAGATAACTATTTTTGTGATTTTTGGTAAAGGACACTAAAGCAAAAACTGAAAGGTAAACTAACAAGACTAAAAAGCAAAGATAAAAGATAGCGTGCAACTCCCCTATCTTGAAGAGTGGAGTCCCCGGCAACGGCGCCAGAAACTTGCTTGATGGCTTCTCGCCCCTCGTTGGTTACCCCAAGTGGAAGGTTGAGATGTAGCGTAGCGGCAAATTTCCCTTGGCAAAGATACCAAGGATCGAATCCCGTGAGACTCCGAGGGTCGACAAGTAGGTGTCAACGACGCCAGAAACTTAGCGGTTGACAGGACCTGCACACAGATACAGATAACTTCGCTCCCAACGAGTACAGAGAGGTTGTCAATCCCTCCGGCCTTATTGTTTACAAAGGATCAAACACAAGAGATAATAATGATAGCTATGACTGCAACTAGGAAATAAAAACAGGAAGTAAATAGAAGGTGTGATCAGTGGTGGTAATATGGACCGGGGTCCCATGATGTTCACTAGTGATGTCTCTCTCCCAAAAGACGATAAAACAGCAAAGCGAGGTAAACAAATTACAGCTGGGCAATTGACAGGATTATGTGCGCAAACCAATGCTAACTATGCTGCAAAGAAAGGTAGAGGCTCAAAAGCATGGGCGGTACGCCAAAGCAAGTAGACCGAAATCCATCTGCATCTACTACTAATCATCCACCTTGAGATATCTATCCAGAACATCTCGCTGGTATTAAGTTGCGAATCCCACCCAAAGTGTAAACTCAAAGCAACAGACAACTGCATTAAAAGAACTTTGCATAAAGTAAACAATCCTTGCACCCGCAAGTACAAGCACCGTTGTTTTCCCCCTTGTGGCAACAGCACATCCCCTAGACTCATGTTTCTGTCACTCAAGCTAGTCATCAGGGGGCATGAACCCACAATCAAGCATAACGCTCCCTTTTGGAGTTACTACCTACTACTTGGCCAAAGCAATAAACAGCAACGGAGAACATGCAAGAATTACTCAAGAACATAAATATAAAAGAGGTGAATCAAATATATTACTCAAACACAATCTGAACATAGTCTCATAATCCATCAGATCCCAGCAAACTCAGCAAAGCAACAACAGAAAGATTACATATGTGCCTCGATCATGTAGGGCAGCTCACGAGGTCTAAACCATGAAGAGCAAAGAGGGGAGGAGAACATCACATAGCTACTGATCATGGACCCATGGTCCAAGGTGGACTACTCATGACTCATCCGGGAAGCGTCCATGCTGGTGGAGAAGCTCCCGGTGGTGGTTCTCCCCTCCGGCAGGGCGCCGGGAAGAGTTCTCCTGATGCTCCCGATCTTGGAAGCGCTGTGGCGGCGGAACAGAGGCGAGATCGCGAAAAAGGGTTCTGTCCTCTAGGGTTTCGGGACGAGAGGAATATATATGCGAAGGGGGGCAACCAGAGGCGGAGCAGGGGCCCCAGGCGCCGCCCCTGGCGCGGCCAGGGGTGGGGCCGCGCCAGGTGGCCGCCTGGGCCACCCCTGGCTCCCCTCTGGCCCCGCTTTGGTTCTTCGTGAAGCTTCATGTACGATGATTTTTCCTGTATTTTTCCCGGAATTTTTGGAGCACTTTTAATATGGGGGAAATCTGAAATAGAAAAACAGCAGAAAACAGGAACTGGCACTGTGGTGCACTGAGTTAATAGGTTAGTCCAAATATGATCAAAAGTGTATGGAAGTGCATCAATATCATAGCAACATCACACAAAAGAAGCATGGAGCAAGCAGAAATTATAGATACGTTTTGGACGTATCAGCCGCGCGGTGCTTCCACCGTTGCCGCTCCGTGCTTCCACCGTTGCCACTCCGTGCTTCCTCCGCCGCCGCGCTGCGCTTCCACCAGCCGCCGCCCGTGCTTCCATCCGCCGCCGCGTGGGCCCGCTCGGCCCAGCGCCGGCCCGCTCCTCCGCCAGATCCGAGTCCCCGACCCCCGCACCTTCGTCTTCCTCGCCGACCCGCCGCCGGAGGTCGCCTCCACGCCGCCGCCGGGAACTCCCTCGCGGCCGGCCTCCTCCACCTCGCCCGCCGCCGTTCTCCTCCAGCTGCGCCGCCGTCGGCGCTAGAGCTCGCCGCCGCCGCCGCTCTGGCTCCCCCTCGCCTCCGGCCAGCCGCCGGCCCGGCTAATTGAACGCCGCCGCCCTCCCTTCTCCCGCCGGCCATCCCGCCAGAGGGAACGGAGACCGCCGGCCCGAGCCCTCGAAGCGAAGCCAGCCGCCGCTCCTTCGATCGCCAGGGATCGGGTTCGATCCGATCTCGCTGGCGCCCAAACCCTAGCGGGTGGCCCCGTTGACCGCCCGATCCGCCCCGCCTAGTGGACCCGTTGACTGATCTGCGACCCGCTTCTCCGACCCGATCCGCTCCAGATCTCCGCCCGTTTGACCCTGAGGTTGACTCCGTTTTTTTCCTCTAAGTCCCCAGTTTTTCAGTGTCTGATGCAGTTTTGTGATGAGGATATCTTTTACTGTGCATGTCCGTTTTGTGCAAATGATATATCAAAATGATCGTGGTGACTTGTACTATGTTTTGTTCCATTGTGCCATGCATGTTTCAGGTCATCTAGTTGTCTTAATCTTCATGAGAAGAGTGCTACTTGTTATAAACTGCTGCTATTAGTTGTTTTCATGCCATGTTTGCAATGTGATAACTGGTTGCATGTTTATCCAAATGAAGCAACTGATATGTCCACATGTTCTTCAAGAGATGCTCTACATGTTGGTTGCTTTAGCTTGCATGATAGATTTCATCTTGCCATGTTTATCTCCTTTGCAAAAGTGCGTGTGGCTGTTATCATGTTAAACTTGTTACGAGATGCCTAGTTGAGGAGCTCGTTGCTATTGATGTGGTTGTCCCCTTGTTGCATGCTTAGATGTTTTGGATTCCCCATCATGTGTACTTTGTTGTGGTGCAAACCACTTGTCATGTTATGCTTTGAGGTGACTTAAACTTGCTCACAAAGATGCCATGATATTACTGTTGTTTTCACACTTAGTGAAATTTCACAAAGTCTGGAATCTGTAATTTCCAGATGCCATGTTTGCTTGTTGTTCTAGGCAAATCCATGATAGTTTTGGGGTGACTCTTGATGATTCCTTGTTGTATATGTTGTTGGCTATCCATTCATGCTCTCACATGCTCATTTGAGTTGATGTAGCATATTTAGTTCTTGCTCCCAAGTTGCTATAAATTACTGCTATCAGGATTTTGTTGTCATGTTCAAAATGTTATAGCTTGTTGCTATTGATCCATGCCTCCTTTGGAGATGCTCCAATGGAATTATTTGCTGTAGGTTATGTCTACTTTATGTCCATGCTTCTTGTCATGATGTTTGAGTGTTGTAGACTATATAATTCTTGCTCCGAAGTTGCTATGTGGCTGTTAATTTCAGCTTTGCCATGTTTATTGTTTCGGGTGTATCTTTTAGCCCGTTGCTCCGTTTTGAGCAAGTCCTATATGAAACTTGTGTGGTTTTGCATGTAGATTCATATTATCCTCTTGTTAACATGTTTTGAAGTTTCTTGCTAGTTGCATATTGTCACGTTCCTTGTGCTGTATCTCTGTGTTTCCTATGTTGTCTTCCTGTGCTTCCTAAGTGCATCTGTAGTGCTTCCTTAGTGCATCAGCCATGCATCCTGTAGTTTGCGCATTGCATCTTGTTGATTTCGTGCCTCGTATGTTTTGTATTGAGTAGAGCCGGAAGCCGAGAACGAGTACGAGAACGAGGTTACTACCGAGGTTGAGAACGAGGAGCCCGCTTACGATCCCATCGACGACTCAACAGGCAAGATGAACTGACCCGGATAACATTACTATCTTCGCCTATTGCTAGAAGTCTTGCTCTATAGCTTTTGCCTCGATGCCCATGTTTTCCTGTCAGCCTCCTATTGTAACCATCTGTCTAACCACCCTAGCTATGCAAACCTTTGATTGGCTAAGTAAGCTTCGCACAGCCCCTCTTATAGCATTGCTTGTTGCAGGAGAAGATTTGAAGATTCTTGCTTCTTGTTGAAGCTTGTTGGGATATCACACTATATTAACTCTTAATGAAATCATCTATATATTGGTAATGGGTGGAAGGCTAAGCCTTTTGCTTGGTGATTTGTTCCACTCATGCCGCCCTGGGAACCGTATAAACCGGTGTTATGTTCCTTGATTATGCGTTCCTCACACGGTTGGGGTTATGGGACCCCCTCGATAAACCGCTAAGTGCTAAGTCTTTTCCAGCAAGTCCCAACATTGGTACTATTTGCCTAAACAACTAAAACTTGCCGATGGAGTAATTAACCCGAGGATTAATTAATCAACCCCCCTGGGCCAGTGCTCGATTTGAGTGTTGGTCCAAACTAGAGTCGTGTGCGGTACCCCCCTTGGCAACTTGGGTTTTTGGTTACTGTACGCTGTGCTCATCCGGTCGTGGCCTGAGACTAGATACGCGCGGCTACTGTCAGGGTGTCGGCACGCCGGGAGGATTTGCTGGATTAGCCTTACCTTAGTCGGAGTATCTTGAGCACGGGATTCCGAGGATACTCGGGCCTTCCCACCTTGGAGTTGCGACTCCGCGGATCGTGGGCTTGTCATGGGCCAAGTTGGAACACCCCTGCAGGGTTATGAACTTAGGAAAGCCGTGCCCGCGGTTATGTGGTAGATGGGAATTTGTTAATATCCGGTTGTAGAAAACTTGACACCATGTTCAGAATACACTACCAGCGTGAGTACCGTGACGGTCATTTTTCCAAAAAAGGGTTCGGGAAGTGAACACGGTGGGGTTATGTTTGACTTGCTTAGTTATGATCACTTCATGATCATCTTTTCGTCCGAGGCACTTCTCTTCTCGCTCTCTTTTACGTAAGTTAGTGCTAGTACTGCTGCAACCTCTTGTTCTTTCTTCAGCCTTGTTCCACACCCAAGGCTTGGATAGTTGAGTTACCCGGGAACGGGATTACTGAGTCCTCTGTGGCTCATAGTTTCTACACCACACCAGATGCAGGTACTCAGGCGATCTATTCAAGTGACGGCACCGAGCTGTACTGGGAGTACGACGAGGACCGTAGCCGTTACTATGTGCACTATCTCGACGATCAGTAGAGGTTTCTACTAGGGGCGTTTCAGACCTGTGGTTTTATGTATGTTTGGTATCTTTCATTTGAATCTTCACCCGTAGATTGGTTGTGATGTTTTGAATGATGTTTTGGATATGTAATGAATTGTGTGACGTGGCGAGTGTAAGCCAACTATCTTTTCCGCTTTCATCCCTATTTTACATGAGATGTGCAAAGGTACCAAACTTGAGATAATTCCAGAATGGGCTTATACCTTTAAGTCGTGCCTCGACACGTAGGAGGTATAGTCCCATCCTGGGCATTAAAAGTTGGTATTCAGAGCCTTCTCCGACCTAGAAGCCCCCACTGATTGATCAAATCGTTGACGCTTGAGTCTAGGCACACACTTAAAATATTTTGAGTCCTATATTTATATCGGAGAGTAGGATTTCTTTTGCTCCTCATCTCTTTTCACTCTGGTGAGGACTCCTGACGATTACTCTTGCCTCTTCTACTCTCAAAAATTGCACCAATTTTTTTTTAGGAATCTCGCGAGTGTTGTTTGGATTATTTCGATGTATTTGTGACGAGAATATTGTTCTTGATGCCTCCTGTCATTAGGGGTTGTGGCAGTGTCCCGGGGATTTGAGCTCCGAGGTGTTGTCGTCACAAACATATCGTGGCAGTTCTAGAATACTTAAGACGGCCGACATCGAAAACTCTCCTATGCGGTTAGTGGCAAGATAACCCCGACATCACCCAGTACTGGGGAGGTAGTTCGGGAGTATTGCCATAGCTTGTATAGTAGATGTGTTTCGAAGGTCCGAGGTAGACGGTTTCCGAAAATAACTGGTTATGTGTTGAAGGATGGATACAGCTGGATGTAGGATTAGAGTTGAGTGCGTGATGCTTCCCCTATATCCCCAACACCTGATTGCATAACTGGAAACTTTCGGAAATTAATAGGTGGGTTCATCTAGTAGCTCGTAGGCATTCTTCCAACGAATGCAGGTTATGGAGTTTGGGGTTCTACATTGAGTGAAGTGGTTTAATGGCCACTGTTCCGATCAGGAGTTGCTTCTTAAAGGGTCCTTGGCTATGCTGATCCGGGGATTGCAAAACCCTTTCGTAACACGTTCCATAAGCTTTCAGCACACAGATGTCGAACGAAGCTCCTATCTTGTATTTGTTCTATCTGCACCTTGTTGTTTTTCTTATTTACCTTTTGTCTCCCAAGTGGCTTCTCGTGAAGATTGTTGTTATCATTAAACTGAGAGTTTCATTCGTTCCTCTTGTTCAAATGATTCTTGTGAAGACTATGTTGCAATTCTAGCCGTTGTTTCAGCTTATATCTTCTTTCAATCAAATGGCTAATGGTGGTCATCTCTTTCAGGATGGCTCCTAAAAGGGTTCCCAGCGCTAACCCAGAGGGTGAAGAGGTTCATGATCGTCCTCCTTTACCTCCTCCTCCGTCTGAGGCCTGGAGAGCAATTATGCAAACTACGAACCAGAACACCCAGATGCTTATGCAGATGATGCAGCAGATGCAAGCAAATCAAGCAAATCAGGGTGCTCATGGGAACCAAGGCAATTTGTTCAACCAACAGCACTTTGCTACGCTTAACCAGTTCTTGGCAAATCAACCAAAGGCTTTCAGTTACTGCGTGGACCCTCTCGATGCTGAAGACTGGATAACGGATATCAAGAAGCATTTTGAGTGCAGCAACATAAGGCCCGAGGACTATGTGAAGTTTGCAGCCTTCCAACTCAAGGACCAAGCAGCTGATTGGTGGCAGCAGTACAAAGACTCCAGAGAAGGGCGTGAAATCTCCTGGGATGACTTCTGCAAGGACTTTCGTTCTCACCACATTCCAACAAGTGTCATCGAGGGTATGCGTGAGCAATTCCACAACCTGAAGCAAGGCTCTATGTCTGTCTACCAATATAATGTCAAGTTCCAGAACCTTGCCCGCTATGCCAAGCAAGATATTCCAGATGCCAAGAGCAAGATCTATCAGTTCCGTGGTGGTCTGAAGGATGAACTCCAACTTGCTCTCACCTTGTTCGAGCCTGATGAGTTTGACAAATTCTATAACATGGCACTTAAGCAAGAGGCAGCCCAGCTCAAGATGGAAGCTTCCAAAAAGAGGATCAGAGATGCCGTTCACTCCTCCTCATCTTCTCAAGTGGTCGCGAAGCAACAGAAGTTTTGGCTTCCACCTCCTCCAATGATTCGAGCTCCCTACAACAACAACAACAACAACAACAACAACAACAACAACAACAACAACAACAACAACAACAACAACAACAACAAGAACTCTGGTGGCCGTGGTTTCTCCCACCCACCCAACCCAATCAACCAGTCAAAGAATCAGTCTCAAGGTTCCAAGTCAAGTGCTCATCATTACCGTCCTCTCTCAGAAGTGGTCTGCAACAAGTGCACTCAGAAGGGTCATTATGCTAACAAGTGCCCCAACCCAAGGCGCCTTCCGCCTCCTCCACCTGTCAGCACTGCTATTGTCAAGCACAATCCCAAGCAAGCAAGAGTGAATCTGATGAATGCAGCTCAAGCAGAGAATTCTTCAGATGTGATATTGGGTAACCTCTCAGTTCACTATATTCCTGCAAAAGTATTGTTTGATTCGGGGGCATCACTTTCTTTCATGTCAAGACCTTTTGCATTGTCACATGATATGCCATTGCAAGCTTTGCCTAGACCGATGTCTGTGCTTTCTCCGGGTTTGCTTATGAACTCCAACAACTTTGCTCCGAATGTATCTATTCGCATGGGCGATTACCGCTTTCTGGCTAATTCGGTTATTCTCGACAACTCCGACATTGACCTCATCCTCGGGATGGATTGGCTTTCTCAGCATGATGCTCACATTGATTGTGCAAATAAGGAAGTCAAGATTACTCATCCTAACGAAGACGTGATTATCTTCGCCTCTCGGGATAACACAATCAGGCTATTCTCTCTCAATGACAAGGGCGAGATTAATGCCATCTCTCAAATTTCGGGGGTTAACGAATACGAAGACGTTTTTCCTGAAGAACTTCCAGGCATGCCTCCGCATCGTCAAGTTGAATTCGTCATTGAACTCGAGCCAGGTATTGAGCCAGCATGCCGGCGTCCGTACAAGCTCTCCCCAGAAGATTTGAAGGAGTTGAAGAAACAGCTTGATGAACAGGAGCGTATGGGTCTGATCAGACCTAGTACGTCTCCTTGGGGTTGTGGTGTCTTATTTGTTAAGAAGAAGGATGGCACGGAGCGCCTTTGCGTCGATTACCGGACATTGAACAAGAAGACAATAAAGAACAAATATCCGCTCCCCAACATCAATGAATTGTTCGAGCAGCTCAAAGGAGCTAAAGTGTTCTCAAAGCTCGATCTCCGAATGGGCTATCACCAAATTCGCATTCGTGAAGAAGGTATCCACAAGACTGCCTTCAGAACGAGCTACGGCTCATATGAGTATACAGTCATGTCTTTTGGTCTCGCTAATGCTCCACCTACCTTCTCGAGAATGATGCACTACATTTTCAACCCCTACACCAACGAGTTTGTGCTTGTGTATCTGGATGACATCTTGGTATTCTCCAAGAATGAAGAGGATCACGAAAAGCACCTCCGTCTGGTTCTCGACAGACTCCGTGAACATAAGTTCTATGCCAAGTTCTCCAAGTGCGAATTTTGGCTCGATAAGGTCTTATATCTGGGACATATCATCTCCGCTGACGGTATTGCTGTGAACCCCGAGAAAGTTGAAGCCATTGTCAACTGGGAACCTCCTCAGAACGTCAAGCAACTCTGAAGCTTTCTTGGTCTTGCTAGCTATTGCAGAAGGTTCGTTGAGAACTTCTCCAAGATTGCCAAGCCTCTCTCCAACTTGCTACAGAAGAATGTCAAGTACAACTGGTCTCCGGATTGTGATGTGGCTTTCAAAACTCTCAAAGAAAAGCTCATCTCTGCTCCAGTTCTTACTCCTCCAGATGAGTCCAAGCCCTACGAAGTATTCTGTGATGCTTATCTTCAAGGACTTGGTGGTGTGCTAATGCAGGACAAGAAGATTGTGGCATACACTTCTCGTCAACTGAAGCCAAGTGAGAAGAACTACCCCACACATGATCTCGAACTAGCAGTTGTGGTACACGCTTTGATTACGTGGAGACACCTTATGTTGGGCAGAAAATTCGACATCTTCACCGATCACAAGAGCTTGAAGTACATCTTCACACAGCCGAACCTGAACCTCCGCCAGACTCGTTGGGTTGAAATGATTCGAGAGTATCATCCAAGCATCGAGTACACACCTGGCAAGGCAAATGTCATTGCAGATGCTTTGAGCAGAAAGGCATATTGCAACAGTCTCCTTATCAAGCCATTTCAGCCTGAGCTTTGTGAAGCATTCAGGAAGCTCAACCTCCAAGTTGTTCCGCAAGGCTTTCTTGCAAATCCTCAAGTTGCTCCTACCTTGGAAGATCAGATCCATGAGGCCCAACTCAGTGATGCTATGGTGCAGAAAGTGAAACATGGTATTGCAAAGGGTACTCCCAAATACAAGTGCTATCGCGTTGATGAGAGAGATACCTTGTTCTTTGAGGACAGACTTATGGTTCCCAAAGGTGATCTCAGCAAGCTCATAATGGACGAAGCACATGATTCCCTCCTTTCCATTCATCCTGGTAGTTCCAAGATGTACCAAGACCTCAAGCAATCTTACTGGTGGACTCGCATCAAAAGGGAGATTGCCCAATTCGTGAATGAATGTGATGTCTGCAGAAGAGTGAAGGCAGAGCATCAACGTCCAGCCGGTCTTCTCCAACCTCTTCCTATTCCCGAGTGGAAATTCGACCACATTGAAATGGATTTCGTCACTGGCTTTCCTAAGTCCAAGAGAGGGAATGATTCTATCTTTGTGGTGATTGACAAGCTTACCAAAGTCGCTCACTTCCTTCCAGTCAAAGAATCCATCAATGCAGCTCAACTGGCAGAATTGTACACTTCCAGAATTGTGTCCTTACATGGCATTCCTCAAGTTATATCCTCATACCGTGGAAGTTTGTTCACTTCCAAGTTATGGGACTCCTTTCAGTCTGCCATGGGCACTAAGATCCGTTTCAGCACTGCATTTCACCCTCAGACTAGTGGTCAAGTCGAGAGAGTGAATCAGATTCTAGAAGACATGCTCAGAGCCTGTGTCATATATTTTGCCATGAAATGGGAAGATTGCCTTCTGTTTGCCGAGTTCTCTTACAACAACAGCTTCCAAGCAAGTGCCGGCAAAGCTCCGTTTGAAATCCTCTATGGCAGAAAGTGTCGTACCCCTGTCAACTGGTCCGAGACTGGTGAACGTCAACTTCTTGGCAATGACTTGATCTCAGAAGCCGAAGAAATGTGCAAAGTCATACGTGAGAATCTCAAGGCTGCTCAGTCACGTCAGAAGAGCTACTATGACGGCAAGCATCGTGATTTGGCTTTCAACATTGGGGATCATGTCTATCTCCGTGTTTCTCCTATGAAAGGCACCCAAATATTCGGTATCAAAGGAAAGCTTGCTCCTAGATACGTGGGCCCTTTCAAGATCCTTGGCAAAAGAGGTGATCTAGCCTATCAACTTGAGCTCCCTTCCAACTTCGCTAATGTTCATGATGTGTTTCATGTGTCTCAACTCCGCAAGTGCTTCAAGACACCTGAACGCACCATTCCGTTTGAGGAGATTGATCTTCAACAAGACTTGTCTTACCGAGAGCACCCAGTTGCTATTCTCCAAGAAACCAAGCGCAAGACCCGCAACAAGTCAATCAAGTTCTTGAAAGTCAAGTGGTCACACCATACCGACCGAGAAGCTACGTGGGAACGAGAAGATCACCTTCGTTCCGAGTACCCTTCCTTCTTCCAGTCCTAGATCTCGGGACGAGATCTTTTCGTAGTAGAGGAGAGTTTGTAATGCCCCGGATGTAATACTTTCCCTTTTTGGCAATATATAACTTTGGCTTCATCACTTCCATTCCGGGTTCTTCGTCTTTTCGGGTTTTCATCGTTTTGTCGTGTGCGTGTGTGCATTCATCCATGTCATGTTGTCATGTGCATTGCATTGCATTTGTGTTGTCGTTTGTATCCGGTCCCACTCGTTCCTTCCCGTTGTCCGTTTCAAGTTCCGACGCTCTCTCACGTGCACGTGGCTTCCCCGAGTCCTTCTTTTGTGTTTGGCCGTGTAACGTTTCCAGTTTGTCGTGAGACTTGTCGTGCGATGTTGTTTTGATATGTGTGACCCGCCTGTCAAGTTGCGCCACATTTGGAGTTCGTTTGATGCTCCAACAGTTATCCTCGTGGGCTAAAAGTACCTCCTCTTTGAGGCCCAAGAAACTCCTCCAACAGCCCACCAACCTAGCTCAAACCCTTCCCTTCATCTACGCCGTTCAATTGTGATCTCGTGGCCGAAAACCTCTCCTCATTTGGACAACCCTAGCTCCTTGTGCCTATATAAACGTCCACCCCCTCCAATTGTGCGTCCAAAACCCTAGAGTTTCCACCTCTGTCGCGTGGCGCTTCCACCGTTGCCGCTCCGTGCTTCCACCGTTGCCACTCCGTGCTTCCTCCGCCGCCCAGCCGTGCTTCCACCGCCGCCGTGCTGCGCTTCCACCAGCCGTCGCCCGTGCTTCCATCCGCCGCCGCGTGGGCCCGCTCGGCCCAGCGCCGGCCCGCTCCTCCGCTAGATCCGAGTCCCCGACCCCCGCACCTTCGTCTTCCTCGCCGACCCGCCGTCGGAGGTCGCCTCCGCGCCGCCGCCGGCCTCCTCCACCTCGCCCGCCGCCGTTCTCCACCAGTTGCGCCGCCGCCGGCGCTAGAGCTCGCCGTCGCCGCGCCCTCAAGTCACATGCGCCGTCGCCGCCCCGGCTCCCCCTCGCCTCCGGCCAGCCGCCGGCCCGGCTACCCGACCGCTGCCGCCCTCCCTTCTCCCGCCGGCCACCCCGCCGGAGGGAACGGAGACCGCCGGCCCGAGCCCTCGAAGCAAAGCCAGCCGCCGCTCCTTCGATTGCCAGGGATCGGGTTCGATCCGATCTCGCTGGCGCCCAAACCCTAGCGGGTGGCCCCGTTGACCGCCCGATCCGCCCCGCCCGGTGGACCCGTTGACCGATCCGCGACCCGCTTCTCCGACCCGATCCGCTCCAGATCTCCGCCCGTTTGACCCTAAGGTTGACTCCGTTTTTTTCCTCTAAGTTCCTAGTTTTTCAGTGTATGATGCAGTTTTGTGATGAGGATATCTTTTACTGTGCATGTCCGTTTTGTGCAAATGATATGTCAAAATGATCGTGGTGACTTCCATTGTGCCATGCATGTTTGAGGTCATCTAGTTGTCTTAATCTTCATGAGAAGAGTGCTACTTGTTATAAACTGCTACCATTAGTTGTTTTCATGCCATGTTTGCAATGTGATAACTGGTTGCATGTTTATCCAAATGAAGCAAATGATATGTCCACATGTTCTTCAAGAGATGCTCTACATGTTGGTTGCTTTAGCTTGAATGATAGATTTCATCTTGCCATGTTTATCTCCTTTGCAAAAGTGCTTGTGGCTGTTATGTTGTTAAACTTGTTACGAGATGTCTAGTTGAGGAGCTCGTTGCTATTGATGTGGTTGTCCCCTTGTTGCATGCTTAGATGTTTTGGATTCCCCATCATGTGTACTTTGTTGTGGTGCAAACCACTTGTCATGTTATGCTTTGAGGTGACTTAAACTTGCTCACAAAGATGCCATGATATTACTGCTGTTTTAACACTTAGTGAAATTTCACTAAGTCTGGAATCTGTAATTTCCAGATGACATGTTTGCTTGTTGTTCTAGGCAAATCCATGATAGTTTTGGGGTGACTCTTGATGATTCCTTGTTGTATATGTTGTTGGCTATCCATTCATGCTCTCACATGCTCATTTGGGTGGCTGTAGCATATTTAGTTCTTGCTCCCAAGTTGCTATAAATTACTGCTGTCAGGATTTTATTGTCATGTTCAAAATGTTGTAGCTTGTTGCTATTGATCCATGCCTCCTTTGGAGATGCTCCAATGGAATTGTTTGCTGTAGGTTATGTCTACTTTATGTCCATGCTTCTTGTCATGATGTTTGAGTGCTGTAGACTATATAATTCTTGCTCTGAAGTTGCTATGTGCCAGTTAATTTCAGCTTTGCCATGTTTATTGTTTCGGGTGTATCTTTTAGCCCGTTGCTCCGTTTTGAGCAAGTCCTATATGAAACTTGTGTGGTTTTGCATGTAGATTCATATTATCCTCTTGTTAACATGTTTTGAAGTTTCTTGATAGTTTCATATTGTCACGTTCCTTGTGCTATATCTCTGTGTTTCCTATGTTGTCTTCCTGTGCTTCCTAAGTGCATATGTAGTGCTTTCTTAGTGCATCAGCCATGCATCATGTAGTTTGCGCATTGCATCTTGTTGATTTCGTGCCTCGTGTGTTTTGTATTGAGTAGAGCTGGAAGCCGAGAACGAGTATGAGAACGAGGTTACTACCGAGGTTGAGAACGAGGAGCCTGCTTACGATCCCATCAACGACTCAACAGGCAAGATGATCTGACCCAGATAACATTACTATCTTCGCCTATTGCTAGAAGTCTCGCTCTATAGCTTTTGCCTCGATGCACATGTTTTCCTATCAGCCTCCTATTGTAACCATGAATTTGTCTAACCACCCTACCTATGCAAACCTTTGATTGGCTAAGTAAGCTTCGCACAGCCCCTCTTATAGCATTGCTTGTTGCAGGAGAAGATTTGAAGATTCTTGCTTCTTGTTGAAGCTTGTTGGGATATCACACTATATTAACTCTTAATGAAATCATCTATATATTGGTAATGGGTGGAAGGCTAAGCCTTTTGCTTGGTGATTTGTTCCACTCATGCCGCCCTAGGAACCGTATAAACCGGTGTTATGTTCCTTGATTATGCGTTCCTCACACGGTTTGTGTTATGGGACCCCCTCGATAAACCGCTAAGTGCTAAGTCTTTTCCAGCAAGTCCCAACATTGGTACTATTTGCCTTAACAACTAAAACTTGCCGAGGGAGTAATTAACCCGAGGATTAATTAATCAACCCCCCCTGGGCCAGTGCTCGATTTGAGTGTTGGTCCAAACTAGAGTCGTGTGCGGTACCCCCCTTGGCAACTTGGGTTTTTGGTCACTGTACGCTGTGCTCATCCGGTCGTGGCCTGAGACTAGATATGCGCGGCTACTGTCAGGTGTCGGCACGCCGGGAGGATTTGCTGGATTAGCCTTACCTTAGTCGTAGTATCTTGAGCACAGGATTCCGAGAATACTCGAGCCTTCCCACCTTGGAGTTGCGACTCCGCGGATCGTGGGCTTGTCATGGGCCAAGTTGGAACACCCCTGAAGGGTTATGAACTTTCGAAAGCCGTGCGTGCGGTTATGTGGTAGATGGGAATTTGTTAACATCTGGTTGTAGAAAACTTGACACCATGTTCAGAATACACTACCAGCGTGAGTACCGTGATGGTCATTTTTCCGAAAAAGGGTTCGGGAAGTGAACACGGTGGGGTTATGTTTGACTTGCTTAGTTAGGATCACTTCGTGATCATCATTTCGTCCGAGGCACTTATCTTCTCGCTCTCTTTTACGTAAGTTAGTGCTAGTGCTGCTGCAACCTCTTGTTCTTTCTTCAGCCTTGTTCCACACCCAAGGCTTGGATAGTTGAGTTACCCGGGAACGGGATTACTGAGTCCTCTGTGGCTCACAGTTTCTACACCACACTAGATGCAGGTACTCAGGCGATCTATTCAAGTGACGGCACCGAGCTGTACAGGGAGTACGACGAGGACCGTAGCCGTTACTATGTGCACTATCCCGGCGATCAGTATAGGTTTCTACTAGGGGCGTTTCAGACCTGTGGTTTTATGTATGTTTGGTATCTTTCATTTGAATCTTCACCCGTAGACGGGTTGTGATGTTTTGAATGATGTTTTGGATATGTAATGAATTGTGTGACGTGGCGAGTGTAAGCCAACTATCTTTTCCGCTTTCATCCCTATTTTACATGAGATGTGCAACGGTACCAAACTTGAGATAATTCCAGAATGGGCTTATACCTTTAAGTCGTGCCTCGACACGTAGGAGGTATAGTCCCATCCTGGGCATTACAAGTTGGTATTCAGAGCCTTCTCCGACCTAAAAGCCCCAACTGATTGATCGAATCGTTGACGGTTGAGTCTAGGCACACACTTAAAATATTTTGAGTCCTATATTTATATCGGAGAGTAGGATTTCTTTTGCTCCTCATCTCTCTTCACTCTGATGAGGACTCCTGACGATTACTCTTGCCTCTTCTACTCTCAAAAATTGCACCAAATTTTTTTTAGGAATCTCGCGAGTATTGTTTGGATTGTTTTGATGTCTTTGTGACGAGAATATTGTTCTCGATGCCTCATGTCATTAGGGGTTGTGGCAGTGTCCCGGGGATTTGAGCTCCGAGGTGTTGTCGTCACAAACATATCGCGGCAGTTCTAGAATACTTAAGACGGCCGACATCGAAAACTCTCCTATGCGGTTAGTGGCAAGATAACCCCGACATCACCCAGTACTGGGGAGGTAGTTCGGGAGTATTGCCATAGCTTGTATAGTAGATGCGTTTCGAAGGTTCGAGGTAGACGGTTTCCGAAAATAACTGGTTATGTGTTGAAGGATGGATACAGCTGGATGTAGGATTAGAGTTGAGTGCGCGATGCTTCCCCTGTATCCCCAACACCTAATTGCATAACTGGAAACTTTCGAAAATTAATAGGTGGGTTCATCTAGTAGCTCTTAGGCATTCTTCCAACAAATGCAGGTTATGGAGTTCGGGGTTCTACATTGAGTGAAGTGGTTTTATGGCCATTGTTCTGATCGGGAGTTGCATCTTAAAGGGTCCTTGGCTATGCTGATCCGGGGATTGCAAAACCCTTTCGTAACACGTTCCATAAGCTTTCAGCACAAAGATGTCGAACGAAGCTCCTATCTTGTATTTGTTCTATCTGCACCTTGTTGTTTTTCTTATTTACCTTTTGTCTCCCAAGTGGCTTCTCGTGAAGATTGTTGTTATCATTAAACTGAGAATTTCATTCGTTCCTCTTGTTCGAATGATTCTTGTGAAGACTATGTTGCAATTCTAGCCGTTGTTTCAGCTTATATCTTCTTTCAATCAAATGGCTAATGGTGGTCATCTCTTTCAGGATGGCTCCTAAAAGGGTTCCCAACGCTAACCCAGAGGGTGAAGAGGTTCCTGATCGTTCTCCTTCACCTCCTCCTCCGTCTGAGGCCTGGAGAGCAATTATGCAAACTACGAACCAGAACACCCAGATGCTTATGCAGATGATGCAGCAGATGCAAGCAAATCAAGCAAATCAGGGTGCTCATGGGAACCAAGGCAATTTGTTCAACCAACAGCACTTTCCTACGCTCAACCAGTTCTTGGCAAATCAACCAAAGGCTTTCAGTTACTGCGTGGACCCTCTCGATGCTGAAGACTGGATAACGGATATCAAGAAGCATTTTGAGTGCAGCAACGTAAGGCCCGAGGACTATGTGAAGTTTGCAGCCTTCCAACTCAAGGACCAAGCAGCTGATTGGTGGCAGCAGTACAAAGACTCCAGAGCAGGGCATGAAATCTCCTGGGATGAATTCTGCAAGGACTTTCGTTCTCACCACATTCCAACAAGTGTCATCGAGGGTATGCGTGAGCAATTCCGCAACCTGAAGCAAGGCTCTATGTCTGTCTACCAATATAATGTCAAGTTCCAGAACCTTGCCCGCTATGCCAAGCAAGACATTCCAGATGCCAAGAGCAAGATCTATCAGTTCCGTGGTGGTCTGAAGGATGAACTCCAACTTGCTCTCACCCTGTTTGAGCCTGATGAGTTTGACAAATTCTATAACATGGCACTTAAGCAAGAGGCAGCCCAGCTCAAGATGGAAGCTTCCAAAAACAGGATCAGAGATGCCGTTCACTCCTCCTCATCTTCTCAAGTGGTCGCGAAGCAACAGAAGTTTTGGCTTCCACCTCCTCCAGTGATTCGAGCTCCCTACAACAACAACAACAAGAACTCTGGTGGCCGTGGTTTCTTCCACCCACCCAACCCAAGCAACCAGTCAAAGAATCAGTCTCTAGGTTCCAAGTCAAGTGCTCATCATTACCGTCCTCTCTCAGAAGTGGTTTGCAACAAGTGCACTCAGAAGAGTCATTATGCTAACAAGTGCCCCAACCCAAGGCGCCTTCCGCCTCCTCCACCTGTCAGCACTGCTATTGTCAAGCACAATCCCAAGCAAGCAAGAGTGAATCTGATGAATGCAGCTCAAGCAGAGAATTCTTCAGATATGATACTGGGTAACCTCTTAGTTAACTATATTCCTGCAAAAGTATTGTTTGATTCGGGGGCATCACTTTCTTTCATGTCAAGACCTTTTGCATTGTCACATGATATGCCATTGCAACCTTTGCCTAGACCGATGTCTGTGCTTTCTCCGGGTTTGCTTATGAACTCCAACAACTTTGCTCCGAATGTATCTATTCGCATGGGCGATTACCGCTTTCTGGCTAATCCGGTTATTCTCGGCAACTCCGACATTGAACTCATCCTCGGGATGGATTGGCTTTCTCAGCATGATGCTCACATTGATTGTGCAAATAAGGAAGTCAAGATTACTCATCCTAACGAAGACGTGATTATCTTCGCCACTCGGGATAACACAATCAGGCTATTCTCTCTCAATGACAAGGGCGAGATTAATGCCATCTCTCAAATTCCGGTGGTTAACGAATACGAAGATGTTTTTCCTGAAGAACTTCCAGGCATGCCTCCGCATCGTCAAGTTGAATTCGTCATTGAACTCGAGCCAGGTACTGAGCCAGCATGCCAGCGTCCGTACAAGCTCTCCCCAGAAGATTTGAAGGAGTTGAAGAAACAGCTTGATGAACAGGAGCGTATGGGTCTGATCAGACCTAGTACGTCTTCTTGGGGTTGTGTTGTCTTATTTGTTAAGAAGAAGGATGGCATGGAGCGCCTTTGCGTCGATTACCGGCCATTGAACAAGAAGACAATAAAGAACAAATATCCGCTCCCCAACATCAATGAATTGTTCGAGCAGCTCAAAGGAGCTAAAGTGTTCTCAAAGCTCGATCTCCGAACGGGCTATCACCAAATTCGCATTCGTGAAGAAGGTATCCACAAGACTGCCTTCAGAACGAGCTACGGCTCATATGAGTATACAGTCATGTCTTTTGGTCTCGCTAATGCTCCACCTACCTTCTCGAGAATGATGCACTACATTTTCAACCCCTACACCAACGAGTTTGTGCTTGTGTATCTGGATGACATCTTGGTATTCTCCAAGAATGAAGAGGATCACGAAAAGCACCTCTGTCTGGTTCTCGACAGACTCCGTGAACATAAGTTCTATGCCAAGTTCTCCAAGTGCGAATTTTGGCTCGATAAGGTCTTATATCTGGGCCATATCATCTCCGCTGACGATATTGCTGTGAACCCCGAGAAAGTTGAAGCCATTGTCAACTGGGAACCTCCTCAGAACGTCAAGCAACTCCAAAGCTTTTTTGGTCTTGCTAGCTATTGCAGAAGGTTCGTTGAGAACTTCTCCAAGATTGCCAAGCCTCTCTCCAACTTGCTATAGAAGAATGTCAAGTACAACTGGTCTCCGGATTGTGATGTGGCTTTCAAAACTCTCAAAGAAAAGCTCATCTCTGCTCCAGTTCTTACTCCTCCAGATGACTCCAAGCCCTACGAAGTATTCTGTCATGCTTCTCTTCAAGGACTTGGTGGTGTGCTAATGCATGACAAGAAGATTGTGGCATACACTTCTCGTCAACTGAAGCCAAGTGAGAAGAACTATCCCACACATGATCTCGAACTAGCAGTAGTGGTACACGCTTTGATTACGTGGAGACACCTTCTGTTGGGCAGAAAAGTCGACATCTTCACCGATCACAAGAACTTGAAGTACATCTTCACACAGCCGAACCTGAACCTCCGCCAGACTCGTTGGGTCGAAATGATCCAAGAGTATGATCCAAGCATCGAGTACACACATGCCAAGGCAAATGTCATTGCAGATGCTTTGAGCAGAAAGGCATATTGCAACAGTCTCCTTATCAAGCCGTTTCAGCCTGAGCTTTGTGAAGCATTCAGGAAGCTCAACCTCCAAGTTGTTCCGCAAGGCTTTCTTGCAAATCTTCAAGTTGCTCCTACCTTGGAAGATCAGATCCGTGAGGCCCAACTCAGTGATGCTATGGTGCAGAAAGTGAAACATGGTATTGCAAAGGGTACTCCCAAATACAAGTGCTATCGCGTTGATGAGAGAGATACCTTGTTCTTTGAGGACAGACTGGTGGTTCCCAAAGGTGATCTCAGGAAGCTCATAATGGATGAAGCACATGATTCCCTCCTTTCCATTCATCCTGGTAGTTCCAAGATGTACCAAGACCTCAAGCAATCTTACTGGTGGACTCGCATGAAAAGGGAGATTGCCCAATTCGTGAATGAATGTGATGTCTGCAGAAGAGTGAAGGCGGAGCATCAACGTCCAGCCGGTCTTCTCCAACCTCTTCCTATTCCCGAGTGGAAATTCGACCACATTGAAATGGATTTCGTCACTGGCTTTCCTAAGTCCAAGAGAGGGAATGATTCTATCTTTGTGGTGATTGACAAGCTTACCAAAGTCGCTCACTTCCTTCCAGTCAAAGAATCCATCAATGCAGCTCAACTGGCAGAATTGTACACCTCCAGAATTGTGTCCTTAAATGGCATTCCTCAAGTTATCTCCTCAGACCGTGGAAGTTTGTTCGCTTCCAAGTTATGGGACTCCTTTCAGTCTGCCATGGGCACTAAGATCCGTTTCAGCACTGCATTTCACCCTCAGACTAGTGGTCAAGTCGAGAGAGTGAATCAGATTCTAGAAGACATGCTCAGAGCATGTGTCATATCTTTTGGCATGAAATGAGAAGATTGCCTTCCGTTTGCCGAGTTCTCTTACAACAACAGCTTCCAAGCAAGTGCCGGCAAAGCTCCGTTTGAAATCCTCTATGGCAGAAAGTGTCGTACCCCTGTCAACTGGTGCGAGACTGGTGAACGTCAACTTCTTGGCAATGACTTGATCTCAGAAGCCAAAGAAATGTGCAAAGTCATACGTGAGAATCTCAAGGCCGCTCAGTCGCGTCAGAAGAGCTACTATGACGGCAAGCATCGTGATTTGGCTTTCAACATTGGGGATCATGTCTATCTCCGTGTTTCTCCTATGAAAGGCACCCAAAGATTCGGTATCAAAGGAAAGCTTGCTCCTAGATATGTGGGCCCTTTCAAGATCCTTGGCAAAAGAGGTGATCTAGCCTATTAACTTGAGCTCCCTTCCAACTTCGCTAATGTTCATGATGTGTTTCATGTGTCTCAACTCAGCAAGTGCTTCAAGACACCTGAACGCACCATTCCGTTTGAGGAGATTGATCTTCAACAAGACTTGTCTTACCGAGAGCACCCAGTTGCTATTCTCCAAGAAACCAAGCGCAAGACCCGCAACAAGTCAATCAAGTTCTTGAAAGTCAAGTGGTCACACCATACCAACCGAGAAGCTATGTGGGAACGAGAAGATCACCTTCGTTCCGAGTACCCTTCCTTCTTCCAGTCCTAGATCTCGGGACGAGATCTTTTCGTAGTAGAGGAGAGTTTGTAATGCCCCGGATGTAATACTTTCCCTTTTTGGCAATATATAACTTTGGCTTCATCAGTTCCATTCCGGGTTCCTCGTCTTTTCGGGTGTTCGTCGTTTTGTCGTGTGCGTGTGTGCATTCATCCATGTCATGTTGTCATGTGCATTGCATTGCATTTGTGTTGTCATTTGCATCCGGTCCCACTCGTTCCTTCCCGTTGTCCGTTTCGAGTTCCGACGCTCTCTCACGTGCACGTGGCTTCCCCGAGACCTTCTTTTGTGTTTGGCCGTGTAACGTTTCCAGTTTTTCGTGAGATTTGTCGTGTGATGTTGTTTGATACGTGTGACCCGCCTGTCAAGTTGCGCCGCGTTTGGAGTTCGTTTGATGCTCCAACAGTTATCCTCGTGGGCTAAAAGTACCTCCTCTTTGAGGCCCAAGAAACCCCTCCAACAGCCCACCAACCTAGCTCAAACCCTTCCCTTCATCTACGCCGTTCAATTGTGATCTCGTGGCCGAAAACCTCTCCTCATTTGGACAACCCTAGCTCCTTGTGCCTATATAAACGTCCACCCTATCCAATTTTGCGTCCAAAACCCTAGAGTTTCCACCTTTGCCGCGCGGTGCTTCCACCGTTGCCGCTCCATGCTTCCACCGTTGCCCAGCCGTGCTTCCACCGCCGCCGAGCTGCGCTTCCACCAGCCGCCGCCCGTGCTTCCATCCGCCGCCGCGTGGGCCCGCTCGCCCCAGCGCCGGCCCGCTCCTCCGCCAGATCCGAGTCCCCGACCCCCGCACCTTCGTCTTCCTCGCCTCCGCGCCGCCGCCGGCCTCCTCCACCTCGCCCGCCGCCGTTCTCCCCCAGCTGCGCCGCCGCCGGAGCTAGAGCTCGCCGCCGCCGCGCCCTCAAGTCACCTGCGCCGCCGCCGCCCCGGCTCCCCCTCGCCTCCGGCCAGCCGCCGTCCCGGCTACCCGACCGCCGCCGCCCTCCCTTCTCCCGCCGGCCACCCCACCGGAGGGAACGGAGACCGCCGGCCCGAGCCCTCGAAGCGAAGCCAGACGCCGCGCCTTCGATCGCCAGGGATCGGGTTCGATCCGATCTGGCTGGCGCCCAAACCCTTGCGGGTGGCCCCGTTGACCGCCCGATCCGCCCCGCCCGGTGGACCCACTGACCGATCCGCGACCCGCTTCTCCGACCCGATCTGCTCCAGATCTCCGCCCGTTTGACCCTGAGGTTGACTCCGTTTTTTTCCTCTAAGTCCCCAGTTTTTCAGTGTCTGATGCAGTTTTGTGATAAGGATATATTTTACTGTGCATGTCCGTTTTGTGCAAATGATATGTCAAAATGATCGTTGTGACTTGTACTATGTTTTGTTCCATTGTGCCATGCATGTTTGAGGTCATCTAGTTGTCTTAATCTTCATGAGAAGAGTGCTATTTGTTATAAACTGCTGCTATTAGTTGTTTTCATGCCATGTTTGCAATGTGATAACTGGTTGCATGTTTATCCAAATGAAGCAAATGATATGTCCACATGTTCTTCAAGAGATGCTTTACATGTTGGTTGCTTTAGCTTGCATGATAGATTTCATCTTGCCATGTTTATCTCCTTTGCAAAAGTGCTTGTGGCTGTTATGTTGTTAAACTTGTTACGAGATGTCTAGTTGAGGAGCTCGTTGCTATTGATGTGGTTGTCCCCTTGTTGCATGCTTAGATGTTTTGGATTCCCCATCATGTGTACTTTGCTGTGGTGCAAACCACTTGTCATGTTATTCTTTGAGGTGCCTTAAAATTGCTCACAAAGATGTCATGATATTACTGCTGTTTTAACACTTAGTGAAATTTCACTAAGTCTGGAATCTGTAATTTCCAGATGCCATGTTTGCTTGTTGTTCTAGGCAAATCCATGATAGTTTTGGGGTGACTCTTGATGATTCCTTGTTGTATATGTTGTTGGCTATCCATTCATGCTCTCACATGCTCATTTGGGTGGCTGTAGCATATTTAGTTCTTGCTCCCAAGTTGCTATAAATTACTGCTGTCAGGATTTTGTTGTCATGTTCAAAATGTTATAGCTTGTTGCTATTGATCCATGCCTCCTTTGGAGATGCGCCAATGGAATTGTTTGCTGTAGGTTATGTCTACTTTATGTCCATGCTTCTTGTCATGATGTTTGAGTGTTGTAGACTATATAATTCTTGCTCCGAAGTTGCTATGTGGCAGTTAATTTCAGCTTTGCCATGTTTATTGTTTCGGGTGTATCTTTTAGCCCGTTGCTCCGTTTTGAGCAAGTCCTATATGAAACTTGTGTGGTTTTGCATGTAGATTCATATTATCCTCTTGTTAACATGTTTTGAAGTTTCTTGCTAGTTGCATATTGTCACGTTCCTTGTGCTGTATCTCTGTGTTTCCTATGTTGTCTTCCTGTGCTTCCTAAGTGCATCTGTAGTGCTTCCTTAGTGCATCAGCCATGCATCCTGTAGTTTGCGCATTGCATCTTGTTGATTTCGTGCCTCGTGTGTTTTGTATTGAGTAGAGCCGGAAGCCGAGAACGAGTACGAGAACGAGGTTACTACCGAGGTTGAGAACGAGGAGCCCGCTTACGATCCCATCGACGACTCAACAGGCAAGATGACCTGACCCAGATAACATTACTATCTTCGCCTATTGCTAGAAGTCTTGCTCTATAGCTTTTGCCTCGATGCCCATGTTTTCCTGTCAGCCTCCTATTGTAACCATGAATCTATCTAACCACCCTACCTATGCAAATCTTTGATTGGCTAAGTAAGCTTCGCACAGCCCCTCTTATAGCATTGCTAGTTGCAGGAGAAGATTTGAAGATTCTTGCTTCTTGTTGAAGCTTGTTGGGATATCACACTATATTAACTCTTAATGAAATCATCTATATATTGGTAATGGGTGGAAGGCTAAGCCTTTTGCTTGGTGATTTGTTCCACTCATGCCGCCCTAGGAACCGTATAAACCGGTGTTATGTTCCTTGATTATGCGTTCCTCACATGGTTGGGGTTATGGGACCCCCTCGATAAACTACTAAGTGCTAAGTCTTTTCCAGCAAGTCCCAACATTGGTACTATTTGCCTAAACAACTAAAACTTGCCGAGGGAGTAATTAACCCGAGGATTAATTAATCAACCCCCGTGGGCCAGTGCTCGATTTGAGTGTTGGTCCAAACTAGAGTCGTGTGCGGTACCCCCCTTGGCAACTTGGGTTTTTGGTCACTGTACGATGTGCTCATCCGGTCGTGGCCTGAGACTAGATACGCGCGGCTACTGTCACGGTGTCGGCACGCCGGGAGGATTTGCTGGATTAGCCTTACCTTAGTCAGAGTATCTTGAGCACGGGATTCCGAGGATACTCGGGCCTTCCCACCTTGGAGTTGCGACTCCGCGGATCGTGGGCTTGTCATGGGCCAAGTTGGAACACCCCTGCAGGGTTATGAACTTTTGAAAGCCGTGCCCGCGGTTATGTGGCAGATGGGAATTTGTTAATATCTGGTTGTACAAAACTTGACACCATGTTCAGAATACACTACGAGCGTGAGTACCGTGACGGTCATTTTTTCGAAAAAGGGTTCGGGAAGTGAACACGGTGGGGTTATGTTTGACTTGCTTAGTTAGGATCACTTCGTGATCATCTTTTCGTCCGAGGCACTTCTCTTCTCGCTCTCTTTTACGTAAGTTAGTGCTAGTGCTGCTGGAACCTCTTGTTCTTTCTTCAGCCTTGTTCCACACCCAAGGCTTGGATAGTTGAGTTACCCGGGAACGGGATTGCTGAGTCCTCTGTGGCTCACAGTTTCTACACCACACTAGATGCAGGTACTCAGGCGATCTATTCAAGTGACGACACCGAGTTGTACTGGGAGTACGACGAGGACCGTAGCCGTTACTATGTGCACTATCCCGACGATCAGTAGAGGTTTCTACTAGGGGCGTTTCAGACCTGTGGTTTTATGTATGTTTGGTATCTTTCATTTGAACCTTCACCCGTAGACGGGTTGTGATGTTTTGAATGATGTTTTGGATATGTAATGAATTGTGTGACGTGGTGAGTGTAAGCCAACTATCTTTTCCGCTTTCATCCCTATTTTACATGAGATGTGCAAAGGTACCAAACTTGAGATCATTCCAAAATGGGCTTATACCTTTAAGTCGTGCCTCGACACGTAGGAGGTATAGTCCCATCCTGGGCATTACATACCTCTCCATCCCTCGCAAAGCCGGAGCTATTTACATTGCGAGGGGCACTCCAACCTTGGATTAATTTGTGTAGTCATTTATTCCGGTCGGTTTAGATTATATTTTCGTAGCATTCGACCCACAACTACTCGAAACACCCCGTTGCAATCGCCGCAACTCCCCTAGTTGATTTCCCTGTGGCTCGGTCATCGCTCTCTCGCATGTCCTTTCTCGCCTTCAACATCCCACCATGGTATTATTGCAAAAAACTTTGTTGTTCTCTTTTATTATCATAAATAAGCTACAAAACTACACACCGATAGTCCACTTGGAATGGAACAAATTTCGGCCCACAAATTAAAGTGCTACAAACTACACATCGAGGGGCCCACATGTCATGAAACAAATTTGGACCCATATACAAATTAAAAAATAAAGGACGAGAATCGAACATGCGACCAGGGCCTTCAAGCCGCACGTCAATAGGCAACATACGTAGAACAACACTGTTTGTTGTACCTCCCTTTGTTCACATAATGTTTTTATATTACCACAGCCCATTTAATTGATAACATTTAAAATT
Organism: Secale cereale; assembly: GCA_902687465.1. NCBI lineage: Eukaryota > Viridiplantae > Streptophyta > Magnoliopsida > Poales > Poaceae > Secale > Secale cereale. Next base: position 369,100,756 of record LR738714.1, on the reverse strand, counting down.
ATTTTTAGTACTATTTGCCTTGACTTACTGGTGGGTTCCATGTGTGCTCTCTCTCTCTCTCCTCTCCCCTTCTGCGTTTAGACGCATGGGCAAACACGAAGAACTCGCGGGCGATGTTGCCGTTGACCATATCTGGACCCATTCACAAGTTACAGCACCAGTTTCACGTGCTAGCAGCACTAGTCAGTGTGTACATGCAATGCACGTTAATTTGGAAGTATATTAAGTACATGCGGATATTAAGTAGGATATTATTTGCGTGTTATTATGTGATTAGCACTATTTTTGGCATGAAATTAACTGCACGCTAAATGTGTTGAGCGCTCGACATTGAAGTAGTCTAGGTCTTTCGATGACAAGGAATACATGTGGCTTGATGACGTCTTATATTTAATTTGATACGGCTCTAGCAGAACATTCAATCGATCAAACCATAGATTTCGTTCAGTCTGACTCCGACTTTAAATTATACGACGATCGATCTAAAATAAACGGAAATGATAAATGTTCAAATTTTAAGCATGGCAATCCGAACGTTTTTCATTACAAATTTAGATTACGCGGCGGTGGCGGGGGCGTCTTGCGGCGGGAAGCGGCTCCTCTGCCGTGCTCTGTGTGTAGTCGGGCCACTGACCGACGGCGACGGCGGCACCTTGCTCCGTTGTTGGCATACTCCTGGACGTTGGCCTAGCTTCAAGGAAGGCCAAAATGTTCTGGACTTCGGAGCGAGTCAACTAGCGGGAGGAGGCGACTGGCGTTGGTGCAAGGAAGCGGTCGACGGCGGCCATCCATGCCGCTGAGGGGGGCACTGGCACCCGCGCTGGGACAGTCGCTGTCAACGGCGCGGTGGAGACATTCGTGTGCACGGGCACCGGCACGGGCGCGCACGTCAGTGCACGCGCAGGCGCATGCGCTGGCAGGTGCACGGACGCGTGAAAGTAGGCGGGGACCTCGTGGAACCCCGTGGCATCAAGCTCGGCGACAATGTGCGGCTCCCAGCCCATCAATGCCACAGGGATGGGCGCTGGCGCAGTCGGGGCGACGGGAGCCGGAACGGGAACGGGGATAGGCGCGGCGTCTTCCCGCAAGGCCAGTTCAAGATCGTCCCAAAGTGCCTTATGTTCTCGAGACTCCGGCTGGGTGTCTTCCTCAGGAAACTAGAAGACTAAGGGCAGACCATCGTGATGCGGCATGGCGTACGTTTAGGTCGGGCTGGTTGGAGGTAGACGACACGAGAATCGGAGAGGAAGAGAAAAGATTGTAGCGATACCGGGTAGTGCGGGGTTGATTTTAAACTGCGGCGCCGGCGATATTAAAAGTGGGAGCAGTTGGGACGAAGGTGGGCGGCGGAGCCTGGTCAAAGGGCTCGCCTCCCGGTGAGCCTGGACAGCGGTCTGCTCGCACGCCTCCTTGTCAGCCGGCGCAGCGGTCTGCTCGCACGCCTCCCGTTGACTCACACGCTTGCTCGGACGGCACCTGCCGATGAGAAGCGGGACTCGCGGCGGCACGTAAACGCCCATGGTTTCAATAATGAAAGCATTCTCCTTTAACGTGACAGGTCTTTGTTCCAAAATACCTTGGCTCTTCATTTGTGCAACTTGTTATAAGCAGCTTGTCTCAAATTGAAGAAAAAAAATACAAATTAATATTTGTGCCATATCACGTGACCATGCTTAATTTCAAGAATTTATGGTCACTTTTGGATTTTCTGAAATTTAAGATACAGGATTCGAAACAATATCATAACTTGCATCATGCAATAAATTTTCAAGCCATACATCTGTCATGTTGTATTTCTTAAGAAAGGATTTGGTCAAACATTTTGCTTGGTTAGACTTCAAACAAGTTATATATGCAGAGCGAAAGGATAATCGCTCCGTACCAGTGCATTGCCTGATATATTAACTCAAGTACTAGGCACGAACAAACGAGCTCAATTATGTGATCATCCTGGTGTAGTAGTAGTAGTACTAGGCAATGCAGTTGACGGGTGACCTTGGCGAGAGGCGACCGAGGGAATTGAACCGTGCTCGACACGGTAGGTAACGTTGTCTAGTTACTAAAGCATCCCTTCGTTGTTCATCGGTACTAGTCATCATGGGCCGGGGTCATGAGGGGAATTTCCTAGGGCTGGAATTCAGGCCGCCAGATATTTCGACTCGAAACGCGGAGGCTCGACTGGTTGGGGATGCCTAATGTGCGTACCACGCACGCCACCAGAAGGACATGAACCCGTCTTTTTTTACTTTTGTAGGATCAACACGAGCCAAGGTCTGGCTGGTACGCCGTTGGGTCCTACCATTCGAGAATACGAAAGGAACCTTTTAAATTGCCGAACGAATCTATGTGTATTACAATGCCCGTATTTTCCTTGCAAATACTAATCTCAACATGGTAATTGATTTATGACGAGTTGTTGAATTAGAGTGAGTTTGTGATATAGTGATCTCAACGTGGATTTCACATTTCATGGTATCCCTGGTAAGTTTTTCAAGGCAAATTCAAATTTGAAAGATTAACAATATGGAGGTGAGAAAACTTTGTATGTATCAAGCATATGACCACACACACACACACACACACACACACACACACACACACACACACGAACACAACAACAATCCAATAAGTATTGTGCATCTATTTTTCCAAACCATGCATGTATGACACGAATTCAAAAATACTCCTTCTTTTCCTAAATATTAGTCTTTTAGATATTTCAACAAGCGACTACATACAGAGCAAAATGAGTGATTCTACACTCTAAAATATGTCTATATACATCTGTATGTGCCAGTCCACTTGAAATCTCTAAAAAGACTAAAATTTAGGAACGAAGGGAGTAAAATGTAAGACATGCATGGTCCTCAATTCAATATTTAAAACGAACATGAAACTCAAACATGAATATTAGGTCTAGTACTATAGTACATACAAATGTTGTGTTTAATTAGGCGGAGCTATGATTGTCGGGGGTCACCCCCTCGACCTTAGATAAAATTGTGAAGTTCTGTTTAGGGTTGTTTAGATTATATTTGTCCCCACCCTCCCAACCACCGATTGGTTGTGCACCCCCCACCCCTCCTCCCCGGGAGAATATCATGTGCCCCCATACCTTAGATATGCCGATACGAGTTGCTTGGAGCTTGTAGATCTGAGATATAGCAGCTCACATGATGTCTTAATATTTTTACAGGAAACCTTGATGAGTTTGAGAATTGCACACAATTTGTACAAAAATTACTCATATGCCCTTGGATCCCATATCCAACGACCTCGAAGCTCGTATCACTGTAGCATCTAAGATGAAGGAGGACATCATATTCTCCTATATGTAAGAATATCATGTGCTACCACACCTTAGATGCTTTGGTGATACAATCTCTTCGGAGCCGTTGGATTTGTGACCCAACACCTCCTCAGTGGTTCGAATGGTTTTTTGCAGAAAAGCCCCCAAAGAGTTCAGCCACTGCTTACAAGCACAAAGACTGCTCAGATGCCATTGATCTCAGATCAAATGACCTCGAAGCTCGTATCACCGTAGCATCTAAGATGAAGGAGGACATCATATTCTCCTGTATGTAAGAATATCATGTGCTACCACACCTTAGATGCTTTGGTGATACAAGCTCTTCGGAGCCGTTGGATTTGTGACCCAACACCTCCTCAGTGGTTCGAATGGTTTTTTGCAGAAAAGCCCCCAAAGAGTTCGGCCACTGCTTACAAGCACAAAGACTGCTCAGATGCCATTGGATCTCAGATCAAACAACCTCAAAGCTCGTATCACCGTAGCATCCAAGCTGTGAGAGCACCTTATGTTTTCTCGCACGGGAGAATATGAGGTGCTCCCGCACCATAGTTTCTATGGTGATACGAGTTCACGGAGATCTAACGGCCCACAGTAGGAGGTTTGAATGTTTTTGCAATATACGATAGAGATAGTTTGGGAATTGCGCATAAAGTACAAGCACTACGCATGTGCAATCTGATCACTGATCATACGACCTAGATGTTCATATCACCGTAGCGGGTAATTAAGCTACGGGGAGCACCTAATATGAGCAATGGGCAGCCGTTGGATCCAAGATGCAGCGGCACACACGAGGCCTGAATGTTTTATTTGCAAAATAACTTTTGGAGAGTTTGGAAATTGCGCATAATTAGAAAGACTACTCCCAAGCCATTGGATCTCACTTCCAACAGTGTAGAAACTCGTATCAACATAGCATCTAAGCTGCGGGCTGGATGTGATATTCTATGCCGCTGTCATTTTTGTTCGTAAACTTGTAAAATACGTGTAACTTGTGCCATTACTTGTCTAACCGTGCAAAGTGTTTGTTCAAAAAAAAACATCCTACACTGAAATATCGGAACAACACACGGGGGTCCCACTTGTCATTAATCAAATTTGGACCTAAAACTAACAAATATGAAAGACGAGATTTGAACTAGCAACCTGGACTACAAAGCGTAAGTCGATAGCCTGAAACAACAACGGTTATTAGCTTTGTCCCATAACTTGATTTTATACAGTATTACGTTGAGTAGAGTAGAGGGAGTGCCTCGTCAACACGTGCATGACCGTTGACTCACTTACTGGTGGGTCCCAGGTCTGCGATCTCTCTCTTCTCTCCATCGTCTAACCTTTGCACGGGCACACACGAAGAGTGGCGCTAGCTTGCCATGGTGTTATTACAACTAAAAGAAAAAGCTTGGAAAATAGAAGAATCACCTACAACAAAAGACATTGTGGCTGGTCGAGACGGAGCTAACCATACCTATCCTCCGTGCCATGTTAGCATGATGAAGCTGTGTGGCTAGTGGGGTGTTTTCGACCGACTTTCTGGGTCCCGAGGTCGAACCATAGGTACTACGTCTGATACAGTAAAATTTTACACGCACATTTTTCCTCCGTGCCGAGACATGGCACACCCTACCGCGCGGTTTCGGGGTCCTCCCGCGTGGTGCACGCATATATTCTTCCTGACGTGGGACACCCTACCGCGCGTTTTTGCCGAAGCAAGTAAATGAGTCGTTAAATCACGAAAGACCACTTTTCCTGCCGAGTACATCAGTGAATCACGGTGGCTAGCTAGTTGGGCTAGTTCGACCGATTAGCTCGGCCGCCACCACATTTGTTTTTTCACCCCCTTTTTTTATCTACTTGCCGGCACGTAAATTTAAATATCCACCGCGACGTTGCTCTGGTGTTTGAGTGCGGCGGGATTTTTAATTTTTTGATTGACGGGAGCAGGCGCGGCAGGAATTTTAATGTTTTGATTGATGGGAGCATGCGCGGCAGCAATTGGTCACGATGACTCCGCCTGTAAAACCCACTGCTCCCTAATGTGAGAAGTCGTCGACTGGTGTTTTACCATGGTGAAAACCAAAAGATTCCCCACTCCTCGGTTGGCTCCCTCCGGCTTCCCATAGATTGCATTGCCTTTCAGCCGTTTCGCCCCCTGCATCACCAACGTCCTGTGCCTCGAGAAGCAGAGGGACTTTGGTGGTGTTTAGGCGCTCTCTGCATGGGAATGTCCATGTCTCGGTGCAACATGACCGTTGGATCAAACTCAGACGGTGCAGATCAGTCACTGTAGCACAAAGCGTGTGGGTGTGTTTGGTTGCATTCTCATCGCAATATACTCCTCTATCTAGGTGTGTAAGTCACCTTACGAAAACCAAATAATCCCAAAACACTTAGGCACGGTACATTAACTCCCTCCCCGTTTCTTGTTTTGTGACATATCAACCAATAAGAGACATGATCCGTGCATGCTTTCAATGACTTGAGATTAATAAACATGACAAGCAGTGGTTCATTGCATGCAATGCTATTAATTAGCAAAAGGACATTAAGTTTTCTTATTTTCCTCTCCGCCTTGGTCGCAGTGCATAATGTAAGATGACTTACACACCTAGACGGAGGGAGTAGTTGTTTCCTCTTTGTGTATTTGTGTTAACCTACTAGTGTGGACTCATGCACCCTTCATGCCCTCTGCCAAACACCCAAAAGTGGATCGAGAAGGGAACTTTTGCTCCCATCCCGTGCATCCTTCATACACCCTGCCTAGCACTATTCGTGCTTCATATGGTTCATGTTTAGTGGAGTACTGTAGCACCGTACTCTCCGTGCGCTGTAGACCTAGTTCTGTTAACATTGATCTCACCGTTCATTCTCGACCGGACAGTCGAGAAAGCGGTACTATGTTACTACATTACTATTCATATAGTTGACATGCGCACAACATCATTTGTTGTCGTCATATCTTACTACACTAGCAACAAGAATATGTAGTACTGACGTATGAACCACTGCACATGCCTAGTAGTAGGAGCACTGTGTATGTTCAAGTGGCTGTCGTGCTTCGCACTCCTCCGTCGTAAGAGTGTAAACGCTTGTTGTAATCATTTTTTTCTTCAGAAAAACAGTGGACACGCTCTACGGTGCGGATCCTCCTCCGGCCATGCACTAAATTACTCACTTTTGCCGACGTGTGGGACAGCCAGCATTGGGGTCCACCAGCCATGCACTAAATTACTCCGTGGTAGAGTGACGGTAGACTACCCCGATCGAAGCACTATAGTAATGCCCAATGAGCCGTCAAATCACAAAACCCCCTCCTTTCCAGCAGTAAGTTGGACGGACGAAGCAACCATCATTTCACTCTTCTCTCTCAGCTTCCTCTCTACCCAACTCGCCTCTCCCTCATCTTGTTCCTCATTTCTTCAATAAAACCCCGACCTGCTTCTGCCATTGTTCTTCTCTCCCAAAGAAGGAAAGGTGAGCGCATCAATGGTGTTGATTCTGGCCAAGGCCCGGTCTTGCAACCCCGAGACTGATCCTATAACTCCCTCTCTTTTCTTCTTTTGGGTTTGTGATTATGGTTTATTTTCTTTTATTTATATTCGACAGTTTCTTGATGGACGCTAGAGCACCGGCCAAAGTGTTGTCTATGGCTCTGGCCAAAACCGTCGAGGCTCAAGGTAGGAAGAAGTGCAAGCACCCCGCCGAGACTACCGCAGACAAGCTCAAAGCCATCGCCATGTCCAAGCCCCCCTCTCTGGGATCCCTCATTAAGCAAGTCCAGGTAATATCTCTTCTTGACGATCTTTTTCTCGATCTTGATCGTGTTTTTTCATCTAACACGCAGTACTAGTACTAGTAGTACAACTTTCTGGGTGATCTTGCATGTGATTTGTGTGTGCCAAATGACGGTTCTAAATTCCTCTTTTGACCAAAACATGCGAGAGGTCGACACTGATTTCTTATAGATTACTTTCAACTACTCCCTCTGTCCCAAATTTCTTGTCTTAGATTTGTCTAGATACATATGTATCTAATACTAAAATGTGACTTGATACATCCGTATCTAGACAAATCTAAGACAAGAATTTTGGGACGGAGGGAGTACTTTACGAACATCAATGCTACTGTACCTTTGAAGAGTGTATATTTGCCTCAGTAACTTGTGTTATGGATATTGCAAGTAATCCCTCTGCTCTCATGCCTTTGAAGACATGCTCTAGTGTCTTTGTTCACTCATTTATGTGCGTATATGTAGTCATATATGGAGTATAATATCGAAAATCATCTTATATTTCTGAACGGAGGTAGTAATAAAATATGGTTTCTGTTTGAATTAGAACCAGGTCCGCGGTGGAGATGAAGTTCTCAAAGTCATGTTGTGTGAACTGGAAGACCCGAGGATGAATTCTACTGCTAAACTATCCAGCTGTTGTGTCCTTGTCGCCACGTGTCCTGACCTAGTGTTTTCCTGTAGCATTGTTGTCAGGTGTGTTCTCGAGGTTTGTGACGCCCCGAGACCGATGCGCCAGGTGTCAGCCAGTTATTCGTTGTCTTTGCCATGTCATCTGCTTGCGTGTTGCATCTTTGCCTTGTCATCATGTGTGTTGCATCCTCATGGTTGTTAAAAACGTGCATCCGTCCGAGTCCACTCGTCCTCTCCATTGTCCGTTCTGAGCCGAGACACACTCGCTCGCGCCCGTGGCACCTCCGAATATTTTTTTTTATAAGTGGCCGAAAAATGTTCTCGGAATGGGTTGAAACTTGGCGTGTGGCCTTATTATAGGTAGATAGGCCGCCTATCAAATTTCGTCCCATTCGGAGTTCGTTTGATAGCCCAACCGATAAACATATAGCGGCACTATAGCAGGAGAATCGTCGGACGTTTCGGTGTTCCAAAACTGCCATCGGGCCTCTCTCTCTTCTCTCATCTCAGCTCGATGCCTTCTACACAGCCCACTTTTACCCCTCGCATGCACGTCCGAAAACTTCTCCCGAACCCGACCCGGGCAGTCGTGACCGATGGCTCCGGTTCATCCCCAAACATCCCTAAAATATCTCTGTTTTCTCATTTAGCCTCCCTAGCCTATTTATTCTCGACCGTACGATTATGATCGGAGGGTCCAGACAGCACTAGTATCCCTCCACCTACTATATATATCATCCAACCCTAAATTCGAGGAGAGATGTCCCATCCTTCGAATCCTCCTCGCCGCCGCCACTCCACTGAATCCCCTCGGGATCTCCCCTGCCCAATTCATCCATCCAGCCCAACCAGAGCGCTCAGACAAGTTTCCTCCTACCTTGGGATCTTCCTAGATCTCCAGCCCTCAGGGCGCTCGTCTGCCTCGCCTGCCCAATCTGGAAAGGAGGAGTTCCTCCTCTGCCATGACATCCAGGCCCGTGCCGCCCCTCTCTTCCCTGCCTCCTCTGCTCTCAATCTTCCTCTCTCTCTAATGTTTCGTGCTTTCTCTCCCACAGGGAACATTCGTGGACCTCCTGAGCCGCCATAAACCTGGAACTCCGGTGTGAAGGCCTCGAACCGTGCTGCAACCGTTGGGAACGGGATCCCGCCGCCCGGATCTGCTCTGCCGCGTCGTTGTGCTGAGCCCCATCTTCCTCCTCGTCGCGCGGAACCAGGAGGCTCGATGCTCAGCCGCTTGCCTTTCGCTCGTGTTGAACACGCCACCATCCAGCGCCTCCCCAAGTTCTGCCGCTGCTCTGCTTCGCCCCTCCCTCGAGCTGCTTCGAACGACCACAGCCTGTTGGCTGCGAACCCTGTCCGTCTTCTTCAACACCATGGCCGCCCTGCCTTCTTCAGTATCGCGCCTCTTCACCACCAGGCTCAGTCGCTCCCCTCCTCTGCTTCGAATGCACGCGCGCCTAGCTTCCTCGTCCCCGCCTCCAAGTCGTCGCGCCTCCGCCCGCCGCCATCTTCTCCCCGACGGTCGGCCATCGTTGCAAGTTCTGCCGCCGTCGTTCTGCTCTGTCTTGGCCGTTTCGAGCGGACGAGCGTTCGCCCGTGGCCGTTAACCCGTCGCCCTCCCGCTGTCCAGATCGGGCGAGAGGAGGAGCGCCTCGCCCGCTCGACCCGCCGACCCGCTCGCCCGACTCCATCGCGCCCAGGACCCGCGCCCTCCTGGGCCTCCTCCAGCGTCAACCCAGGCCCAGCTCCAGTTCCCCTCTGCACCGACAGGCCAAGAGGCCCAATGTGAGCAGCCCAGCCTGCCAGTTTCGGCCCAGTACCTTTTTTTCCTTTTGCGAATTTGGCTATTAATCCAGTTGCTGCCAGTTTTACATAAAACCCCTTGCACTTCATTCATTTAATAAGTCACAAACCGTGCATCATATGTAAAAACTTTAGATATGTAAAATGCTTAGAATTTTGTGTAGATTAATAATTTGCCACTTTCATCCATGTTAAATATGCTTAAACTTGATGTTTGCTTTATTTTTGCATAAATGTCATGTGAAATGATTTATTTCATAACTAAATAACCGTAGCTCCAATTTTAATAAACTTTATATGTATATGGGGTGGAAAAATGCATAGAATAACTTGGTGCATTTACCTTTGTTTTTTAATAACTTTAAAATATGTTTTAGGCAGAACAGTACCAATTTCAAATTATGCACATGAGGGTTTTCCGGAATTGTTGTTTGTTGTTCCGGCCTCATTTAAACTTGCCTAGATAGGTAGTTTTATTATGCTTCACCTCTTGCCATGTTTAACAACATTTAATATTGTTAGGTAGCTTAAACGAGTGTCAACTAAATAAATATAATGTGGTGTTTTGTCAATATGCAACTCGTTGCATATTGAGCTCCACTTAACTTGTAGTATTGTTTGTGCATCGTATGCCATGGTTATGCTTGTGTGTTTACCGTGTTGTTTGCTTCTTTCCGGTTGCTTCTCTTGTTAGCTTCGGTTCCGTTGCGGAGTTGTGAGGATTTGTTCGACTACTTCATGGACTTGTTCTTCTTCCTTGCGGCATCCCAGGCAAGATGACCATACCCTTGGATACCTTTACTACCATTGCCATGCTTAGTTGTCTCGATGCTATCGTTATATGTCGCGCTACCCATCTTTATTGACAGCCCCTCTCCTTGTTGCCATGAAACCTCTAACCTTTGACACCTTTCTAGAAAACCGTTGTTTGGCTATGTTACACGCTTGCTCAGCCCCTCTTATAGCGTTGTTAGTTGCAGGTGAAGATGAAGATTGTTCCATGTTGGAACTTGATGCTTTGGGAATATCACAATATATCTGATATATATTTTAACACACCTATATACTGGGCATGGGTGGAAGGCTTGGCCTTTTGCTCGGTGTTTTGTTCCACTCATGCCACCTTAGGAGCCGATAAACCGGCATTATGTTCCTTGATTTTGCGTTCTTTACACGGTTGGGTATATGGGGACCCCTTGACAGTTCGTCTTTGAATAAAACTCCTCCAGCAAGGCCCAACATTGGTTTTAATTTGCCTCATAATAACAACTTAATTAATTAATTAAAATTGCATAGGGGGTCGCTCCCTCGAGATTCTTTTCTACATAGCAGGGGGGCCAGTGCTGATGGTGTTGGTCCCAAATAGAGTCGTTTGCGGCGCCCCACCCCCCTTGGAAACTTGGGGTTTGGTTGTTGTACGATGTGCTCATCCGGTCGTGGCCTGAGACGTGATACGCGCGGCTACTATCAGGGTGTCGGCACGCCGGGAGGTCTTGCTGGACTTGTTTTACCATTGTCGAAATGTCTTGTGCACCGGGATTCCGAGCCTGATCGGATTGTCCCTAAGATAAGGGGTAATTATTATTATTATCTCAGCTGATCGTGAGAGCTTGTGATGGGCTAAGTTGGGACACCCCTACAGGGTTATGATCTTTCGAAAGTCGTGCCCGCGGTTATGTGGCAGATTGGAATTTGTTAATTTCCGGTTGTAAAAAACTTGACAGAGGATCCGAAGTAAAACACACAACTATGTGAGTAACCGTGACTGTCTCTTTTCACTTTGAGAAGAGAACACGGTGGGGTTATGCTTGACTCGTAGGTAGTTCAGGATCTTTAGCGATCATTACTAGTTTGCGACCGTTTGCGTAGATGCTCATCTTATTCTTGTACTCGTAAGTTAGCCACCATATTATGCTTAGCCGCTGCTGCAACCTCACCACTACCCTTTTCCATACCCATAAAGCTTTGCTAGTCTTGTTACCCATGGTTATGGGATTGCTGAGTCCTCTGTGGCTCACAGATTCAATACAACACCAGATGCAGGTACCTCTGAGGACAAGGCAGGAGACGGTGCAGAACTTCAATGGGAGTTCGATGAAGAGCTTGGCCGTATGTATGTGACATTTTCGACGATCAGTAGTGGTTCCTACTAGGAGCGATCAGGGCTTGTGTTGCTTTATTTATGGTATCTTTCATTTGGATCTTCGTCTGTAGTCGGACTCTGATGTTTGGATGATGTATGTTTATGTAATGCATTGTGTGACGTGGCGAGTGTAAGCCAACTACTCTTTTGTAATTTCATCCCTCCTTTACATGAGTTGTGCAAAGATACCATTCTTTAGATCATTCTAGCATGATATTATGCCTCTAAGTCGTGCCTCGACACGTGGGAGGTATAATCTCATACTGGGCATTACAAGTTGGTAATCAGAGCTTTCTCCGACCTAGGAGCCCCCACTGATTGATCGAATCATTGACGTTTGAGTCTAGGCACACACACACAAAAAAATGTTTTGAGTCCTATATATATCGGAGAGTAGGATTTCTTTATACTCCTCACCCCTTCATCGCTCTGGTGAGGTCTCCTGACGATGTTCTATCTCTTCTACTCTCAAAAATTCACTAATTTTTTTTAGGATCACGCGAGTATTGTTTGGATTGTTCCGATATCTTTGTGACGAGAACATTGTTCTCGATGCGTCCTGTAAATTAGGGGTTGTGGCAGTGTCCCGGGGAGTTGAGCTCCGAGGTGTTGTCGTCACAAATGTATCGCAGCGGTTCTGGAATACTTAAGACGGCCGACATCGAAAACTCTTCTATGCGGTTAGTGGCAAGATAACCCCGACATCACCCAGTACCGGGGAGGTAGTTCGGGAGTATTGCCATAGCTTGTATAGCAGATGCATTTTGAAGGTCCGAGGTAAACGGTTTCCGGAAATAACTGGTTATGTGTTGAAGGATGGATACAGCTGGATGTAGGATTAGAGTTGAGTGTGCGGTGCTTCCCATGTATCCCCAACACCCGATTGCATAACCGGAAACTTTCGGAAATTAATAGGTGGGTTTCAAGTAGCTCGTAGGCATTCTTCCAATGAATGCATGATATGGAGTTCGGGGTTCTACATTGAGTGAAGTGGTTTTATGGGCGTTTGTTACGATCGGGAGTTGCATCTTAAAGGGTCCTTGGCTATGCTGATCCGGGGATTGCAAAACCCTTTTGTAACACGTTCCATGAGCTTTCAGCATGAACATGTGGAACGAAACTTCTATCTTGTATTTGTTCTATCTGCTCCTTGTTGTTTTTATTTAACTTCTGTTCTCCCAAGTGGCTTCTTGAGAAGATTGTTGTACCATTAAGCTACGGAATTCATTCATTCAATTCTCTTTTCGAATGATATTGTCAAGATAATGTTGCAACATGTCACATCCCTAGCTTTGGTCATGCTCTAGGCTAGCCTCATGTGTGCATCATGTTTAATTTCCATTTAACTTGAAATGGGGATTGTTCAAAACCCTAGCACTTCAATTTCCAAATAGGTCCAGTCAAAAATTGCATTCAATGTTTCCAAAATGTTCCTAATAATTGTTGGATATTTTTGGCAAGGCTTTTGCAGCAAACCAAAAATAATGGACATTTCTGTGGAATATTTTGGGCATGGAAATTAAATTATTATTGTATTTGAATTTGGAAGTATATTCATAATATATATAATATATTTTCAAATAACTTTGAAAATATTTTATGTGCTTTTGGAAAAGTCCATCTAGCAACATAAAATTCTTCAGAGGAGTTTTTGGCATTGTTTGAAATTGTTTAAATTTCAAAACAGTGGCAAAAGAAATTTAAAACAGAAGCAGAAAATAGAAAGCGGAAACTATTTTCAGAAAAAAGAGTGAGAGAGAGAAAGTACCTGGCCTTACCTGTGTGGCCCACCTGGCCGGCCCAGCCCACCAGGGGCAAGGGCGTCTTCAACCCCGGCCAGGAGGACAGGCATGTGCGTGGCGACGGCGCACGCCCGCGGCCTCCACCTCCTCCCTGCGTGCTTCCCTCCCCGATGCCTGGACGAACGCCACGCGCCCCTTGGAACCCCCTCGACCTCCCCTCCTCACTCGCTACTCTCTCCTCCCTCCTCTGTCTCTCTCTCACGCGGCGACCGAAACGTAGCCGTCGCCGCCGGCGAGCACCACCACGGCCACCGTCCACCTCTCGCCCCTCTGTTGAGCCCTCGAGCTCCGCCGTGCTTCCCCTCTTCCTCTCCTTCATCTCATGCGACGCCAGGAGCACCCCAGCGCCTTCAACGCCGTCGTTCCCCTCCTCTGCATCCGGTGATCGCCGCCGGCGATTCGCGCCGTCGAGGACGCCCCCGAGCACGCCGGCCTTCCCTACGGATTCCCTGTGAGCCTCCGTCCTTCCCCCTCCTCTCCGTTTGCCTTCTTGTGCACCACAGCGACCGCGCCGAGCTCAGCCGCACCCGCTGCCGCCACCGCACGTCGCCGTCGTGGCCACAGCCGTCTCCGCCCGTTTCTGAGCGCGTCACCGTGCTCACCGAGCCCCCAGGAGCCCGTAGCACCACTTCGCTCGCTTCCCTGAGCCCCGCAACACCTACCCCGTCGATACCCGAGCTCCGGCCGCCGCCTCGCTCGACGCCGGCGACGATTCCGGCCACCCTAGGACGAACGGCTCGCACCGTTGGATGCGGCCGAGTGCCAGCTTTCCAACGGGACTAAGCGCGCCCAAAACCATCCCCTGTACGCGAATTCCGAACCACTCCGGCGAGACACCGCCGCGGATCGTGGTCGCCGGCGAGTTACTCCGGCGGGTACTTTTTAATTAGTGCTAATGACCCCCCCTGGGTCGATGACAGGTGGACCCAGGGCCCTACAAAATTAGTTTAGTTACTAAACCAGTTTTAATTATCCACCGAGACACTGACTTGTGGGCCCCAGTGCCTATTTAGTTTAGTTTAAACTTCTGTTAAGTTTAATTAAACATGTTTAACAGTTGAGTCACTGACGTGTGGACCCCACACGTCAGGTTTGACTTAGACCAGCCGCTGACCTGGTGACGCCAGAGTGACGTCATGCTGATGCAGTATCTGTTTTCTGGGTTTTTAAATAAATCAGAAATGATTTATTTATTTCAGAAAATAGCCAAAACTTCTTAAAATCATAGAAAATAATCTATAGCTCAGATGAAAATAATTTATATATGAAAATTGATCAGAAAAATCCAAGGAATCTGTTTACGGCATTTTCATGCATGTTAGCACAACTTATGGCTGCTGTTTAGGACAATTTGAATAAATGACATTTAAATAATCACATATGGAGTTTGAATTTGAACCTTGGTTCAAACCAACTCCATTTAACATGGTTGCTAGTTGCATTTGGCCAAACCACATCATATTGCCATGTCATGTCATGCATCATATTGTTGCATTGCATTGATTGTGATCTTTCCCTGTTTGTCGGTTTTGTCCCCTCTCAGTAGACGACGTTCCGACGATGTGTTCGATGACACCGATGAAGACTCAATGTTATCTTCAGAAGTGCCAGGCAAGCAAAACCCCCTTGAGCATTCCGATACAATCCCACTCTCTCGCTCTTGCTCTCTTTTACTGCATTAGGACAACAACGCTTCAACTGTTACCTGATGCGGTAGTTGAACCCCTTTCCACTGCATGACCCGTCATTGCCACAGTAAATAGTTGAAACCCACTAGTATGAGTAGGAGTTGATTGAGCCATGTTGTGCCTACTCATTCATGCTTTCTGGTTATGCCTGCTATTGCTTAGAGTTGTGTCAGGCCTGATTCATCGGGGATGAATTGGAATGTGGTGAACATGTCCTACTGTTGAGAGCTAAGTGTGTGAACACGATTTGGTAAAGGTAGCGATGAGAGGCCATGTAGGAGTACATGGTGGGTTGTCTCATTGCAGCCGTCCTCAGGAACTGAGTTCTGTGTTGGTTGATCCATGACCAGTTACTACCATGCATTGGGCCCGAAACCAATGGACCCTCTCGACTTATTAATCAACATGATCTCTGTCCAGGAGTTGCAACTAGTTTCTGGTGTTTGTAGTTTACTGGAGGTCGTGCGCAGCGCTGACCCTCGGGGTGGGCTGTGACGCGGCAGGTACGTGGCACGGTGTACCGATT
>LR738714.1:369020261-369085051 GCA_902687465.1 Secale cereale | reverse complement strand
CTTGAAGGTTGCCGAGTACATGTCGTGTAAACGGCGGTAAGTGGTGAGAGCGTGTGTGAAGAAGTACACCCCTGCAGGGTTAAATATAATCTATTCGAATAGCCGTGTCCGCGGTAATGGACTTCTGGGTTGCCTATTACAGTTCATAGACAAGTGAAAGTGGATACTCTAAAACACGCAAGATAAGCGTGAGTGCTATGGATGGCCTTCTCGTAGGGAGACGGGAGCGGATCCATAGTGGTGTATTGATTGGAGAATATGTGGACTCGTGTGCGCCACCTCAAAAGAGTTATTTGCAGTTGTAGTTCAGGATAGCCACCGAGTCAAAGCTGGCTTGCTGCTGTCAAACTCCACCACCCCTTTGTTGATACCGATGCATATGTAGCTAGTTCTGATGTAAGTCTTGCTGAGTACCTTTGTACTCACGTTTGCTTAATTTATGTTTTTGCAGAGAGACCTCAGTCTCGCTAGTGGTTCCGCGTGGACTTCGACGTTTGGCTTGTTACCTCAGCTACGATCTTGTACACTTGGGAGGGTCTTGTAGATAGTCAGGCTTCTTAGTCTTTTTCATTTGTAGATGTCTGTACTCAGACATGTAATGCTTCCGTTGCCTGTATGCTCTGTATGTTGGGTCATGTGACCTCTGATTGTAATAAATGCTATGATGGCTCTTCTGGGCCTTTATCTATTTGAGTTGTTGAGTTATGTTGTGATGTCATGTTGTACAGCACATACTTGCATGTTATGCGTACGTGTAATGTGTATTGCTATGTGTGGGATCCGACACCTAGTTGTTTACCTTTGGTAGCCTATCTTACAGGGAAATGTCTCCTAGTGCTTCCACTGAGCCTTGGTAGCTTGCTACTGCTCCGGAACACTTAGGCTGGCCGGCATGTGTCCTTCTTCGTTCCTGTGTCTGTCCCTTAGGGGAAATGTCACGCGTTGTTCCTTTAAGTCCTTGTAGCTTGCTATGACTTGGGTTCATACGTTGATGACCGACACGTTCGTTGATGGGTCATGTATGCCTGTCTCTGTAATTTAGTGCCACTTTTGGTTTATAACTGGTCATGTCGGCCCGGGTTCTCTGTCATATGGATGCTAGCGACACTATCATATACGTGTGCCAAAATGCGCAAACGGTCCCGGGCCAGGTAAGGTGGCACCCGTGGAATACCGTGCGTGAGGCCGCAAAGTGATATGATGTGTTACAGGCTAGACCTGTGTGACTTAGGATCGGGGTCCTGACAGCTTTGGTATCAGAGCCTGACTGCCTGTAGGATTAGCAGGCCAAACTGGTCGAAGTCGTGTCTAGAAACTCTTTAGTTATGTAAGGGAATTGTTTGTGGAAGGGATCGTAAGGCTCTTTTTACTCCTTTACCTTATGACCTTCTGATCTGAGTCACCTTCTTCTTTCTACGGGGATTAAGAACTAGGCTTTCTCTTATGTCTATTAGGATCACGTTATTGTGGATTCAACCCTCAGCTCAGTTCTACTACTTCTGTTTGTCCAACTGTTGGTCTCAGAACCCTGACGTTATGATGTTAAGTGGATATGTTACTCTTTTGCTTGGATCTCAAAGTATTTTCGAGCAATTACAGTCGTTATGCTGTCCGAATCATCCCAGGTTTCTAAATAGTCTGATGCATTTGCAAACCTTCCTCCCTATTTCCGATGTCCTTTTAGGCCAGATTAACCACACTAGACGGTGAGTTGTGGTACTTTGTTACCTCGACACATATGTTGGAGTTATTATTATGACCCTAAGTATCTTAGAAGATCACCCAGTAATCCAGCAATGTTATATATTCCAGTGTGATGATTTTGGCCATCATTCTCGAAAGCATCCCGTGATGTTATTTAGTTGGTAGGTATTCTATTCCTGGGTTCTTGAACCCGAGTTTCACCCTACTTACTTCATGTTGATAGTATTTGCTCGTTCCTTAGGATATTAGTAACCTTGTGATAGTCCTCGAGGTTCGTGGTTATCGTTCTTCCAATACCATGAACCATCCTTGGCAGAAGTTCTCCCGAACCAAAAGATCACAACCAGAGTGCTCCTGAGTGGTACTCCATTCATATTGTGACTCTGCCAGTCCTACCTTTCTGCATGGGTTATCCGGAAGAAATATGTGGAACTCGTTCGACATACTAACCTATGCATCCACAACTCAGAAGTTATATGTCCCTTGAGTTGTCTCCTTTTAGTTGTATTATGACCCTCCTCTATCAATTGATAGCCAGGAATAGTCGTGCACTCGTGTTCATCGATGCCTTTTACTCTTGTGGACTGTCAAGCCATTCTATTCTGGAATGACTAGGAGAAACAAACTCCAGTACCTTATCCATATCCAGGATTGGGTCAAAGAAGTTGTACTTCGCAGATGAAGAATGCTAATGCAGCTTCTAAACTGCTCTATCCTGGAGTATTACCATCTTTATGTCAAGAATGTCATGGGAATTGCACAACCTCTTATAAACTCTTGATACAGTGATACTTCTCGCTATTATCGTTCATTCCTCGGTCTCCGTGTTATCGTAGCCGGAATACTAATAAGTGGATTGTGGTAGTTAAAGGACAACAATTTCATTCTTAGCGTGTTGTTTGCTAATCACCATTCTAAGATTGATCGTGCTACCTAGTCCACTTTCTTGGTGCACTCTTTGATTGATGAGTTAGGACTTTGTTAACTCCTCGCTCATTTGATCTTATCATCTCGCCCTGAAAAGCAAGATTGTTCTCGAGCTTAGTGACATATTGGTGGTTCGTGATTTTCTGAATATCTTCTCGGAAGTATTACCAGGTTGTCACCTGACCGCTATGTTGAGATCGTGATCAAGTTGGTTTCTTTATAAACCACCACTTCTCTAAGAATCTGTATTGGATACCCTGAACTGGTTGGTTAAGCTAAAACAATAACTTGGAGAGTTGGAAGATAAAGGCTTGCCAGCTTAGTTCATCTCAAGGGGTATGTTTGCGTGTGTTGAAGATAGATGACATCTTCATCAGTTGGTCCCTGTGATCAGTTGTTGGACCTATTGTCATATCAAAACTTTGATTTGAGTATGGGCTATCATCAAATCAAATCAGAACCAACGATGTTCTTAATGTTGTCTTACTCGTGGGTGTTCCCCGAGCATACCTCATTATATCTTTTGGATCTGACCAATGCTATCACTTTGTCCACATTGTCATGGAAGTCCATCTATATGGAAACCTGGATGAATTGTTGTTGAGCCCATCAGCAACATTGTTATCTTCTCCATGATCTATGTTGAACATCCAGCTAGTATTGGAAACTTTTATAAGCATTATCTTCATGACCCGTTCGTGAAGCATATGACGGAAGAAAGAAGTGACTTCCTCTAATTCATGAGCATCTGATGCAAGTTGCCGCCGTGAATTCGAGAAAGCATGTTTTACCTCCTCTGGAGTCATCCCAAGTCAGTCATGCATACGTGCGAAGTATTCTATGGTCTGATAGACTGATCATCTTCATTCTGTATTTATCCCTAGCACACCAAGCCACTGATTGATTTGTTCAAAGAAAATAAGTTCAAATGCTATTCCCGAAGGGCACGGACGGACATGCACAAGACTTCGTTATCTCCAATGATGATTCCCAATCTGAACTCGATAGTATTTTATTATAAGACTACTATGTGGTCATGCTTGTCTGGGACAACGTGTTCATAGGTTTTGTAGCAGAACCCGCTCATGTTTTGGAGCTGCTATAGTAGTTCATTCCTGAGAATCTCGCAACGCCGTCTCGTCGATTGGTGTTGTAAACTTTCATTTTTTCCTTCTAGTCTCGATGAGTCTGGAATATCCTGACACCAACCAGAACTGAATCTCAGGCAGTTATGATGGTTGGTGCATTTCCCAAGAGCTATAATATTGGTCTCTCGATAACCGGTAAAGTGGATGTCGTGGCCAACACACCCCGCCGGAAGACCTATTGTTGCAGTATCTTGTTTGAAGAAGTTGGCCACCTCCCCATAAAGACTTCGTAGGACTTACTCCCTAGTTGTTCCTTATGGATTTTTGTGCCCCTGAAGTCCGACCTTTTATTTCACGTTCTAGGCACCAAACCATTATAATAAATGGGTTGTGCTAGCACATCAAGGAGAACATTAGTAGCGGAGTGCTAAATGTCTCTCGGTCGATCGTCCAGATTTTGCCCCTTGGCCCCGCTAAGGTGAAATCTAGGAAAGTGTTATCTTCCTTGCATCTGCATCATCCATCGTTATTCATCATGGTAGTATATGATGTTGCCAGGATCCTTGACACGGATATTGGTAAAACCTTGATGAATGTGGGAATACTCAAGTTCTTGAGAGCACGCACAAGCACTAGGTGTTATCCTCGACACTAACCGGGATTGCTCCCAGTGTTCTTGGTTATGTTGTAACCTCTCAAAGAGCAATTTACTCTCTACTGTTGGGTTTCTCCCCAGTTACCAGAATCATTCCCCGCATTTGCATTTTGCTCCCAGCTTGCACCGCCAATGTGTCAATTCTCCATGGGATACCATTCTCAATCATTGTTGTTCGGGATCATCCTTAAACGTGGACTTACCATGGGTCCCATTCATTCCTGATGATAAGCAAATCATCCCTTGTGTTGTCTTCAGCAAGATAGTCCACATCATCCATTCTGGACGAGTTTGTCATTCTTTCGGACTCCGTCAAACGAACGATTGTGTTTTGCCCCCGGCTGGTATAGAGAATTTTAATGATCTCTATATCAAAAGTAATTCTTTTTGCCACTTAAGGGAATAACTCTATGAGTCACCTTCTCTAAGGTGCCCCGTCTGGTGGTATCGTCACCATCTTCTTAGGTGTGGAATTATGGCCACTAGGTGAACCTTCATCGTTTGTTTCATTCCATCCCCCTGGAGGTGTACTCTGTGTCTCAGCTCAAGAGATGTTTCAACGTCTCACTCCAAGAGTTGATCTTGAGCTGCCCGATCTTGCACAAGATCAACTATTGCAGAGTTTCTTCTGTTATCACTGTGTTGAACAAAGATCTAGTAAGCAAGGGTTTCAAAATCAACATGATGCCAACAATTGACATTCGTATGAAGGGCCCTTGGATCATGAAGATTGTGTTAGCTAGTGTCCCCTCTGATTTCTTACCCTACGCTTGAATCTCGGGACGAGATTCTTGTTTAGTAGGGGTGAGTTGTCACATCCCTAGCTTTGGTCATGCTCTAGGCTAGCCTCATGTGTGCATCATGTTTAATTTCCATTTAACTTGAAATGGGGATTGTTCAAAACCCTAGCACTTCAATTTCCAAATAGGTCCAGTCAAAAATTGCATTCAATGTTTCCAAAATGTTCCTAATAATTGTTGGATATTTTTGGCAAGGCTTTTGCAGCAAACCAAAAATAATGGACATTTCTGTGGAATATTTTGGGCATGGAAATTAAATTATTATTGTATTTGAATTTGGAAGTATATTCATAATATATATAATATATTTTCAAATAACTTTGAAAATATTTTATGTGCTTTTGGAAAAGTCCATCTAGCAACATAAAATTCTTCAGAGGAGTTTTTGGCATTGTTTGAAATTGTTTAAATTTCAAAACAGTGGCAAAAGAAATTTAAAACAGAAGCAGAAAATAGAAAGCAGAAACTATTTTCAGAAAAAAGAGTGAGAGAGAGAAAGTACCTGGCCTTACCTGTGTGGCCCACCTAGCCGGCCCAGCCCACCAGGGGCAAGGGCGTCTTCAACCCCGGCCAGGAGGACAGGCAGGTGCGTGGCGACGGCGCACGCCCGCGGCCTCCACCTCCTCCCTGCCTGCTTCCCTCCCCGATGCCTGGACGAACGCCACGCGCCCCTTGGAACCCCCTCGACCTCCCCTCCTCACTCGCTACTCTCTCCTCCCTCCTCTGTCTCTCTCTCACGCGGCGACCGAAACGTAGCCGTCGCCGCCGGCGAGCACCACCACGGCCACCGTCCACCTCTTGCCCCTCCGTTGAGCCCTCGAGCTCCGCCGTGCTTCCCCTCTTCCTCTCCTTCATCTCATGCGACGCCAGGAGCACCCCAGCGCCTTCAACGCCGTCGTTCCCCTCCTCTGCATCCGATGATCGCCGCCGGTGATTCGCGCCGTCGAGGACGCCCCCGAGCACGCCGGCCTTCCCTACGGATTCCCTGTGAGCCTCCGTCCTTCCCCCTCCTCTCCGTTTGCCTTCTTGTGCACCACAGCGACCGCGCCGAGCTCAGCCGCACCCGCCGCCGCCACCGCACGTCGCCGTCGTGGCCACAGCCGTCTCCGCCCGTTTCTGAGCGCGTCACCGTGCTCACCGAGCCCCCAGGAGCCCGTAGCACCACTTCGCTCGCTTTCCTAAGCCCCGCAACACCTACCCCGTCGATACCCGAGCTCCGGCCGCCGCCTCGCTCGACGCCGACGACGATTCCGGCCACCCCAGGAAGAACGGCTCGCACCGTTGGATGCGGCCGAGTGCCAGCTTTCCAACGGGACTAAGCGCGCCCAAAACCATCCCCTGTACGCGAATTCCGAACCACTCCGGCGAGACACCGCCGCGGATCGTGGTCGCCGGCGAGTTACTCCGGCGGGTACTTTTTAATTAGTGCTAATGACCCCCCCTGGGTCGATGACAGGTGGACCCAGGGCCCTACAAAATTAGTTTAGTTACTAAACCAGTTTTAATTATCCACCGAGACACTGACTTGTGGGCCCAGTGCCTATTTAGTTTAGTTTAAACTTCTGTTAAGTTTAATTAAACCTGTTTAACAGTTGAGTCACTGACGTGTGGACCCCACACGTCAGGTTTGACTTAGACCAGCCACTGACTTGCTGACGCCAGAGTGACGTCATGCTGATGCAGTATCTGTTTTCTGGGTTTTTAAATAAATCAGAAATGATTTATTTATTTCAGAAAATAGCCAAAACTTCTTAAAATCATAGAAAATAATCTATAGCTCAGATGAAAATAATATATATATGAAAATTGATCAGAAAAATCCAAGGAATCTGTTTATGGCATTTTCATGCATGTTAGAACAACTTATGGCTGCTGTTTAGGACAATTTGAATAAATGACATTTAAATAATCACATATGGAGTTTGAATTTGAACCTTGGTTCAAACCAACTCCATTTAACATGGTTGCTAGTTGCATTTGGCCAAACCACATCATATTGCCATGTCATGTCATGCATCATATTGTTGCATTGCATTGATTGTGATCTTTCCCTGTTTGTCGGTTTTGTCCCCTCTCAGTAGACGACGTTCTGACGATGTGTTCGATGACACCGATGAAGACTCAATGTTATCTTCAGAAGTGCCAGGCAAGCAAAACCCCTTTGAGCATTCCGATACAATCCCACTCTCTCGCTCTTGCTCTCTTTTACTGCATTAGGACAACAACGCTTCAACTGTTACCTTATGCGGTAGTTGAACCCCTTTCCACTGCATGACCCGTCATTGCCACAGTAAATAGTTGAAACCCACTAGTATGAGTAGGAGTTGATTGAGCCATGTTGTGCCTACTCATTCATGCTTTCTGGTTATGCCTGCTATTGCTTAGAGCTGTGTCAGGACTGATTCATCGGGGATGAATTGGAATGTGGTGAACATGTCCTACTGTTGAGAGCTAAGTGTGTGAACACGATTTGGTAAAGGTAGCGATGAGAGGCCATGTAGGAGTACATGGTGGGTTGTCTCATTGCAGCCGTCCTCAGGAACTGAGTTCTGTGTTGGTTGATCCATGACCAGTTACTACCATGCATTGGGCCCGAAACCAATGGACCCTCTCGACTTATTAATCAACATGATCTCTGTCCAGGAGTTGCAACTAGTTTCTGGTGTTTGTAGTTTACTGGAGGTCGTGCGCAGCGCTGACCCTCGGGGTGGGCTGTGACGCGGCAGGTACGTGGCACGGTGTACCGATTGCCCGTTTGGTGATGCGGGAACCCTGTACACATCGTTTGGGGCCGTGAGCGACACCCCAGCCGGATCTCCCCACGGATGGAACCCAAATAGGCGATAAACCTGGATGAGAGACTTGTGTGGTTAGTCAGGTCGTGGCCGACACCCTCGCTGGGCCTCCGCTTGAAGGTTGCCGAGTACATGTCGTGTAAACGGCGATAAGTGGTGAGAGCGTGTGTGAAGAAGTACACCCCTGCAGGGTTAAATATAATCTATTCGAATAGCCGTGTCCGCGGTAATGGACTTCTGGGTTGCCTATTACAGTTCATAGACAAGTGAAAGTGGATACTCTAAAACACGCAAGATAAGCGTGAGTGCTATGGATGGCCTTCTCGTAGGGAGACGGGAGCGGATCCATAGTGGTGTATTGATTGGAGAATATGTGGACTCGTGTGCGCCACCTCAAAAGAGTTATTTGCAGTTGTAGTTCAGGATAGCCACCGAGTCAAAGCTGGCTTGCTGCTGTCAAACTCCACCACCCCTTTGTTGATACCGATGCATATGTAGCTAGTTCTGATGTAAGTCTTGCTGAGTACCTTTGTACTCATGTTTGCTTAATTTATGTTTTTGCAGAGAGACCTCAGTCTCGCTAGTGGTTCCGCGTGGACTTCGA
Organism: Secale cereale; assembly: GCA_902687465.1. NCBI lineage: Eukaryota > Viridiplantae > Streptophyta > Magnoliopsida > Poales > Poaceae > Secale > Secale cereale. The sequence continues at coordinate 369,076,478 of LR738714.1, read as the reverse complement.
CGTTTAGCTTGTTACCTCAGCTACGATCTTGTACACTTGGGAGGGTCTTGTAGATAGTCAGGCTTCTTAGTCTTTTTCATTTGTAGATGTCTGTACTCAGACATGTAATGCTTCCGTTGCCTGTATGCTCTGTATGTTGGGTCATGTGACCTCTGATTGTAATAAATGCTATGATGGCTCTTCTGGGCCTTTATCTATTTGTGTTGTTGAGTTATGTTGTGATGCCATGTTGTACAGCACATACTTGCATGTTATGCGTACGTGTAATGTGTATTGCTATGTGTGGGATCCGACACCTAGTTGTTTACCTTTGGTAGCCTATCTTACAGGGAAATGTCTCCTAGTGCTTCCACTGAGCCTTGGTAGCTTGCTACTGCTCCGGAACACTTAGGCTGGCCGGCATGTGTCCTTCTTCGTTCCTGTGTCTGTCCCTTAGGGGAAATGTCACGCGTTGTTCCTTTAAGTCCTTGTAGCTTGCTACGACTTGGGTTCATACGTTGATGACCGACACGTTCGTTGCTGGGTCATGTATGCCTGTCTCTGTAATTTAGTGCCACTTTTGGTTTATAACTGGTCATGTCGGCCCGGGTTCTCTGTCATATGGATGCTAGCGACACTATCATATACGTGTGCCAAAATGCGCAAACGGTCCCGGGCCAGGTAAGGTGGCACCCGTGGAATACCGTGCGTGAGGCCGCAAAGTGATATGATGTGTTACAGGCTAGACCTGTGTGACTTAGGATCGGGGTCCTGACACAACATATCTATCCTTTGTTTTTGTTTTGATTCTGGTATTCGAGTTGCTTCGATGTCAAATGTTGATTCCATACCTTTCCTAATCGGTGTTCTCATATTTCTATGGGAGTGCTAAGCCTTCTTGATCATCGAGATTGTTATGTTAAATTCTTTTCAACAGGCGTGCTTCGCTTCAAGTTAATCCGATCTCTTCATCATTTGCAAGATCAACTCTCAATCTTTTCTCAACGGTGTCTGTTTCATTCATCCCAAGTTGTCTTTGTTTTTTCACCACCCTCCCACCCTTCTTCTTCTCAGAGTCAGAAACTCTAAATGAAATATCCATTTTATTAATGTGATGTTTCTTCATTCTTTTTGTTCAATTTCATTATCCGGTGATTTCTCAGGAAGCTTCAAGTTTATCATTCTCCGTTCTCATTTTCCTCTCCGGTGGACTTAAATTCAAGCTTCGGTCATGATCATATCTCTTCCTTTTTGTTTAACATGTTTGCCCATGTTGAAATTTATTATCCGAAGGCTCTCTTATTTATTCAACTCTCCTATTCATATCCGGAGTCTACAAGGTATCTCAGAAGATTTGTGTTTCAATTCTTAATCCGTTCAAACTATTTTGAGGTGGTTATCTCGCTCAAGCCATTTAATTCAACCGGTGCAATATCTCTTAAGCAATCTTTTTCAACGGTGATTTCTTTTGAGTGGGCCTTAACCCATAGGTCTTTTCCAGGATCTTACCTGACTCTTCTAATTTTTCCGGAGTTATTCTAAAATTCTTTTCAAAGTGTGACGTAAGTATGAATCCCATCAGTCACAGTCCTTCTCCAGGACCGCTTTCAAATTCTTTTTCATCATTGGTTCAACCTTTTAATTCTTCATTACGGAGTGCCTATACAATTCATGGTGGTGTATCCCATCGTCTTCTCGGATTTTGAAGACCCGAAGACGAGTTCCTCTTGAATCATTATCCGTTCTTCCAAGATTCGTGGTTCTAGCTTCATGCCATCCTCACTATTGTTTCGATTGTGAGGAATTATTTTTATACCCATCCGAAGCATTTCATGAATTCTTTTCTTTGTGTTCCTCCGAAGGCCATCATTTCAGAAGATTTCTTCGTTCTCAGTTTTCAACTTCGTCCTCCAACTATTCTCAATTGTTGCCTCTTCGTTCGTCTACATATTCTTACGGTGGTTCATTCAAGATTACTCTTCCGTTGTTATCGTATCAATTCATTTGTTCTTTTCATAATCCTACCGGTGGTTCGTTGAAGATTTACCCAAGGTCGTGCTAGGTCTCTCTTTAATTCTTTGCAACGAGAATAAGTAGTATGCCAAATCCATTGGTTGCCATCAATTTAAATTGGTGAAGGATACTCATAACATAATTCTTATTCTTGTTCCTTCCAAGTGTTTAATTCCTTCGTCTGGATTTCATGATATCAAATTATTGGTTGTTCATCTTTTCTTCCGGAGTTCCAAACTCTCTCATTTATCTTGTCATGAAGCTCTATCTAAACCATCGAAGGCCTTGAATCTTATTCTTTTCATCTTTCACTTCTCATCCTTTTATTACCGGAGTTCTTCATGGTGGCTCATCATGATTTAATTCATCGTCGAAGTCTTCATCAAGATTCTTGTTGGAGCTCAAGTATTCTTCTTCTTACATTCCGAAGTGCAATTCTTTCTACCTTATCGTTTGAGATGTTGGTATGCCATTCTTGACAATTTCCCTTCGTGTTTCATGATTCACAAGTTATCAAGAATGAAATATTTAAACCCATCATCCTTATTTTTCAGGAGATCCTTTCAACCTCCCATTTTGTTTGTTAGAGTTATCTTGGGTCATATCTCACCTAAAAGCTTTCCCTAAGGATTGTTGCTATTTATGGTGCTTATAAATGACCCAGTTTCTTCATTTATCCTCCTGCAGAAACAAGTTTTCATCTTGTCGTTGATGTCAATCCAATCAATTGTTTTCCATTAGTGGCTGGTTGTCACCTCATAACTTTGAGATGTTTTCCATAAGGCCACAACAAGCTTATTCTTTTGTTGTTGATTAATTTCAACAACTCCGTTCAACCCTTCTTCGTAAGGATGATTTTCATATTCATTTGTCGGAGAAGTTGTATTTTTCTTCTCCGTTCTTTTCTTTCCAACGATCTAGCATCTACTCTTTAATTTCGGAGGCATTGTCATATTGCTCTCGTTAACCATCATCTCGTTATCAAGATCATGCTCTTGTCCTTTCCAGTCCATTTAACAGGAGGTCGTATCCTCCGTTCAAATTCACTCATCTTATTAAGTTTTTCCTCTCTTTTCAACCGGTGTGTTGTTGTTTTCATCAAGTATCATTCCATCTCCTCAAGCTCATGTTAATTCCTTCGATTTGCAGACGGAGTGCTGTCCAAATTATGTCATTCTTATTCCTTGGCTATACCGTTGCAGTTTCATATTCTTTTGGTTCGTAAGCTATTGTTTCATGTCTTTCAACCTACAAGGTTCTCATAATGTCCCTTGTTCCTCCTTTTTACCGGAGTGCTCTTAACTTCGTTCATCTCCGTTGTATTCTTTCTTTCAAGATTGTTCAACCTCTCAAGGTTTGTGGTTTCACTCGTTTGTCGAAGAAGCAACTTTGTTTTACCTCTTCCTTTTCCGTTTTATCCGGTGCCTTCTCTAGGATCTCGGGTCGAGATCCTCTGTTAGTGTGGGAGAGTTCTGACGCCCCGAGACCGATGCGCCAGGTGTTTATTCATTGTCTTTGCCATGTCATCTGCTTGCGTGTTGCATCTTTGCCTTGTCATCATGTGTGTTGCATCCTCATGGTTGTTAAAAACTTGCATCCGTCCGAGTCCGCTCGTCCTCTCCGTTGTCCGTTCTGAGCCCAGACACACTCGCTCGCGCCCGTGGCACCTCTGAATATATTTTTTTATAAGTGGCCGGAAAATGTTCTCGAAATGGGTTGAAACTTGGCGTGTGGCCTTATTATACGGTAGATAGGCCGCCTGTCAAATTTCGTCGCATTCGGAGTTCGTTTGATAGCCCAACCGATAAACATATAACGGCACTATAGCCGGAGAATCGTCGGACATTTCGATGTTCCGAAACTGCCGCCGGGCCTCTCTCTCTTCTCTCGTCTCAGCTCGATGCCTTCTACACAGCCCACTTTTACCCCTCGCATGCACGTCCGAAAACTTCTCCCGAACCCGACCCGGGCAGTCGTGACCGATGGCTCCGGTTCATCCCCAAACATCCCTAAAATATATCCGTTTTCTCATTTAGCCTCCCTAGCCTATTTATTCTCGACCGTCCGATTATGATCAGAGGGTCCAGACAGCACTAGTATCCCTCCACCTACTATATATATCATCCAACCCTAAATTCGAGGAGAGATGTCCCATCCTTCGAATCCTCCTCGCCGCCGCCACTCCACCGAATCCCCTCGGGATCTCCCCTGCCCAATTCATCCATCCAGCCCAACCAGAGCGCTCAGACAAGTCTCCTCCTACCTTGGGATCTTCCCAGATCTCCAGCCCTCAAGGCGCTCGTCTGCCTCGCCTGCCCAATCTGGAAGGGAGGAGTTCCGCCTCTGCCATGACCAGCAGGCCCGTGCCGCCCCTCTCTTCCCTGCCTCCTCTGCTCTCAATCTTCCTCTCTCTAATTTTTCGAGCTCTCTCTCCCACAGGGAACATTCGTGGACCTCCTGAGCCGCCATGAACCTGGAACTCCGGCGCGAAGGCCTCAAACCGTGCTGCAACCATCGGGAACGGGATCCCGCCGCCCGGATCTGCCCCGCCGCGTCGTTGTGCTGAACCCCATCTTCCTCCTCGTCGCGCGGAACCAGGAGGGTCGATGCTCAGCCGCTTGCCTTTCGCTCGTGTTGACCACGCCGTCGTCCAGCGCCTCCCCAAGTTCTGCCGCTGCTCTGCTTCGCCCCTGCCTCGAGCTGCTTCGAACGACCACAGCTTGTTGGCTGCGAACCCTGTCTGTCTTCTTCAACGCCATGGCCGCCCTGCCTTCTTCAGTATCGCGCCTCTGCACCGCCAGGCCGAGTCGCTCCCCTCCTCTACTTCGAATGCACGCGTGCGCCTAGCTTCCTCGTCCCCGCCTCCAAGTCGCCGTGCCTCCGCCCGTCGCCATCTTCTCCCCGACGGTCGGCCATCGCTGCAAGTTCCGCCGCCGTCGTTCTCCTGTGTCTTGGCCGTTTCGAGCGGACGAGCGTTCGCCCGTGGCCGTTGACCCATCGCCCTCCCACTGTCCAGATCGGGCGAGAGGAGGAGCGCCTCGCCCGCTCGACCCGCCGACCCGCTCGCCCGACTCCACCGCGCCCAGGCCCCGCGCCCTCCTGGGCCTCCTCCAGCGTCAACCGAGGCCCAGCCCCAGTTCCCCTCTGCACCGACAGGCCAAGAGGCCCAATGTGAGTAGCCCAGCCTGCCAGTTTCGGCCCAGTACCTTTTTTTTCCTTTTGCGAATTTGGCTATTAATCCAGTTGCTGCCAGTTTTACAGAAAACCCCTTGCACTTCATTCATTTAATAAGTCACAAACCGTGCATCATATGTAAAAACTTTAGATATGTAAAATGCTTAGAATTTTGTGTAGAATAATAATTTGCCACTTTCATCCATGTTAAATATGCTTAAACTTGATGTTTGCTTTATTTTTGCATAAATGCCAAGTGAAATGATTTATTTCATAACTAAATAACCGTAGCTCCAATTTTAATAAACTTTATATGTATATGGGGTGGAAAAATGCATAGAATAACTTGGTGCATTTACTTTTGCTGTTTAATAACTTTAAAATATGTTTTAGGCAGAACAGTACCAATTTCAAATTATGCACATGGGGGTTTTCCGGAATTCTTGTTTGTTGTTCCGGCCTCATTTAAACTTGCCTAGATAGGTAGTTTTATTATGCTTCACCTCTTGCCATGTTTAACAACATTTAATATTGTTGGGTAGCTTAAACGAGAGTCAACTAAATAAATATAATGTGGTGTTTTGTCAATATGCAACTCGTTGCATATTGAGCTCCACTTAACTTGTAGTATTGTTTGTGCATCGTATGCCATGGTTATGCTTGTGTGTTTACCATGTTGTTTGCTTCTTTCCGGTTGCTTCTCTTGTTAGCTTCAGTTCCATTGCGGAGTTGTGAGGATTTGTTCGACTACTTCATGGACTTGTTCTTCTTCCTTGCGGCATCCTAGGCAAGATGACCATACCCTTGGATACCTTTACTACCATTGCCATGCTTAGTTGTCTCGATGCTATTGTTATATGTCGCGCTACCCATCTTTATTGTCAGCCCCTCTCCTTGTTGCCATGAAACCTCTAACCTTTGACACCTTCCTAGCAAACCATTGTTTGGCTATGTTACCCGCTTGCTCAGCCCCTCTTATAGCGTTGTTAGTTGCAGGTGAAGATGAAGATTGTTCCATGTTGGAACTTGATGCTTTGGGAATATCACAATATATCTGATATATTTTAACACACCTATATACTGGGCATGGGTGGAAGGCTTGGCCTTTTGCTCGGTGTTTTGTTCCACTCATGCCACCTTAGGAGCCGATAAACCGGCATTATGTTCCTTGATTTTGCGTTCCTTACATGGTTGGGTATATGGGGACCCCTTGACAGTTCGTCTTTGAATAAAACTCCTCCAGCAAGGCCCAACATTGGTTTTAATTTGCCTCATAATAACAACTTAATTAATTAATTAAAATTGCATAGGGGGTCGCTCCCTCGAGATTCTTTTCTACATAGCAGGGGGGGCCAGTGCTGATGGTGTTGGTCCCAAATAGAGTCGTTTGCGGCGCCCCCCTTGGAAACTTGGGGTTTGGTTGTTGTACACTGTGCTCATCCGGTCGTGGCCTGAGATGAGATACGCGCGGCTACTATCAGGGTGTCGGCACGCCGGGAGGTCTTGCTGGACTTGTTTTACCATTGTCGAAATGTCTTGTGCACCGGGATTCCGAGCCTGATCGGATTGTCCCTAAGATAAGGGGTAATAATTATTATTATCTCAGCTGATCGTGAGAGCTTGTGATGGGCTAAGTTGGGACACCCCTGCAGGGTTATGATCTTTCGAAAGCCGTGCCCGCGGTTATGTGGCAGATTGGAATTTGTTAATGTTCGGTTGTACAAAACTTGACAGAGGATCCGAAGTAAAACACACAACTGTGTGAGTAACCATGACTGTCTCTTTTCACTTTGAGAAGAGAACACGGTGGGGTTATGTTTGACTCGTAGGTAGTTCAGGATCTTTAGCGATCATTACTAGTTTGCGACCGTTTGCGTAGATGCTCATCTTATTCTTGTACTCGTAAGTTAGCCACCATATTATGCTTAGCCGCTGCTGCAACCTCACCACTACCCTTTTCCATACCCATAAAGCTTTGCTAGTCTTGTTACCCATGGTTATGGGATTGCTGAGTCCTCTGTGGCTCACAGATTCAACACAACACCAGATGCAGGTACCGCTGAGAACAAGGCAGGAGACGGTGCAGAACTTCAATGGGAGTTCGATGAAGAGCTTGGCCGTATGTGTGTGACGTTTTCGACGATCAGTAGTGGTTCCTACTAGGGGCGATCCGGGCTTGTGTTGCTTTATTTATGGTATCTTTCATTTGGATCTCCGTCTGTAGTCGGACTCTGATGTTTGGATGATGTATGTTTATGTAATGCATTGTGTGACGTGGCGAGTGTAAGACAACTACTCTTTTGTAATTTCATCCCTCTTTTACATGAGTTGTGCAAAGATACAATTCTTGAGATCATTCTAGTATGATATTATGCCTCTAAGTCGTGCCTCGACACATGAGAGGTATAATCTCATACTAGGCATTACAAGGTTGTACTTGACCACAAAAATTTTCTGGCTGTGCCTTCGATTACGAAGGGTGTGGTTCTTGTACAGCTTCCCAGCAAATCTGATGCGGCATGTCTTCATCATCATGTTTATGAGTGGAAAGACCACTCTGTTAGGTTCTCCAAGGTTTTCGAGATGGTGATGGTGCATGTAGACATCTCTGACGAAGTCCATGGCCTAGTCAGTTATGCGGGGTTCATCCCGTAGGTCAGTGGCAAGAAATAGTCCGCAGAGTTTAATTAGTGCAACTTTGCTTGTCTGTAGTAAGTACTATTGTTCGGTACTTGATTTGTGTTTGTGAACCATGTATTGTTTATTAGTACTGCCGCTTTTGGTGTGTGGTCAGTCCTGAGAACGGTCTATGTTAATGTGTGTCCACTCAATTTAGTATATATATTTTGAAGTATCCAGATCATCTTTTTTGTGAGGACGGTTTATAAATTATGGTTACACTCCAATATCTGTATGCATTGCAGGGTTTATCGCACCCACCAGGATTTCCAGTCCCATGGATGTTTGGTCCATACGATTTGTCATGACCTTTGGACTGTCCTGCTTGTGGGAGTAGGCGGGGCCCCTGCATGCCACCCGTACTTGGACGATCAACCTTTTGTTTAGTAGTTCAACATAGTGATTTCCTGGTAAGGATTCACTCGTGTCACATCAAGTAAATCTTATTGATTTACTGTCTAAATCTTATTGATTTAATATCATGTTTTCTTTCTTTTCCTGCAACTTTACGATGCAGGTTTTGCCATGTGACATTCATCACAGAATAAACTGTTTGGTTTGCTCTACGATGGCTATTTTTGCAGGTTTCACTTCTTATATCATGTCATTAACGAAGGCACTGTCCATCAATTATATTACTGGAAAAAATTGGATCAGTCTATTGTCTGCGTACAAGCTGAATCCCTGTGATGAACTGCAGTTTGGTTTAATAAAAACGCCACAATTAGTCCTTCTCGCATTAAAAAAAATGAAGAAAAAAACTGGATCATGGTCACGAAGCCTAGTCAAGTTAGAAAGCTGATCATAGCAGACCAGACACGATCGCCGCTGTCTCGCACATCGGTACCACCTTCAGCAACGGATCGAGCACCGACAGTTGCTCTAGCACTGACAGCGGCAACAGCTCAGTCTGATCCAACTGAGGATTGGGTACCGACTGCGTCAGCGGATCAGGCTGATCTACCGGAGGATCGGGCATCGACACCGGCACCTGCTGCGACACCGGCACCAGCTCTACAGGGAGCACCATCTCCGACAGCAGCAGCGGCTTCGGCACCTGCACCAACACTTGCACTTGCATCTGCTCCGGCCCGTGCAGCGGCAACGGACTGGGCTGCAGTTCGCACTTCATATACCAAAGTCCTTACAAAAGCTGACATGTCCACCTTCTTGGTAAGCATTGGCCGACCAAGTGTTTCGTTCTTTTTTCTTTCCATGTTGTTTTGCATGATTCACTGTGTTGATCTAACTTTTTGGGTATGTCTTCTTGTTTGCAAACAGAGAATTCCTAGAGCAACGAGGGAGTCATTCAACAATCCGGGCGACGGCGGCCAAGTTTCTCTTACCATGCGCAGCCTTGGTGTGAATGAACCTGCTCAATATACCGCAAGTACAAAGGATAGTCGCATGATGATTGATGCTAAAGGATGGTCAAGGTTCAAATCTAAATCATATCTTGCAGTAGGGGATGATCTCAAAATCGAACTTTCTCAGCAAGGAGAGCTGGTCCAAATCAACTTTGAAATTCTTCAGTAGCAGCACGCAACTGCCGAACTGATCTATTCTACGAGAGATTTTGATGTAATAATCTGGCATGGTGAAACAAGTGTCCTGTGAGTATAAGTAATACGACAATATTATTTATCACATGGTATATCGTTGATAGAATTGCAACTCTCGTTGCTGGTTAGGAACTGTCGTTTGATTTCATTCCAACAGCTGCCGTGCTTTATTCAATTTTGTGTATTCACCTTGCGACAGCATCTAAAACCAGCGCCGTACCAATCGCTTGCAATATGAAAAGTGCTGAGGTAGAACACATGGGCCCCCAAACATGCAGGGTGGGCCTGCGGCCCAAGTCCAGAACCGTGAGCCTGTCTGAGTATTATATTCTCAGCTGAACCCCCATAATTGTCTCAAAAAAATTGAACCCCCATAATGCCCGTGCGTTGCACGTAACATCAAGATACATTTGTATGAGTATTTTATCTTATGAGAGAAAAGAATGAACGAGGGAAGGCCTTATTTGCAAATGTGGAGAGGTGGGTGGGTACCTTTTTGCAAAATTGCCATAGTTTCCTTCCTATCCGTCAGATATAATTTTGTATGTATAAAGTTGTGATATAAAAGATGTGTATATTTCTTTACAAAGGGAGTATCTCTCTGTCAAAAATATATTTTTGTGTAACTAGTTACTCCTGTCTTTCTACTTCCTTTCGCTCATATGTGGGGCATCCGGCAACGGGGTCCACGTGCCATATGCACAAATTAGAGTGCACAACTGCACGGTAGACACACCCCGGTCGTAGCGCTGCAGTAATGCCCAATGAGCCGTCAAATCACAAACCCCCCCCCTTCCATCTTTAGCAGTAAGCTGGACGGACGAAGCGGCAATATTTCACTCGGCCTGAATCCCCTTCTCCCTCGTCTGCTTGTTCAGAGAAAACCCCCTCTCGGCGATTGCATAGGGTTTTCTCATGGAGAACCAGGTATGAATTCTTCATCCATCCTCGATAAATCCAAGTCCCTTGGTCGCGGGTATTCCTAGGACGGCAGCCGCCGCCGTTGATGCATTTTTCTTCCTACTAAATCTAGTGTGTTTCATTTGCAGTGCCCAAAGTGCGAGGACCCTACAGGTTTCTGCGCCCTCGGCGAGACGCCACACTTGTTCCTTCTCATACTAGCACAGGATTTTAAAACGCGCACAGTATGTTCCTAGAATCCTCTTTTCTATCCGGGAGGGTGGGTTTTTTTGAACATGCTGTCGACTAATTTGGAAATCTGGATTACTATATTTGGATAAAAGGTACTACCAGTACGATGGTCAACACTAACGTGAAGGAGGAAGTTATTTCTAGATTTGGATAGGGAATACATTGTGTTCTCATATTATTTTTCCTGCATTGCATTATTTGCTCTGCTAGAACACATGTACTCAAGATGCTCGGCCTTGCCATAACTGAATACACCAGTTTAATGGTCACAGTGAAGACAAGCCATGGATATAAGTTCCGAGTTCGGTTCATGAACCAAGAAGATTGCTGCTTTTTTTATGGCCGAACTTGGATAAACTTTCTCAAGTGTTACAGATTCAAAGTTGGCGCACGAATGTTGATGGAAATAGCAGAACCTGGTCTCATCTTCACTACGATCTTCCACCCCGACGTCGTTCCAAATGTTCATCCATGTTAGTATCTGGTTCTTGCTTGTTGCCTCGATTACTTCTTAATCCACCTATTCTGTCTAACTAATCACAATTTAACTTTAGAAGTAGCAACGAATCTCTCACTAAGATGCTACTTCTAACTAATATTTTCTTATAATTGGTGGCACGTGTAGGTTTTTTCAGAGTTAAGCAGGCTACTCGTTTGTTATTCTGTAACAACTCAGCTGTTACTGATGGCACTGAAGTTGACTGGGATGACATCCACAAGTTCCTACACTTTATTGATCGTCTTAAGGTCCTTGTGGGGCGTTTCAATGGTGGAAGGCCACGTGGGATATGTGTACCACTGCTGCACTCGTTGAAGAGGTCCAACTGTGTCGAGAAACTTATGGTACGAGTTGTTTTCTGTTATATATGTTGTTCATAAACTATTGCTTATACACAATTTTACAGCTGTGATCTTCTTGAAACAGAAACTGCCCAGTTCTATTGTTCCTATACAGATGCCTGACCATGGTCGGGTCAGACTTGCGCTTGGTCACAACATGATGTTTATGTCGACCTACTCCATTCCCCTTGGAGGTGAAAAGATACTTATTCATGGGAGGTCTCAAATAATGCAGGCTTTTCCATCTTGGAGAATAGGATAGAAGATTATGTTCCTGCTTTTCCATGGCTCTAAAGCGAATATCCTATTTATTGACCACATTGCGAGATGAAGCCGCTTTCAGAAGGTTGTGGATGCGCGAGGTGGCGCCTGGGCCTTGTCCTGGGGCCTGGCGGCCTCACCCATGGTTAACTGTAGCCAAAGTAGCACTATTCGAGGCGTGCTTTCTACGGTTGAACCTGTATAAGTACGTATACTGCTTTCAGCTATGGTTGTTAAGTGCCCCTGTTGGTTTTAGTTAAGGTTGTTAAGTACTCCTGCTGCTTTTACAGTCTGTCGTGTTTCTTCAGTCATGTCTTCCTCCACCCGCCAAAACAAAACCAACGCAAGAGGGGCCGCCTGCTTCCGCCTCCCACGGCTGGTTGCGCCTCAGCGAAAGCATCGCCGCCCCACCGTCTCCTAAATCGTTAACGCCGACATCTGAGGCCTCGCCGTCGTCCTCCGCGCGCTTTGGTGCGCTCGCCGCGGCGCCGCCCTCTCACGTTGTCAACATGGTCAACAAACAACAGGAATCGGCAGAAGTACGTGGAGAGGATGACAGTACGGGCCCACCATGCCAGCGTATTGAAAAATAAAATGCTTCCTCCTAGTGTTTTCCTGACATCTGGAACCCACGACATTGTGAGTGTATATAGTCAATAGACAAGAGAACAGCACAAGATCGGCTCACACATGGGACGTAGCTGCTCAAGCAGTATTTTTTTGTTATTGTTGAGACGGAGCAGGGTTTGAACTGGGCTGTGTCCCGTCTAGCCCAGGCTTATATTTTCTGTTCCTCATGTGACCAGCCCAGCTATTTTTTCTTTGTGCAAATGAGCCCAGTTTATTTTTTCTGAAGAATACCCAATCGAGGCCTATTTATTTTTCTACGCCCTGATGATATGCAACTCTTTCAAGACACCTGCAAATCTTGAAAGTAATATGAAATTGGCTGTAAATATAAAAACAGATGCCAAATTGGCAATTACTTTATAATTTCAGATTTTTTTCACATTTTCATATTCCTATTTCACTGGGCATTAACCTAATTTAAATATATCTTCAAAGTACTTTAAATCTGGCTCGACATTTCGGTATAAAAAATAGTTTGGAACCCACAGAAATATGCGAAATTGGCCCTGGCCAACCAAAAAAACGGACTGCAATAAATTGCATAAGAAGTCGCAATGAGCTATATATAAATTATTAAAAAAAGAGGGAATGGTCTGACTTATGGGCCTATTAAGTTGACGCATATGCAAGATTTTTTTAGTTATTATATACGTCAACAAACGATTCTAGCAGACGTAACTGTTGGATGTCAATCCAACGGCCGTTGTGTTTCTTCAATCTTTGATCTTCTTGCTCCAGCCGCCAAATCCACTGCCGGTGGGACCGCCTACTCCCGCCTCCTGTGCAGGCCTCACCGCCCCCTACTACTCCCACAGCTGGCCAGGACATCCCTCTACTCACCCACACCCCGTGTTATTCTGCGGCGACGGCAGCCTCACACCGCAGCCGAACCAGTGAACCCTCGTACTCATCTCCACGTGGGCATCCACTGCCGCGTCTTCCTCGGCTCCACGTCGTCCCCTTCCTATGCCTCGCGTCGTCCACCTCCCTAGTGCTCTCGGTGCGGCGTGGTCAACGTGGTCAAGGAACGACTTCCATCAGAAGAGTACTGTCGCGGAGAGGCTGACAGCTGGGTCCATGGCAGCTGCAAGGAAGTGCCTCCTTATTACGCGGAAAATAATTATTCCTCCACCTGACAGCAGGGACCCACCGGACGGGCCACCGTACTTGGCGAAAAAATGTTTCCCCTGACTGTTGGGACCAACCGGACGAGCCACCGTATTTCGTGAAAAAAACGTTCCCTCCGCTGTCAGCTCGGACCCACCGGAAGTGCCTACTTATTACGCACAAAAAAATGAATAATCCCCTTGCTAGCTGGGACCCAGTATAGTGGGAGGCTGACTTGTGGGCCTACTAAGTTGACGGGGACGGAGGGCTTTGTCAACTTAGTCAATATGCACGATTCTATCTCCATTGACCGTACGATGTCCATCCAACAGCCGTAGTGCTTCTTCAACCTCTGGTCTTCTTTCTCCAGCCGCTCAAACCTGCGCCGGTCGTGCCTCATGCTCCTGCCTCCCGTGGCCGGCTGCGATGCCGCGGAGGCCTCACCGCCCCCTACTACTCCCACCGCTGGCCAGGCCATCCCTCTACTCACCCATACCCCCTGTTATTCTACGACGACGGCAGCCTCACACCGCAGCGAACCAGTGAACCCTCATACTCCTCTACGCGTGGGCTTCCACTGCCGCATCTTCCCCAGCTCCGCGTCGTCCCCTTCCTAGGCCTCGCCGTCGTCCACCGCCCTGGTGCTCTCGGCGCGGCGTGGTCAACGTGGTCAAGGAACGGCTTCCATCGGACGTGGACTGTACGTGGAGAGGCTGACAGCTAGGTCCATGGCCACATCAAGGAAGTGCCTTCTTATTACGCGCAAAATAATTATTCCTTCACCTGACAGCGGGGACCCATCGGACGGGCCACCGTATTTTGCAAAAAAATGTTTCCCCCCTGACTGCTAGGACCCACCGGATGGGTCACCGTATTTCGCGAAAAAATGTTCCCCCCGCTGTCAGCTCGGACCCACCGGAAGTGCCTCCTTATTACGCACAAAAAAAATGAATACTCCCCCTACTAGTTGGGACCCATCTTGTTGGGTAGCTGACTTGTAGGCCTACTAAGTTGACGAGGACGGAGTGCTTTGTCAACTTAGTCAATACGAACGATTCTAACTCCAGTGACCGTACGATGTCCATCCAACGGCCGTAGTGCTTCTTCAACCTTTGGTCTTCTTGCTCCAGCCGCCCAAAGCAGCGCCAGTCATGCCGAATGCTCCTGCCTCCCGTGGTCGGCTGTGCTGCCGCGAAGGCCTCACCGCCCCCTACTATTCCCACCGCTGGCCAGGCCCTGCGGTGACGGCAGCATCACACCGCAGCCAAACCAGTGAACCCTCGTACTCCTCTCTACGCGGGCTTCCACTGCCGCGTCTTCCCCGGCTCCGCGTCGTCCCCATCCTAGGCCTCGCTGTCGTTCACCGCCCTGGTGCTCTCGGCGCGGCGTGGTCAACGTGGTCAAGGAACGACTTCCATCGGAAGAGTACTGTACGTGGAGAGGCTGACAGCTGAGTCCACGGCCACAGCAAGGAAGTGCCTCCTTATTATGCGCAAAATAATTATTCCTCCACCTGACATCGGGGACCCACCGGACGGGCCACCGTATTTCGCAAAAAAACATTTCCCCTTGACTGCTGGGACCCACCAGCTACATCTTCGCATGCAAGGAAGTGTGTCCGGGCAAAAAAACGATTCGCCCCCCTGACTGCTCGGACCCACCAACTACATCTTCGCACACAAGGAAGTGCGTCCGGGAAAAAAATGATTCGCCCCCCTGACTGCTGGGACCCACCAGCTACATCTTCGCAGGCAAGGAAGTGCCTGACAGTCGGGACCCACCTGGTCGAAGCGTACGTAGCATTGTCATTCTAGTCGCGAATGTGTACGTACATACTGGTCGATGTAGAGGCGCGCACATGTCGTAGTAGAGGCACGCACGTAGCATGTACATGTACGTACAGCGGCAAGTGTGCAAGAAAGAAAATACGACCACGTACGTACATACGGGCAGGGTCTCAAACGCCTACACGCGCATACGTACGGCCAGGGCTCATGTACATGGCTGGGTCGTAACGGAGAAAAAACGTCGTCGTCGTTTTCATGGGGAGCCAACCGGTTGGGTCGAAACGGAATGCATCATCATGTTCATCGGGAGGGCTTGGACGGAACAGCCGATGGAAACGCGGCCTAGCGTACCGTGGAACGGAGGAAACGGCCTTGTGTTCGACCGGCCACGTTCAAAACGGGATCCTGTTCATCGGGAGGGGTCTGGCGTACCGCAAAACGGAGGAAACGGACCTCCTACAGTCGAAACGGGGGTCCCATTGATCGGGAGGGGTGTGGCGTACCACAAAAAGGAGGAAATGGACTTGTGTTGGAGCGCTACGGTCGAAACAGGGGTCCTGTTCATCGGGAGGGGTGTGGCGTACCGCAAAACGGAGGAAACAGACTTGTGTTGGAGCGCTACAGTCGAAACAGGGGTCATGTTCATCGGGATGGGTGTGGCGTACCGCAAAATGGGACTCCACGGGATACTGTTCATCACCACCGTCGACCCCCTCCAGCCTCCACGGGCTACTGTTCATCCACCGTCGATCTCCTCCAGCCTCCACATGCGACTGTTCAGCCTCCACCACGCGCTACTCCACCGACTACTGTTCAACCAACCCTCTCCACGGGCTCCTGTTCAACCACCCCTCCACGGGCTACTGTTCATCCAGCCCTCCACCGTCTACTATTCATGCATCCCTCCACGGGGTGGTCCTGTTCATGCAGCCCTCCAGGGGGTCCTGTTCATGCAGCCCCAACCGG
Source organism: Secale cereale (assembly GCA_902687465.1). NCBI lineage: Eukaryota > Viridiplantae > Streptophyta > Magnoliopsida > Poales > Poaceae > Secale > Secale cereale. The sequence continues at coordinate 369,060,328 of LR738714.1, read as the reverse complement.
CTCGATCGAATGGGGTCCTGTTCATGCAGAGGCAACACCACGGGGTCCTATTCAGCCGCCCCCGCCAGGAACTGTTCATCCAACCCCCCCCCCAGCAACGCTCATTGTTCATGCAGAGGCAGCATCGATCGGCTTCAGTTAGCAGCAGTAGCGAAGGAACCGCTCGATCGGGTTCAATTAACAGCCATCGATCGATCGCTCGGGTTCAGTAACGCGTAGCCTGCAGTGCAATCGCTCGGGTTCAGTTAGAGCCCAACGCCTCGCTCGGGTTCAGTTAGAGCCCAACGCCTCGCACCCACGCGCGTGCGTGTACGAGAGAAACGCACATTGCTCGGCCTCGACCACCCACCGTAACCGGGAACACCCCGATATTTTCCTCGCCCTCGCTTCTACCACGGTTTTTTCCGTCATGGACGGCCCAAACAATGTCATGCAGCTACGTCTCCGGCCCGCCCAAGACGAAAAGCCCATTTTCTGTCATGATTTTTTGTCATAGAAGTAGGACCCCACCACATCTATGATGATACCATGTTTTGTTACAATTATTGTCATAGAAGTGTCATAAGTATGACAGAAAAAGTTTCGTTTGGCCCAAAATGTCACGGATGTGTCTTTTTTTGTAGTGGAGGGACGTCGGTTTGCTCTCAACTGCGGTGCCACAAGCGAGCGAAAACGCAAGACGAAGCACGTTCCATTCGGTGAGCGACGTGGAGGGTCCAGCGTGCCGGGATGCAATGCAAATGCGACAAGAGTGATGTATAGTCAAAACCAATTGATCGGTCGTCACCGGAACCACTATTCACACCAAAACCTTCGATGCTTGGCCTACGCCAGCCACTGCCCTAAAACCACACCTAATCTCCAGCCCCTCCCCCACCTTTTGATCCCCTAGCCAGCATCAAGTGTCCCCTAGTTCGCCGGAAAGCCATGGTGCACCGCAAGATCACGTACTACAAGATGCTGACGCCCGTGCGCCGCACAGAAATCGCGGTGGCGGTCGACGTCAGAGACCTCCGTTCCCAAGCTCGCTTTGCGGCGGGCCAATCCCCGAATTCTCTGGAGCCAAGCTATGAGGAGGAGGAAGCCGAACCAATGTTCGTGGCGGAGGTCGTGGCGCAGAAGGCCCCCGATGGGTATGAGACGATGGACGTCGACTTCGTGCCGGCGTCCGAGTCCCCCATGGTGCAGGCAGACCAGTGGTTCAACCTATCGATACTAAAGGAGGACCGGGAGGCAGAGGCTCAATCGACGCGGAGCACGCGCATGCTGCTGCCATCGAGGCTCTCCTGCAGGCGGAACCAGATGTCGTGGATGTGAACCGGGTGGCGGAGGCTCAACTTGAGGTGGAGCGCGCGGATGCCGCTGCCATCGAGGCCCTCCTACAGGCGGAACCGGACGTCCTAGACTTGAATCGGACGGTAGAGGCTCAACTCCACGCGGAGCGCGCGGATTCCACTCTCATCGAGACCCTCCTGCAGGCGAAACCGGACGTCCTGGACTTGAACCGAGAGGCGGAGGCTCAACTCGACGCAAAGCGCGCGGATGCCGCTGCCATCGAGGCCCTCCTGTAGGCGGAACCGGATGTCCTCGACTTGAACCGGGCGGTGCTCTCGTCCGTGCAGAGCGCCCGCACGCTCCGCGTGAACGAGTAGCTGCAGGCCGAGGATAACCACGATGCAGAGACACACGTCGGCAGCTATGGCTGGTTCACGCCGGCAGCCAAAGATGATGAGGCCGTCTCATTCCGCGAGCAGTGATAGTTTTTCTTTATGTTGTTGTTTTTATGGATCTTTTGTTGTGTAAAAACATATATTGTTATGCAAGTCTTCTGACTTGGGTCAGTCTACCATTTCAGGCGGTTGGATGAATATCCTACGTCTCCTAACCCTTCTTCCTCACCTCTTCTTCTTCCCCAACAGACCACTGCACGGGCCGCACGGATACTCCCCAACATGCGGTTGGATAAATATACTCTATGAACGAAAATTATGTGTCAGCAGTAGGATGGCTGAGTTTGGTTTGTTCACATGCGACGGCGCGTGTCAGTGAGGGTGCGTTCCCTTGGTTGGGTTTGCGGCATGCAGGAGCGACTGTGCATGTGAGGGTGCGGTGCGACCGCGGCGTGCAGGAGCGACCGTGTGAGGGTGCGGTGCGACCGCGACAGCCGTGCGCAAGTGTACCTCCTTTTCATTTTGAAAACTTTAGGCAAGCTTGGCAAAAATGTGTGGCGAAGTATGGCAATGCAAGGCCTAGACCCAAACATGATAAGTACGTAGTACTACGTACTAGGAGTACTAGTGTCAAAAAAGAAAGGCAGGGTTTTCCTTCGCGGGATTAATCAATACAAATCCTCGTTTCACGTGTCAATTAATGCGTATTTTTTTCTCCAAAGCCCAAAGAGCTAACCATCTCACTCCTCATCGCTTGATTAATGCAGCACCATGCAAACCAACCTTCTCACTTCCGCATGCATGCAGGGGATATTAATGTCCTTGGTTGCTAGTACGAGGCAAACCCCATCAATTTTGCCTCGATTAGTGTTAGTGGCCTTTTGCAAATTGTAATTTTGATATACTGGCCTTGTGTACAAAAAAATGGAGGTAGTAACTATATTTGACTTCCTTCCTCATTGCGGTGATGTCGACGATATCTCGAACGTTGTGGTTTGGCGAAGTGCGTTCGACGGAGAACACCATTGAGGTAGACCACGGTAAGTCATTTGCAAATGCCGCCTGCAAGCCAAGACAACCGCCTTATTTGCATCCAGGAAGTCCGTTGAACCAAAGGACGCGTAAATGTACTAGTACTACTCGTACACAATGGCGTCGTTCGTCCAGCTTAGTGCGATGAGATGGTTTCTCGAAGAAGACGATGGAGAAGCGGAGTCAGCGAAGAGTGAAATGATGGTTGCTCGTCTGTGCTTTGTGATTTGACGCATCACTGCTTTGTGATTTGTGATAGAAGGAATAGGGGAGTAGACTCTGTTCTCTATACTGTACATGCGTCCAAGCACGGGAGAAAGAGGAGAGACGTTGCATTTTTGTATTCCTTCAATCAATCAATCAGGGAGCTTCAGTTCCATCCTTTTGGCTTTGGCAACACCGTCCATAATGGTTCCCACGATGCCAAAAGCTATTTCACATTTGGCTACACATTGTGGATGCCCTTAACCGTACCACTTGGTTTTGCTGCTGTGTGCTAACTATACAAATCTCAATTATATTGATCTAAAAAATTACAGAATCAAGATTAGTAAAAAGGAGGTGATTTTGCCACGTGGATGGCGGGGGAGGTTTCTTATTTTTAGAGGACGTTGTCCTGACGGTTTGCTAACATGTGATCCCACGTGTCAGTGCTTCATCAAGCCGATCCGCTTCCCACATGAGGCAGAAGCAACACGTGGTTAACTTGAAGAAGATGAGGGAGAAGCGGATTCAGCAATGAGTGAAATGATGGCTGCTTCGTCCCTACAACTACTTTTTTTAGCATTATTACTTCGTCCCTCCAACTTAACTGCGGGAAAGGTGCAGCTTTGTGATTTGACGCCTCATTGCTCATTACTACGCCGGCGCCATGACTGGGTGCTTCACCCCGGCTGCTCTGCACTGTATTCCGGTATGGCATGTGGACCCGGTAGCTTGATGCCCCACATGTCGGCGAAAAGGACTAGAAGATTTATGAAAGCGAGCGCTCCACTCTTACGACAGAGGAGTACACGACATGACGGCCCAGTGAACTGTCACTTGTAATGTATATAGTACTATAGTTTTGCTGTTTCGCACGATCCATCGATACAAACCCAATTAAACAAGAAATGACAGGATTTTTCCCGCGCGGTATATGATATTGGTCATACATTTCAAAGGCAATTTTAATGTATGCAAACTGAATAATAAAGTAACAATATGATATCTAGTAGAACTAAAAACACATATGATTTATTGTGTTAGAGTGTAGTAGTAGTGTTGTATTGCATAGTTGTTAGATGTAACATGCGAGAACGTGTAGAGATGTAGTTTTGGAGGGCCTATAGAGAGAAAAGCGTAATATGTTCACCGAACTTCAGAATAAGCTTATTACGGTCACTATATACGCTTTGCGGTGATTATACGGTCACTTGCTCATGGTTCAGCATCGGATTGCATTCTGTTGACCGGTCAAATAGTCTGCATGGCACCATGTTGACTAGTTAAATTGACCACGTTCCTAGTGGGTCCCACCTCTCAGTTCACATAGGGAAAAGGTGAGATAAACACAAATTTACGCAGGTGCGACAAGACTCCACCCCGTGCGCGGGAATCACCTGGTTATGTATGTGTCAGTCAGGGCCTGATGTGTGCGCATGCGCGTGTAGGTTGAGCACTTGAGTGTGAGAGTGTGCGTTGGTCATGTGGTGTACTGGTGTGTGCATGCATGCGTGTGTGTGTGTGTGTGAGTGTTGCATGCTTGTGTGGCTGCGTGTGTACGTGTGAGTGTTGCGTGCGCGCGTGGGTGCATGTGTTCGTGTGAGTGTTGTGTGCATCCAGTTCGTGTGCATGCGTGCGTGTGTATAATCACCACACCAGCTCATGTGTATTAAAACAGACAGCTCAGCATACCAATATAAGGCCACCTTGTTCGATGTGCCCGCGGTCATGACTTCGAAGCATCGTCCAATATTTTTTTCTCGTTTATTTTCATTCTTACTAGCAAGATGCCCGTGCGTTGCACGTAACATCAAGATACATTTGTATGACTGTTTCATCTTGTGAGAGAAAAGGATGAACGAGGGACGGCCTTATTTGTAAATGTGAAGAGGTGTGTGGGTACCTTTTTGCAAAATTATCATAGTTTCTTTCCTATCTGTTAGATATAAATCGGACGGCCTATATTGCAGGATGGCAGGCACACCATCATCATCAACTCTGTTTTTATAAGAGTGTATTTTATCCCTACTCTTATAAAAAGCATAGTCGGTGATGATCGTGTGCCTGCCATCCTACAATATAGGCCATCCGATCTATATCTGACGGATAGGAAGAAAACTATGGCAATTTTCCAAAAAGATACCCACACCCCTCTCCACACTTGCAAATAAGGCATTCCCTTGTTCATCCTTTTCTCCCACAAGATAAACTACTCATACAAATGCATCTTGATGTTCCGTGCAACGCATGGGCATCTAGCTAGTATTTTATAAGAGTGTAGACGTAGAGTAGATACAAGCCGACAGGTGGGCCCGATGGTAGTAAGATAATGTGATGCAACACTAGAGCTGCCACGTGGAGCGTTTAACTGGTCAACTAGTCATGTCTTAAGCAAGTACAGAGTTATACGGTGAGCCCGTGACTGTATAATAACCACAAAACGTAAATGGTGACCGTAATGAGTGGATTCTGAAGTCCAATGTATGTATCGTGCTTTCGCTTCAAAATACAATGATCGTCACTATATATATCGCGAGAGAAAGATGAAACATGTGTGAATGTGCTGGGGGCTTACTTTTAGAGGACCTGGAGATAGTTTGTGTGCGTATGTGAAAGGGGCGTAGATGGGGGAATGCGATGGAGAGAGAGAGATGCTCTTTGTTTCTCTTTATTATGACTAACTTTATATATAGTATAAAAATATACAAATTCATAGTGCGGAATAAATATCATTGTGGGCACCATGCAATGCAAGCATTCATACTCCTCCATATAACTTTGTAATGTTGTATATATGTAGAAATTCTAAAATATTTTTTTGGCCACACTTTATTCAAAAGGAATGTTGTATGCGAAATAAACCTGAAGAGAGGGATTTTTAGATCAATGGGGTACGTGGTATAACATGTGTGAATGTGCAGTTTGTTGCATTTGGCAGGGCCTAGAGAGGTATGTGTGTGTGTTACGTATTCGAGAGAGGCATGGATAGAGGGGCCGGTAGGGGGCGTGGGAGAGATAGCACGAGAAATGAGAGTGGTCTAGAGAGAGAGACGAATATGATGTCACGGCGAGAGATTCCCTTGAGTGTGTATATGCAAGGGGGAGTGGATAGAGGCACCAGGAGAATAGTTTTTGTGTGTGTGGTGTCTCTGTTGGTATGTGTGGGTCTGAGAAGATAACGAGACGTGGGGGCAGAGGGTGTGTCACCGCGTGAGGTCTGATGGGTCGAGGTGAGGCCCTTCGTTCGGTTCCGTCCCGCGCCACATTGGTCGGCCCGTGACGCATTTAGGGAGACCCATGGATGACTAGTCGTACAAGACAAAGATAGCATAATTTTGAAGGACTCTATGTCCACTGACAAAGCCGGCTAGGATTTGTAAGCCTAGGTTCTCGGACTAAGGTAACCCCTTTATCTCTGATATTACTATTCATCCAACCTAATGATACGTCTCCAACGTATCTATAATTTTTTATTGTTCCATGCTATTATTTATAATGTTTTGGATGTTTAATGGGCTCTGTCATACACTTTTATATTATTTTTGGGACTAACCTACTAACCCAAAGGACCAGTCCAGATTGCTGTTTTTTAAAACTATTTTAGGGTTTTACAAAAAAGGGATATCAAACGGAGTCCAAACGGAATGAAACCTTCGGGAGAGATATTTTTGGAGAAAATCATGCATGAGAGACTTGAGAACCATGGAGTAGGGGCCACGAGATGCCCACGAGGGTGGGGGGCGCGCCCCCCTGCCTAGGGCGCGCCCCCCTGCCTAGGGCGCGCCCCCTGCCTCGTGGGTCCCTCGTGAGTCCCCCGATGTCCTCCTTCCTCCTATATAAGCCCTGAAACCATCAGAAGAGAAGAGAAAACCCTAGTTTCAGCGTCGTAACCTTCTGTTCCTGTGAGATCCCATCTTGGAGACTGTTCCAGAGCTCCGTCAGAGGGGGGATCCATCACGGAGTGCTTCTACATCATCATCATCGCCCTCACCATGAGTTGTCAGTAGTTTACCACAGACCTTCGGGTCCATAGCTAGTATCTATATGGCTTCTTCTCTCTCTCTGGATCTCAATACAAAGTTCTCCTCGGTCTTCGAGGAGATCTATTCGATGTAATCTCTTTTTGCGGTGTGTTTGTCGAGATCCGATGAATTGTGAGTTTATGATCAAGATTATCTATGAGAAATATTTGGTTCTTTTCTGAACTCTTTATGTGTGCTCATAATATCCTTGCAAGTCTCTTCGAATTATTGGTTTGGTTTGGCCTACTAGATCTATAGTTCTTGCAATAGGAGAAGTGCTTGGCTTTGGGTTCAATCTTGTGGTGTCCTTTCCTAGTGACAGTAGGGGCAGCAAGGCAAATATTGTATTGTTGCCATCGAGGATAAAAAGATGGGGTTTACATCATATTGCTTGAGTTTATCCCTCTACATCATGTCATCTTGCTTAAGGCGTTACTCTGTTCTTATGAACTCAATACACTAGATGCATGCTGGATAGCGGTCGATGTGTGGAGTAATAGTAGTAGATGCAGGCAGGAGCCGGTCTACTGGTCTCGGACGTGATGCCTATATACAATGATCATGCCTAGATAGTCTCATAATCATTCGCTTTTCTATCAATTGCTCGATAGTAATTTGTTTACCCGTCGTAAAATATCGCTATCATGAGAGAAGCCACTAGACAACACTATGGCCCCCGGGTCTATTCTCAACATATCAATCTACATCTACTTTACTTTTTCCGCTTTTACTTTTTGTTCTTATAAACAAAAATACCAAAAATATAAACTATCATCTCTATCAGATCTCACTTTCGTAAGTGACCGTAAAGGGATTGACAACCCCTTATCGAGTTGGCTACGAAGTTCTTATTTGTTTGTGCATGTGCGAGGGACTCGCGCGTGGTCTCCTACTGGATTGATACCTTGGTTCTCAAAAACTGAGGGAAATACTTACGCTACTATGCTACATCTCCCTTTCCTCTTCGAGGGAATACAACGCAAGATCGAGAAGTAGCAAGAAGAATTTCTGGCGCCGTTGCCGGGGAGGCTTACGCAAAAGTCATATAACAAGTACCTATCACAAACCGCGTTACATTTTTGCCTCTCATTTTCCTCTCCCCCACTTCACCCTTGCCGTTTTATTTGCCCTTCTTCTGCCGTGTGTTTGTCGTTCGCTTGCTTCTTGTCTGCTTGTGTGTTGCTTGCTTGCTTGTCATCATGTCTAGCACATCTATCATTATCAACACTCCCGAGAGTGAGGTCCTCAACTTTAAACAAAGGGAGGAAGAAAACTTAAAAGATGCCTGGTATAGAATTTGCAATGCTCAAAATAGATCTAATAGGAAGATTTCCACTTCCATGCTTCTTCGTAATTTTTATGTTGGCATAACTCCGTGGAATAGATTTATCTTAGATACCAGTACTGGAGGGAATTTCTTGGGTAGCCATACCTTTGATTCTTATAATGCTATGACTCAATTATTTGGCTCACCACCTCTTATGGTTAATGGGACCATTTTAACTTTGGAGCATGTTATGCAAAGGTTAGAAATCATTGAAAACAAAGTTGCTATGGTTGAACTGGTAGAGAACTTGGATAGAAAAATCCATAATGAAATTACTCAATATGGATCCAAGGTAGGAGTTGTTCTGAAAAATCTTAAGGAAAAAGAGCCCATAGTTAAAGAAAACCTAGATCAGGATTCCACTAGAATCAATAAGCTTGAGGATATTATTACTAATGTGGGTTCGGCTCTTTCTGCTATAAAAACTACTCCAAATACCTCTACCACTAAATTATCTAAGTTCATGTATGTCCCTAAAGACAAGGGTGAAACATCTAGTAAAGGAATTGCAGATCTCAAATCCATAAGTGTTCACCCTAATTTTCTTACTTTTGCAAGAGACCCTTTTGACACGTTAGAATTTCTTGATTTCTTGCCCAAGAGTTTGATTATTAATAAGGATAAAGAAATGCTTCAGAATCATAAGTGCTTAATTAAAGAATTGCCTTCCAAGGATGGCAATACCTAGATTTATCCTTGTATCGTGCCTAGCTAGGGGCGTAAAACGATAGCGCTTGTTGGGAGGCAACCCAATTTCATATTTTTTGTTTTTGCTGCTGTTAGGGAATAAATATTGCATCTAGCTTCTGTTTAGATATGGTTTCATGTTTTGTTTAGTGTTTGTGCCAAGTAGAACCTTTGGAAAGACTTGTGTGAAGTTTATATGATCTTGGTGTGAAAAACAGAATCGTTCGCGCTCATTAGAATGGTCATCAGATTTTACTGGAGCGTGCTATTTAGTTGATTCTTTCTGCAGATGATTAATAGACAAATTCCTCACGTTTACCAATTTAGTTTGAATTTTTTGGAGTTACAGAAGTATGCAAAACCTGCAGATTACTACAGACTATTCTGTTTTTGACAGATTCTGTTTTTCATGTGTTGTTTGCTTATTTCAATGCATCTATGAGTAATATTGGGAAGTATGAACCATAAAGAAGTTGGAATACAGTAGGTTTAACACCAATATAAACAAAGAATGAATTCATTGCAGTACCTTTGAGTAGTGGTTTGCTTTCTTATACTAACTGAGCTCACGAGATTTTTGTCTAAGTTTTGTGTTGTGAAGTTTTCAAGTTTTGAGTATTGCTTTGATGGACCATGGAACAAAGAGTAGCAAGGGCCTAAGCTTGGGGATGCCCATGGCACCCCAAGTAAAATTCAAGGACAATAAAAAGCCTAAGCTTGGGGATGCCCCGGGAAGGCATCCCCTCTTTCGTCTTCATCCATCGGTAACTATACTTGGAGCTATATTTTTATTCACCACATGATATGTATTATGCTTGGAGCGTCTTGTATAATTTGAGTCTTTGCTTTTTAGTTTGCCACAATCATCCTTGCTGGATACACCTATTTGAGAGAGTTAAATATGGCCTAGGAATTGATAGAACACTCTATGTGCTTCACTTATATCTTTTGAGTTGAATAGTTTTTGCTCTAGTGCTTCACTTATATCTTTTAGAGCACGGTGGTGATAATATTTTGAAGAAATTGTTGAACTCTCATGCTTCACTTATATCCTTTTGATAGTCTATTAAAACAGCATGGCAATGTGTTTAGACTATAAAACTAGTCTTCACATGATAGACACCCAATGTGAATGTAGTAAAAACTTTCACACTAAGCGCATTGAATATGATGAGAAGTTGGATGCTTGATAATTGTTTTGAGATATGAGGATAGTGATATTAGAGTCATGCTAGTGGAGTTATTATGAAATTGAGAAATACTTGTGTTAAGGTTAGTGATTCCCGTAGCATGCACGTATGGTGAACCGCTATGTGACGAAGTTAGAGCATGAGGTATTTGTAAAGTGTCAACCTTTGTGTGGAGGTTGGGGGCGCGCGATGGTTAACTCCTACCAACCTCCCCCCAAGGAGCATGCGTTGATTGCTTATTTTGATGACTCGTAAATTTTTGTAATAAGTATATGAGTTTTTATGACTAATGTTGAGTCCATGGATTATACGCACTCTCACCCTTCCACCATTGCTAGCCTCTCTTGTACCGCACAACTTTTGACGGTACCATAAACCCACTATATATCCTTCCTCAAAACAGCCACCATATTATTCCTCAAAACAGCCACCATACCTACCTATCATGGCATTTCCATAACCATTCCGAGATATATTGCCATGCAACTTTCCACCGTTCCATTCATATGTCACGCTTCATATTGCCATATTGCCATGCATGATCATGTAGTTGACATCATATTTGTGGCAAGGCCACCATGCATAATTTTTCATACATGTCACTCTTGTTTCATTGCACATCCTGGTACACCGCCGGAGGCATTCATATAGAGTCATACTTTGTTGTAGTATCGAGTTGTAATATCGAGTTGTAATGAAAGTGTGATGATCATCATTATTAGAGCATTGTCCCATGGGAGGAAAGGATAAATCAATAAAGCCCCTCCGCAAAAATAAAAGAAAAAAGAAAGGCCAAAGAAAAAAAAGAAAGGCCCAAAAAAGGGACAATTGCTACTATCTTTTTCCACACTTGTGCTTCAAAGTAGCACCATGTTCTTCATTGTAGAGAGTCTCATGCTTAGTCACTTTTATATACTAGTGGGAATTTTCATTATAGAACTTGGCTTGTATATTCCAGCGATGGGCTTCCTCAAATGCCCTAGGTCTTCGTGAGCAAGCAAGTTGGATGCACACCCACTTAGTTTCTTTTGTTGAGCTTTCATACATTTTTAGCTCTAGTGCATCCGTTGCATGGCAATCCCTACTCACTCACATTGATATCTATTGATGGGCATCTCCATAGCCCGTTGATACACCTAGTTGATGTGAGACTATCTCCCTCCTTTTTGTCTTCTCCACAACCACCTCTCTATTCCATCCATAGTGCTATGTCCATGGCTCACGCTCATGTATTGCGTGAAAGTTGAAAGGTTTGTAAGAATAGAGTATGAAAACTAGTGCTTGGCTGAAATCGGGGTTGTTCATGATATGAATATTTTGTGTGATGAAGAGGGAGCATAGCCAGACTATATGATTTTGTAGGGATAACTTTCTTTAGCCATAGTATTTTGAGAAGACATGATTGCTTTGTTAGTATGCTTGAAGTATTATTATTTCTTATGTCAATATAGACTTTTATCTTGAATCTTTCAGATCTGAACATTCATGCCACAATTAAGAGAATTACATTGAAAAGCTATGTTGGTTAGCATTCCACATCAAAAATTCTGTTTTTACCATTTACCAACTCGAGGACGAGCAGGAATTAAGCTTGGAGATGCTTGATACGTCTCCAACGTATCTATAATTTTTTATCGTTCCATGCTATTATCTATAATGTTTTGGATGTTTAATGGGCTTTGTCATACACTTTTATATTATTTTTGGGACTAACCTACTAACCTAAAGGCCTAGTCCAGATTGCTGTTTTTTGCCTGTTTTAGGGTTTTACAGGAAAGGGATATCAAACGGAGTCCAAACGGAATGAAACCTTCGGGAGAGATATTTTTGGAGAAAATCACGCACGGGAGACTTGAGAACCACAGAGTAGGGGCCACGAGGTGCCCATGAGGGTGAGGGGCGTGCCCCCTGCCTCGTGGGTCCCTCGTGAGTCCTCCGGTGTCTTCCTTCCTCCTATATAAGCCTACGTACCCCGAAACCATCAGAAGAGAAGAGAAAACCCTAGTTCGAGCGCCGTAACCTTCTGTTCCCGTGATATCCCATCTTGGAGCCTGTTTCGGAGCTCCACCGGAGGGGGGATCCATCACGGAGTGCTTTTACATCATCATCATCGCCCTCACCATGAGTTGTGAGTAGTTTACCACAGACCTTCTGATCCATAGCTAGTATCTAGATGGCTTCTTCTCTCTCTCTGGATCTCAATACAAAGTTCTCCTCGGTCTTCGAGAAGATCTATTCGATGTAATCTCTTTTTGCGGTGTGTTTGTCGAGATCCGATGAATTGTGAGTTTATGATCAAGATTATCTATGAGAAATATTTGGTTCTTTTCTGAACTCTTTATGTGTGCTCATAATATCCTTGCAAGTCTCTTCGAATTATTGGTTTGGTTTGGCCTACTAGATCTATAGTTCTTTCAATAGGAGAAGTGCTTGGCTTTGGGTTCAATCTTGCGGTGTCCTTTCCCAGTGACAGTAGGGGCAGCAAGGCATGTATTGTATTGTTGCCATTGAGGATAAAAAGATGGGGTTTACATCATATTGCTTGAGTTTATCCCTCTACATCATGTCATCTTGCTTAAGGCGTCACTCTGTTCTTATGAACTCAATACACTAGATGCATGCTAGATAGCGGTCGATGTGTGGAGTAATAGTAGTAGATGCAGGCAGGAGTCGGTCTACTTGTCTCGGACGTGATGCCTATATACAATGATCATGCCTAGATAGTCTCATAATTATTCGCTTTTCTATCAATTGCTTGACAGTAATTTGTTTACCCGCCGTAGAATATCGCTATCATGAGAGAATCCACTAGAGAACACTATGGCCCCCAGGTCTATTCTCAACATATCAATCTACATCTACTTTACTTTTTCTGATTTTACTTTATGTTCTTATAAACAAAAATACCAAAAATATAAACTATCATCTCTACCAGATCTCACTTTCGTAAGTGACCGTAAAGGGATTGACAACCCCTTATCACGTTGGCTGCGAAGTTCTTATTTGTTTGTGCAGGTGCGAGGGACTCGCGCGTGGTCTCCTACTGGATTGATACCTTGGTTCTCAAAAACCGAGGAAAATACTTACGCTACTGTGCTGCATTTCCATTTCCTCTTCGAGGGAATACAACGCAAGCTCGAGAAGTAGCACCTAACTTTAAGGGGCATCCTACAGAATGCTGATAATTATGGTTATGTATGGAAACTAGTAATATCGTCTTGCTCTGTCCAATACTTTCTAGGTTGCTGATAATGAGACTCCCATAATTTTCAACATATGAGGTTCAAGTTGGATAGCCAAGATAATGCAACCAGACAAGCTTGCACCCATGTTTTCAAGTCTGCTCTGCGACAGTATCGGTATAACTTGAGGAAAACTCACTTTGAAGGCAAGGCTAACAGTGAACTTGCCCAAACATCTCAAGTGGAAAATATATCTGATGAAGACTGGAGAGGCCTCGTTAAACACTGGTCCAATCCGAAGTATCAGGTACATTATATATATGTGATCAAATCACATGTTGAAGTCCTATTTACGCATGTGCCACACAAATCTATCTTCTTGTAGGTGAACTGTTCAAAGAACAAGGCCAACCGTATGAAAGTGAAATTCCAACAGACGACAGGATCTCGTAGCTATATTGCACACTGCGAGGCTCTTGTAATTAGCTGCTGCTTCACTCTTTTCGCTGTACCATATTATCAGATCTATATCGACTTGTTCCAAATGTAGAGGAAATCCCGCAAGGACCAAAAAGTACCTGAACCAAATGCTGTGGAAATCTTCAAGGACTATCACATCAGCAAGAAGAAGGGCATGACTACACCAGTCAAAGCCGCTGTTGTATGTCTTTAATCCCCATGCCTTTTAACTACTACTTACTCTGACTTGTGCCTTGAACTGCATGGTTTGCAGCCAATGTCTATTACTCTTTTCAATTTTATACACAATTTTCTTAGCGTATCATTGCACCTTACAAGGTTTAAAAGAGAGGAGTGATGTTCCTTTGATCTTGACCTGTAATCTAGTTCCGTGCTGGATTTGCCCACACAACGTTACAATTGCCCGTCTGTCTGTTCTCAGTTGTTTTGTGATATGAATGATGTCATACTATGCTTACCGTATTATAAACTTCGTCTCTTTATCCTTAGCCCTCAATACAATGTGAAGAAATAGACAATACATTAGCGATGGTACATGGTCATATGTTTGGAACCTGGTTTTATTATGTACTTGCAATAAAATACAACTATTATTTTACATGGGTTTACCAGAATAAGTTCTGTATATAGACCAAAGCTATTTTGTTTGGTTTTGCTGCCTCCTTAATATCTTCTGTTCTGGTACTACTAATGTAAAACCTCAACTTTTGAGCGAGCTATGGAAAAAATGGTGGAACCGCCACCTTCTGAAGGTGGCGAGGCAACTATAACCGCAATGTCAGCTCTTGCTGCAGTGGGTCAGTACCTGTCCACTAATAGTGCCAAAAGCACGTTCCTGCATAATACTGGCTTGGTTGTTAAGGCAATCTTGTCCAAACTGCCTCATGATCAAGATATGCAAGCTCAAAACAATGTTGTATCTGCGCTCCAAACACAAGTCCATTCCCTAACAGAGACCCTTTGTGAAACAATGAGAGACATTGTTTGATGTTGTCAAGATATGCATGGTTTTGAAACCAGACTATCAGACATTTGCTATGTTGTTAAGGAGCCTAGCAGAACTGAAGGCGAAGGTTATGGTGCTTCATCGGACAATACAACAAGAAAACGTAACAGTCATGTCAAATGAACTGAGCTTCTAAACTTCTGGTGGTGCATTTATCTGCTAGACCGTTAACTTTTATGCCAGCCTTCCTTTTGTTTTGTAGTTGTAATTTGTTTTGGTGCGATACAAAATTTGTTCTTAACGTGCAGCCATCGGCTGAAGAAAACAGCAAGCCATTTTTGTATAGTGTAGGGTGTTCCCTATATTTGCACTGGTGGCAAACTTTGATGCCCATCGGCTGTAGTTAACATGGGCCTCCTACGGGCCGTAGAAACAACGGGCCTTCTAAGGGCCGTAGAAACAATGGGCCTTCTTTCTTTCAAAAAAAAAACAACGGGCCTTCTACGTGGCGTAGAAACAATGGGCCTTATACGGGCTGTAGACACAATGGGCCTTCTATGGGCCGTATGATCGGTTGGCCAAACATGGGCCAATAACAGACCGCATTATGGTCGTAAATGGGCTAGAGTTGAAATTGTCCATTCATGGGCCGACCATAACGGGCCGTCGTTAATCGATCGTATTTTGATGACGCTATGAAAACGGCCCAACTTACTAACGGGCCACAAACGGGCCGACTATAACCACGGGCTGAATTTGGCCCACAAGCAGAAAATGACATCAACGGGTCGTAAGTAAACGAATGTGGAAATGAGCCCAAGAATAAATGGGCCTCGAGAAGGCTGAAAGATAACATGGGCTGGAAACGGCCCAACGGAATAATGGGCCGTTAATGGGTATAAAGTGATACACTGTTCATTACGGGCCAGTTTCACCACGTGCCGTTAATGGGTATAAAGTGATACACTGTTCATTACGGGCCAGTTTTACCACGGGCCATTAATGGGCCGAGAGTAATAAGGGCCTCATATGGGCCAAAAGACGTCATGGGCCATACATGGGTCGGAAGTTAAAACGGGCTGGAATTATATTGGACGGCCCAGATGACGTTACTGGGCCTAATTCGGATAGGCCGTAAACGGGCCCTGGGTTAGCGGGTTGTAAATGGGCTATATGCGAACAGGCTGTTAACAGGCTTGCCGTGGGCTGGCCCGCCACCTTTTAACCAAGTCAAACGGGCTGACCTTTTCACAGGAATGGGCCTCTATTGGGCCGTGCCGTGTGTCGACGTATTTGATACGTCTCTAACGTATCTATAATTTTTTATTGTTCCATGCTATTATATATGATGTTTTGGATGTTTAATGGGATTTATTATACACTTTTATATTATTTTTGGGACTAACCTATTAACCCAAAGGCCTAGTCCAGATTGCTGTTTTTTTGCCTATTTCAGGGTTTCGCATAAAAGGAATATCAAACGGAGTCCAAACGGAATGAAACCTTCGGGAGATATATTTTTGGAACGATATCTTCACGGGAGACTTGAGAACCAAGGGAGAGGGCACACGTGGTGTCCACGAGGGTGGGAGGTGTGCCCCCTGCCTCCTGGGCCCCACGTTGCTCCCCCATGCCCTCCTTCCTCCTATATATACCCATATACCCTGAAAACATCGAAGCAACAGAGAAAACCCTAATTCCATCGCTACAACCTTCTGTTCCCGTGAGATCCTATCTTGGGGCCTGTTCCGGAGCTCCGCCGGAGGGGGGATCTTCCACGGAGTGCTTCTACATCAACACCATTGCCACACCATGAGTTGTGAGTAGTTTACCACAAACCTTCGGGTCCATAGTTAGTACCTAGATGGCGTCTTCTCTCTTTTTGGATCTCAATACCAAGTTCTCCTCGGTCTTCGAGGAGATCTATTCAATGTAATCTTTTTGCGGTGTGTTTGTCGAGATCCGATGAATTGTGGGTTTATGATCAAGATTATCTATGAGAAATATTTGGTTCTTTTCTGAAATCTTTTATGTATGGTTATAATATCCTTGCAAGTCTCTTCGAATTATCGGTTTGGTTTGGCCTACTAGACCTATAGTTCTTGCAATGGTAGAAGTGCTTGTCTTTGGGTTCAATCTTGCGGTGTCCTTTCCCAGTGACAGAAGGGGCAGCAAGACACGTATTGTATTGTTGCCATCGAGGATAAAAGACGGGGTTTATATCGTATTGCTTGAGTTTATCCCTCTACATCATGTCATCTTGCTTAAAGCATTACTTTGTTCTTATGAACTTAATACTCTAGATGCATGTTGGATAGCGGTCGATGTGTGGAGATGCAGAATCGTTTCGGTCTACTTGTCACATACGTGATGCCTATATATAATGATCATGCCTAGATATTCTTATAATTATTCGCTTTTCTATCAATTGCTCGACAGTAATTCGTTCACCCACCGTAGAAATCTGCTATCATGAGAGAAGCAACTAGTGAAACCTAGGCCCCCGGGACTATTCTCAACATATCAATCTACAATCTACTTTACTTTACGGTTTTTACTTTTTGTTCTTATATCCAAAAATATCAAAAATATCAAACTATCATATCTATCAGATCTCACTTTCGTAAGTGACCGTAAAAGGATTGACAACCCCTTATCGCGTTGGCTGCGAAGTTCTTATTTGTTTGTGCAGGTGCGAGGGATTCGTGCGTGGTCTCCTACTGGATTGATACATTGGTTCTAAAAAACTGAGGGAAATACTTACGCTACTGTGCTGCATCACCCTTTCCTTTTCGAGGGAATACAACGCAAGCTCGAGAAGTAGCAGTATCATAGGCGCTTTGGGTCCAATGAGTAGATGACATCTGTCCCAATGGTGAGCCGACACGTGTTTCCTCCAGCCAATGATGATTTTACATATGGAAAATCCCCATTGGTCGGGGCTGTTAACGGGTTATCGGATCCAAAACCGAACCGATAGCTTAACGGCGTTCCGTTACGGTGGATGCCACGTGTCGGTCACCCTTGACGAAAACACTTCTGTGACGCGCGATTTATCGTCATGGAAGAGGATACTTCCGTGATGATAATTTTGGTAATGTCATGGAACACTTCTACGACATCACAGCTATGACTATCTTGATTATGTCATAAATTTGTCATGGACGTACATGCATGACAGAAAACGTGACCTACTGTGACAAACACATATCATCACGAAAATGTATTTTTTTGTAGTGACTGGTATCATCGCGTGCCTCTTCCGTACCCCGACGCCGCCTTGCCGCACGACTGGCACCTGGATCCGGAGAGGATCCCAGTGCCGGCGGCGCCGCGGTCGGCTAGGGTGCACGCGGAGGAGGTGCGGCGCCGACGGGTGCTCCTGACGCCAAAGAAGCGTCGTGACCCCGCCTATGCAACCAACTTGCCCAACTGGGCTTGATGGTTCGCCTTCGAGCACGAGGAGGAGAGGCGACGCGGCGTTCGCGAAGTAGACCGCAGCGTGCCGCCGTCCCCGCTCTTCGTCCACGAGGAGGACAAGGAGGGAGAGGCCGCCTACCTGGCGACCATTGCGGAGGTCTACCGGGAGAGCGAGGAGGACGAGCGGCGCAGAGCGACGACGATCGAGGAAGAGGAGGCGGCGTACGAGACGGCCATGGCACAGGCCATGGCCCTCTCCGCGGCGGGCGACTGCGTCCCGCCGTCGATGGCCCCGACGTCCCGTCTCAAAGCTGAGCCGGAGCCGTCCCCCATCGAGCGCTACTCCTAGACGGGAGTAGTGCGCGAGTGGGTCAGCCCGGTCTAGATTGAGGCAACACCGACGCAGGAGGCGGCGTACCTCGAACATTGGCGCCAACGGCGGCTGGTCGAGGAGCGCCGCCACGACGAGTACCTCAAGATGCTCGAGCGCGACGCCGAGGACGAGCAGCGTGACGCCGAGGAGGAGGCGCGCCAGGCCGTGACGGCACAGGCGGCGGCACAACCCGCGCCCGACATGAACGCCCTCTGTAACATGACGTTCCCGTGGGCCGGCCCTGCGCCGACGCTCATCGACCTCACGGATCCCGAGGACGAAAACGCCGCCGCCTAGGGCAGCGCGCCGCCTCGTAGTTTAGTTTGTTTTTAATTTTCTTTAATGCAAATGTGGACGCGTGGACTCTCACGTGCCTTCGTGACTGGCTTTAATGTTTAATTAATGTTGTTTTTATTTTAAATATGCATGTATTCTTTTTTTTGCGCCGTTAAAATGGGTCGGGCCAGCGTTGGGCGCATGCGTCGACCCAAACGTGTAAGCGGACGTTTACGTCCACCTGGCCGATCCAAACAGACAAAAGCAGACAAAATCATCATCCGTTTGGATCGGTTCGTTGGAGTTGCTCTTACCACAAATGTCACGTGATGAATCTTGTGTAAGTTTAATGGCAAATCCACGTCCAGTTTTTGGGCAAAAGGCATAAGTGAAACTATTTCATAAACTAAACTATTTTTGAAAGTATTTCACTCGGTTGACCTCTAATATACAACGCTTGATAGCAAGTTGTTGCACTCTACTGCGCAGCATTTAACATTTAGACGCCACACCTATGCAACGCCTGACAGCTAGGCTCTGCACTACACCGTGCATCGTCTAGTTGTAAGGAGCTGCACAGTAAAGTGCAACGTCTTGCTGTCGGGCGCTGCATAAAAAGTTCAGCGGTGTGAAATATTTTGAAAAACAGTTTAGTTTGTGAAATACTTTCGCTATAAGATCAAATTTGTTAATTTTGCCCAGTTTTTGCTCATCTGACACGGAGGGCTAAAATATTCTCCACTGTCGCGTCGGACCCACCTATCAGCGTAAAAGTCGTCCTCCAGGCCTACCTGTCAGCTGCTAAACGCCGAAATTTGTGTACGTGCCCACTGCTGTGACTGTGAGTAGTACCGGAGATTGAGGAGAAGCAAAGGCACGAGGCCGTCCGTCGGTGGCGGCGTCGCAATCATCCTGCACGCCCCCACTCCACGCCACGCCCACGCCACACCGTCACCGCACCAACCCGAGAGAGAACAACACTGGAGGACACCGGCAGGCGGCAGCATCAGCATCACCCCGACAAACCCAAGCAAAGCAAAGCAACCCCAAACTCAAAGCCAGGCACAAGCGCAAGCTAATCTGGCTCCAGGTTCCACTCTGCACCACGATTCATCGATTATTCACCCCCCCCCTTCTTCTCCAAGCTTCTAGTCCCGTCTCGCGCTCTCGACCACGCACCAACCAGCCCAAGCTCGCCCCCCTCGCCGGTGGTTACTACCACTAGTGCCGGTCGGTGGGGTCGGGTGGTGGGATGCTCGCCGCTGCGACGGTGACCGCCGCCCGCTGCCGTTTCCTCCCGCCGCCGACTTTCCTCTCGCCAGGCGCAACCCGCTGACGTCGCCTGCCTCCGCCCTCGCCACGCGCGATGGACCCCACCTCACGCCCCGCCGTCGTCATCGACAACGGCACCGGGTACGCATCTCTGTCCTTCACGCTCACCAGATCTGCGCGCGGAAATGCGCGTGCGTTGAACGCACGATGCTGATCCAAGTAACCGTGGCTGGCAGCTACACCAAGATGGGATTCGCCGGGAACGTGGAGCCCTGCTTCATCACCCCCACCGCCGTCGCCGTCAACGAGTCCTTCTCCGACCAGACGAGGGCCACCGCCAAGGGGAACTGGCTGGCGCAGCACAGCGCGGGCGTCATGGCCGATCTCGACTTCCTCATAGGGGAGGAGGCTTTAGCCCGGTCCCGTTCCAGCAGCACATACAGCTTGAGCTACCCCATTCGCAACGGTCAGGTGGGTGCCGAATGTTGATGTTTTGGAACCGTCATGTGCGTGCGTTCATGCGTGATCTTCCTTAATTTGGGCTCAAAATTAACTGCTCAGGTTGACAACTGGGACACCATGGAGAAGTTCTGGCAGCAATGCATTTTCAATTACCTCAGGTGTGACCCAGAAGATCACTACTTCCTGCTGACGGAGAGTCCACTGACTCCTCCAGAAACCCGGGAGTACACCGGGGAGATCATGTTTGAGACGTTCAATGTGCCTGGTCTGTACATAGCGGTTCAACCCGTCCTTGCCCTAGCCGCAGGATACACAACAACCAAGGTTAGTCGTCAGAGCTTACTCTTGTGGTTATTGATTGAGCTTAGGATTTTCCGAGCCTGAACTCTGAAACTGGCCATTCAGTATAGTTTTACTGCTGTATTGCACATTTCCGACGAGCAAGATTTACAGTGTTTCCTTTTCGGATTACCTCATTTGTTCTGTTCTGTCAATGTAGAATACTCTAGGTTATGCTATGTGATCTCTTGTGTTGGACATTCAACATGTATCGTGTCCTGGGGAGACTGAGTACCACTAAGACTTCTTTTCATATTAGATTTGTTATGAGTAACTGCGTGGCAAATTCAATTAAGTTGTGCTTCCAGTATCACGAGTTCCAAATTTCAGCTACTACAGATTAGTATTGAGCATCTGAAAATTAGTTATCTTCTGCCATACCTTGTTTGAAGTTACAAATAGATACTTAAACCAGTATTTGTACCTTCATGAAATTGTAGGTTATATGCTGTAGAACCATAAGATCCATTACAAAATGTGATGTTAAACTCACTAGTGTGGGCATGTGAGCCATTGGACCTTCCCGATTGGACGGCTTGCAAGGACTTAAATCTGTTACAACATGGCAGTGTACATACCACTGGATCTGGTAATCTGATGGTCCATGTCCCAGGGGTTCTGGTGGGTCTCATCAGTACACTATCCTCCTCCTAAGTTGTGTCAGATGGCAGTCTAGAAAGGAATTTTAACAAATTCAACAAGGTATTGCCACATGAGATAGAGTGCATGTTTCCTGTACTAAGAAAGAGACAGAGAAAGAGCAAGTAGTATACAACCAATATAAAAAATTCGGAAGCACCCGCTGTTACAAACTTGAAATATTAGGTAACTAAACACCCTGCAGTGCAATAAACAAGAGTATTGTATTTTGCATAGCTTTTCTATTTTTGGGTGGTCTAAAATATCATTATTTCTTTGTCGGCCAACTTGCACATCGCTAAGTTTGGAGTTGCACAAAAGTGTGTACATCTGCTTGTTTTACACATAATTTCTAGAATGTGCATCTGTGATAGCAGACTCAAAAATAGGAATTTATCAGTTGACTTAAGAGTCTTAGAGATAAAATTCATATGTTTAAATATAACTCCCTGTCGTAAACGCCATTCTAAAATCCTGAGGTTAATTTCCTTGGGTCTTCAATAGAAGTTCAATTGTTTCTCGTACAACTGTGAATACAAAAGATGCAAGAATGGAATTTATCAACCTTATATAAAAATTATATGATGAATAAACTATAATTCTGTAAGACATCGCCCTTTTCTTGCTGGAGACACTGAATCATGTGAGGGCGCTGAAAAGTATTTATGATGCTTCTCTGTTGGTTTATATAATAATGAGTGAAGGAAATATATTTATGAAAACCGAGCAATAATTCCAAAGGAAATTTTTACCACACGATAATTTGGAAGTCGACAAATAAAAAGTGAAAATTCGACCAAATTAGAGGTCTGCTATGCAGCAGATATGTAATCCTTCACTAGTTTCACGCACATTCTGCTTGTTATTAATATAGAAAGGGACTATAAAATTTGAGAAGGCAAAATGGGTCCTCGGCCACATGGAGCCTTTTCTGAAAAAAATCGAAAATATAAAATTTTGAGACCACAGAAAAAACCAGAAATCTTTCGTACATGTACTTATAGATATGTAGTATTTGTGTACAAATGTTCATCAATATGTCTTTCATCTATGGTGTCATAAATAAGATAAATATGTTGATCAAAATCAAGTTACCTTTTGCTGTTTTTGGAGACACATTTTTCTGCGTAGCCCATAAATCAACATATAATTTTACAGATATGTAGAAAACATCTATATGTAATGTTAGAACAAAAATGAATTTTTTGAGACTTATAAATATACTTATAGATTTAAAAAAATTACCGAGAACCATGGTGCTCAAAAGCCTAATTGCCGCTCCTTTATCTTATTACACCAAGTTAGTCGGTGGGTTTGCTTCGGAGTAAGATGGTATTGCTGTTCGCTAGTAGATCATTAGTAGACTTTGAGAACCCGGCAGATGAACTCATAGATCCACTCCTAGTTCTGCGCTACTCCTTGTGATAGAAGATGTCCATCTGCAGAGTTGACTGCTAGGCTAGCTGCTACTTGAGCCATCAAGTTCTGAGTTGGAATCAGAAGAGGATGGAATGGACTGATCTAGTTGGATGGGGATCACACAAGGCATTAAAGATGATTTGTTAGTGTTCTGCTAACCATGCACCTCGATTTGGATTTAGGATCAAGAAATATTGGGTGTTTTTGCTTTATATTAGTAACTACTCCCTCTGTAAACAAATATAATATCTTTTAGATCACTAAGTATTATCAGTCTCACAACAACAGTCCTTCATGCAGCTTTGTTTTTATCATATTTTCCCTCAACATGTGTTTGTTAGAGTTATAATATAGGTCATGTACCCCTTTGTATTTATCCCGTTGTATAAGGGGTTTCCTGCATATGTTCCACACCTGTACATGTATATAAATCGGCCTATGGCCTCATGGGAATACAAGTTGCTTATTCCTAACATGGTATCAGAGCTAGGTCAATTTTTTGCACGCTGCAACTCGTGCGTTTGATCCGTCACGATCGATCTCCTCTCGGTCCCGATCGATCGAAGCAGGGGGCTCGTCCCGCCGCGCCCCCGATCTCTTCTCCCGCCGCTCCCGCTCGATCGAAGCAGGGGCTCGTCCCGCAGGGGGCTCCCGCTCGATCTCATCTCCCGCTCGAAGGACTCCACCGCTCCCGCACCGCCGCCTCCGCTTGATCGGCTCAGCTGGCTCGATTGGCTTCGTTCCAGCGCTCCAAGTCTTCGGCAAGCTCTACCGCTCCCGCACCTCCGCCTCCGCCTGATCGGCTCCGCAGGCCCGATCGGCTTCGTTCCAGCGCTCCACGTCTTCGACCGCCTGCCGCTCCCTGATCCCGTTCCCGACTCTGCTGATTTCGGATTCCTAAAAAAAAATGTCTGCTGCATCGGGCTATGTTGCTGTCCCTCGCTGTCCGGTGATCTTTGATGGTACTAACTACACCGAGTTTACTGGCTTCATGCGCATTCACATGCGTGGCATCCGTCTTTGGGGTGTTCTTTCTGGCGAGGTCTGCTGTCCGCCACGTCCGGTTCCTCCGGTTGCCCCTACTCCGCCGACTCCACTGGTTCTTCCTCCGGATGCTAATCAGGCCGCCAAGGATGCGGCTAAGCTTGATGATGCGGCTGCTGATCGTGCTTATGATGAGAGGGTTTTGGCTTATGAGGAGGCTCTTCAGACGTATCATGGTGCTCTGTCTGTTTACACCCAATGGCTTGATGATGATGCTCGTGTTGCAGCTGTTCTCACTGCTAGTGGTCTGCCTCAGTTTGCTTCTGAGTTTCTGGGTCTTCCTACTGTCTTTGAGATGTGGACCCGTCTTCGTCAGCGCTATGAGCCCCCCTATACCTTTCTGTGGTCCGTCAGGAGCATGCTCTTCAGCAGGGTGACTCTACTGTTGATGACTTCTATGCACAGAGTTCTGCTATCTGGCGCCAGCTTGATTCTCTCCGCAGTGCTGGTTGTCGTACTTGTCCCTGTTGCCAGGCTGTCCAGGCCAATTTGGAGTTTCATCGCGTCTACGAGTTCCTGTCTCGGCTTCGTAAGGAGTTTGAGCCCCGGCGTGCTCAGTTGTTTGCTCGTGGCCGTATTTCTCTCATGGAGGCTCTTTCTGAGATTCGTGCTGAGGAGACTCGCTTACGTGGTGCTGGTTTGCTGGAGGTTCCCTCTGTGCTCGCTACTCGGTCTTCTTCCACGCCACCTGCTGTACCGACCCCTTCTCGCTCAAGTGCTCCGCCACTCTTGCCCACTCCTTCTGGAGGCTTAGGTCGCCCCCGTCCACATTGCGACTACTGCAACAATGATGGTCATATTGAATCCCAGTGCTACACGAAGAGGAAACACCCGCGCAAGGCGCGATCATCATCTTCAGGGACTTCGTCATCTACCTCGACAACTTCAGCCATTGCTTTGACTGAGCAGGATATTCTGAGACTTAAGCGTCTGCTCGCGGCTTCTGGTTCTTCCTCGACGGGTACTGCTGGTTCTGTGACTGATGCTTCCCGCCCTGAGCAACCGCCCTCTACACAGTCAGGTACATCCCCATGGGTTCTAGATTCTGGAGCTTCTTTTCATATGTCTTCTCATTCTTCCACTTTGTCCTCTCTTCGCTTGCTGGATTCTCCTGTTCATGTCTTCACTGCTGATGGTACTCCACTTTCTGTTGCTAGTAGAGGCAATCTTTCCACTCCTTATTCTGTTCCTGATGTTGCTCATGTTCCTCGACTTACCATGAATCTGTTTTCTGCTGGTCAACTTACTGATTCTGGTTGTCGCGTCATCCTTGACGCTGACTCTTGTTCTGTCCAGGACCGTCGCACGCACACTTTGGTTGGGGCTGGCCCTTGCCGCCGTGATTCTCAGGGTCTTTGGGAGTTGGACTGGCTTCATGTTCCTTCCGCTGCCACCACCATCGCCAGTTCTTTCGCTTCTGTCGCCTCCGTTACTGGTTCCTTCCAGCAGTGGCATCATCGACTTGGTCATCTGTGTGGTTCTCGGTTGTCGTCTTTAGTTCGTCGAGGTCTTCTGAGGTTTGTCTCAGGAGATGTCTCTTTAGAGTGTCAGGGTTGTCGTCTTGGCAAGCAGATTCAGTTACCATATTCACATAGTGAGTCAGTGTCTAAGCGTCCTTTCGATTTAGTCCATTCTGATGTATGGGGTCCGGCTCCTTTCGCTTCGAAAGGTGGTCATAAATACTATATTATTTTCATAGATGATTTCTCTCGTTACACATGGCTTTATTTCATGACTTCTCGTAGTGAGGTGTTGTCTATTTATAAGCGTTTTGCTGTCATGGTTCATACTCAGTTCTCTTCACCCATTCGTGTTTTTCGTGCTGACTCCGCTGACGAGTATATAAGATGTTGCGTGGTGTTCTTGCTGAGCAAGGAACTCTCTCTCAATTCTCTTGTCCTGGTGCTCATGCTCAGAATGGTGTGGCTGAGCGAAAGCATCGCCATCTTCTTGAGACGGCTCGTGCATTGATGATTGCTGCCTCTCTCCCGCCTCATTTTTGGGCTGAGGCCGTCTCCACCTCCACCTATCTTATCAGTATACAGCCTTCCGCTGCTCTACAGGGTGGTGTTCCTTTTGAGCGACTTTTTGATCGTTCTCCCGATTATTCGATGCTTCGCTTGTTTGGTTGTGTTTGCTATGTTCTTCTTGCCCCTCGCGAACGCACCAAACTGACCGCTCAGTCTGTTGAGTGTGTCTTCTTAGGCTACAGTGATGAGCATAAGGGCTATCGTTGTTGGGATCCTATCGGTCGTCGGATGCGTATCTCTCGTGACGTGACCTTTGATGAGTCTCGTCCCTTCTACCCACGCCCATCTTCCTCGACTTTTTCAGCGCAGGATATCTCTTTCCTCACTTTTCCTGACTCACCTATCACCCCCGTCGAGCCTGTGCCTATTCGTTTCACTCCCTCTGCTTCTCCACCTCTAGTTGATTTGCAGCCACCATCCTCCCCGGTCTCCTCGCCTAGCATGTCACCGGATTCTACACCTTCATCTCCGGTGACTTCTTCGTCGCCACCCCCCGATTCTACCTTGCGATTCCTTCTTCTATTGTTCCATCTTTCCTCAGCATTACACTCGTTGTTCACGACATGTGGATGCCTCTGTGGATGAGTCGTCATCTTCTTCTCAGCCTATTTATGGCTTGCGTTCTCGTCCTCGTCCGCCTATTGATCGCTTTGGATTTCCCACCGCTGGTGCTGCTGTTCTTGAGCCGACTTCTTACCGTCAGGCTGTTGTTCATCCTGAATGGCAGTTTGCGATGGCAGAGGAGATTGCTGCTCTTGAACGCACTGGTACCTGGGATCTTGTTTCTCTTCCTCTCGGAGTCCGTCCGATCACTTGTAAGTGGGTCTACAAGGTTAAGACTCGCTCCGATGGTTCTCTTGAGCGTCACAAAGCTCGTCTTGTGGCTCGTGGTTTTCAGCAGGAGCATGGTCGTGATTATGACGAGACTTTTGCTCCTGTGGCCCATATGACCACTGTTCGTACACTTCTTGCCGTTGCCTCTGCACGCCACTGGTCTATATCTCAGCTTAATGTTAAGAATGCCTTTCTTAATGGTGAGCTGCGTGAGGAGGTGTACATGCAACCACCACCTGGGTATTCTGTTCCTGATGGCATGGTATGTCGTCTTCGTCGCTCTCTCTATGGCCTTAAGCAAGCCCCTCGCGCCTGGTTTGAGCGTTTTGCCTCTGTGATCACTGCCGCTGGTTTTTCAGCAAGTGCTCATGGTCCAGCCTTGTTTATTCACCTTTCTCCTCGTGGTCGGACTCTTCTTCTTCTCTATGTTGATGACATGATCATCACTGGGGATGACCCCGAGTATAGTGCCTTTGTAAAGGCCCGTCTCAGTGAGCGGTTTCTTATGTCTGATCTTGGACCTCTTCGCTACTTTCTTGGGATTGAAGTCTCTTCTACCTCTGATGGCTTTTTTATATCCCAGGAAAAGTATATCCAGGATCTCCTTGCTCGTGCTGCTCTTATTGACGAGCGCATTGTTGAGACTCCTATGGAGCTCAATATTCACCTCCGTGCTACTGATGGTGATCCTCTCCCTGACCCGACGCGTTATCGTCATCTTTTTGGCAGTCTTGTCTATCTAGCTGTCACTCGTCCGGACATATCTTATTCGGTTCATATTCTGAGTCAGTTCGTCTCTGCTCCCACATCAGTTCACTATAGTCATCTCCTTCGTGTTCTTCGGTATCTTCGGGGCACGATCTCTCACCGTCTATTCTTTCCTCGCTCCAGTTCTTTACAGCTTCAGGCCTATTTGGATGCTACGTGGGCTAGTGATCCTTCAGATCGCCGTTCACTTTCTGCTTACTGTGTTTTTCTTGGTGGTTCTCTCATTGCCTGGAAGACGAAGAAACAGATTGCAGTTTCCCGTTCGAGGGCCAAGGCTGAGTTGCGAGCAATGGCTCTTTTGACGGCAGAGGTGACTTGGTTACGGTGGTTACTTTAGGATTTTGGGGTTTCTGTCACTACACCGACTCTGCTCTTATCTGACAGTACAGGTGCTATTAGCATTGCGCGCGATCCTGTGAAGCATGAGCTCACCAAGCATATTGGTGTTGATGCTTTCTATGTGCGCGCTGGTGTGCAGGATCAGGTTATTGCTCTTCAGTATGTGCCTTCCGAGTTATAGCTGGCGGATTTTCTGACGAAGGCCCAGACTAGAGCACAACATGGCTTTTATCTTTCCAAACTCAGTGTTGTTCCTCCATCATGAGTTTGAGGGGGGGTGTTAGAGTTATAATATAGGTCATGTACCCCTTTGTATTTATCCTGTTGTATAAGGGGTTTCCTGCATATGTTCCACACCTGTACATGTATATATATCGGCCTATGGCTTCATGGGAATACAAGTTGCTTATTCCTAACAGTGTTATCCGTTTTGCTTTTAGATTCCCAAACTTTTGGTAAGGTAGAAAATACACCTATCCCCCAAAACTAAACCTGCATCCATATTATGTCTGTATAATCCTGGTCCAGTGCATGCTTTCGCTGAAATGACAGTGCTTGCTACCATTTCTAGTACCCTACTTTCCTTGGGTCTGGCATGTTGATGTGCTAGAATCCAACACAAATTGGTTGTTGAGCTTGCCAACATTGACTTGAAATGTTAAACATGATGTACTCGTATTCGCTCTACATGGTCATGTATCAGCTGCGTCTACTGCCAGTATCTTACTAGATGTTTGCAAATCCCCCTCCCTCTCCCTTCCATCCAGTGTGGTGTAATCTAACACATAGGAATCATGCATTCCTGATTCACAGAATATTTGCATATTTTCTTGCTCCATCCACTTGCAGTTTGTGCTACATTCTTGAATCTTGACTATTGTTTTCTTACTTCCCCTGTTAAGCTATCATCAGACTGGATATTTATTGTGGAGCTTCATGCTGTGTTTTCAGTGTGAAATGACAGGTGTTGTGGTTGATGTGGGTGACGGAGCTACCCACATTGTTCCTGTTGCTGATGGGTATGTCATTGGGAACAGTATCAGTTCTATCCCACTTACAGGCAAGGATGTTACCCAGTTTATTCAGCAACTTATGAAGGTAGTTTCCACAGTCAGAAGATAGTACTTAACTTTTTTATTTTATTAGCGTCAGAAGGAAGTGATAAAATAGTTATGAATGATGTTCTCAGTCATGCGCATTGAGACAACGATAGACTGAAACTCATGTTTATCCTGGCCTTGTGACTAAGGAAAAACAGATCACCTACAGGAAGGACATGCATAATTTTCTTATTTAGCTTCAAATAATCATATAGAGTAATATACTGAATGACCACACTGCACTAAGTTATCGAACTTCCAATTCTTGAATGCAGGAAAGAGGTGAACACATTCCACCCGAAGAATCTTTTGATGTAGCAAGGAGGGCAAAGGAAATGTACTGCTATACATGTTCGGACATTGTGAAGGTATTAAGTACATCTGGCGTTTACTATGCTGCTTGTAGCTGTTGAACATCTATAGACTATCTTTTATTCTGTTTTCCAGAAAAATTTATGTCTCTATAGAAAAGAAATTTCCTCTTTTGTTCTCGGCTGAACAAGGTTTTTGCAAGCAACACAGTTAGCAGCCTGTGCTAGTACAGTAGCACTCAGGCTTATGCATTGGCATATTAACACCTTGCTGGCAGGACTTAATTGTGTGAACTCCTGCTCTTAAGATGTTTTCTCAAATAAGTATTTTCTTTTAACATTTTCTGCCACTGCTGATTGTTAAATTGTTATCTTTTTTCTAGTCTGCTCTAAATCATCTTTTGAGCAAGAAGCAATCCAAAAAAAACAATATTCATATTACATCTTCGTGTTTTTTTCCAGGAATTTAATAAGCATGACAGGGAGCCCTCTAAGTACATAAAACGCTTGACTGGCATCAAACCAAAAACGGGTGCTCCGTACACCTGTGACATTGGATATGAGCGCTTCCTGGGCCCTGAGGTTAGTACACTGATGTGTTCTGTAGTTACTTCTGCGGTGTCATGTCTTATTTAGGCTCGTCTTTTACCGCATCTATAAAACCGGCGTCACATGGACACCTCATCAGCAAAAAATGTTTTGAAGTAAATGAGCCTGTTTCATAATTTCGGGGTTTCTTTTGGATCACTTGAAATTGGTGAACATGAGGCAAAGTTCAGGGTAGTTTACACTTATAATAATAGTAAAAAGTAAAACTTGACATCACATATAGTAAAATGCTGTCTTATTTGATTTGAAGCCCTTTCTAGTTTCGATGCACCTGTTGCAGACAATATATTCGGGAGCATTTTGAAACTTCTTGTCAGGCTCAAGATGCGATTCTATCCCGATCACGTGACACTTACGTGATTGGGGCACAACCGCATTTCGGGCGCTTAGCAAGATGAATATCATTACATCGTACCATTACATACATATATGGGGGATACAACAATACATCCAAGTCACATGAATACAACAACATCAATACAAGGCATCCAACTATAGATGCAAACAAGAAAGGCACAAAGACATCCATCTGCTATCCCAGGCTGCCGACCCGGAACCAAACCCAAGACTGAACAAGAAGAAGAAGAAAGAACTCCAACACAACGAACAACGCTCTCATGTCAAGTCATCGGAAACCTGCACCTGCAACTGTTGTTGTAGTATCTGTGAGCCACGAGGACTCAGCAATCCCATAACCATGGGTAACAAGACTATCAAAGCTTAAAGGGTAGGAAGAGGTAAAGTGGTGAGGTTGCACCAGCGGCTAAGCAATATATGGTGGCTAACTTACGAGTATAAGAATAAGATGAGCATCTACGCAAACGGTCGTAAACTAGTAGTGATCGTTAAAGATCCTGAACTACCTACGAGTCAAACATAACCCCACCGTGTTCTCTTCTCAAAGTGAAAAGAGACAGTCACGGTTACTCACACCGTTGTGTGTTTTACTTTGGATCCTCTGTCAAGTTTTCTACAACCGGACATTAACAAATTCCAATCTGCCACATAACCGCGGGCACAGCTTTCGAAAGATCATAACCCTGCAGGGGTGTCTCAACTTAGCCGATCACAAGCTCTCACGATCAGTTGAAGTAATAATAATTATTACCCCTTATCTTAGTGAAATCCGATCAGGCTCGGCATCCCGGTGCACAAGACATTTCGACAATGGTAAAACAAGTCCAGCAAGACCTCCCGGCGTGCCGACACCCTGATAGTAGCCGCGCGTATCTCGTCTCAGGCCACGTTCGGATGAGCAATACGTACAGTAACCGAAGACCCTAGATAACTGGGTGGCACCGCAAGTGGCTCTAGTTTGGGACCAACACCATCAGCACTGACCCCCCCTGCTATGTAGAATTAAGAACCCGGGGACATGACCCTCTATGCAATTAATTAATTAATTAAGTTTTTTATTATGAGGCAAATTAAAACCAATGTTGGGCCTTGCTGGAGGAGTTTTATTCAAAGACGAAGTGTCAAGGGGTCCCCATATACCCAACCGTGTAAGAAACGCAAAATCAAGGAACATAATGCCGGTTTGTCGGCTCCTAAGGTGGCATGAGTGGAACAAAACACCGAGGAAAAGGCCAAGCCTTCCACCCATGCCCAGTATATATGTGTGTTAATAATAATAATAGATATTGTGATATTCCAACAACAAGTTCCCACCTGGAACGATCTTCATCTTCACCTGCAACTAACAACGCTATAAGAGGGGCTGAGCAAGCGGGTAACATAGCCAAACAATGGTTTTGCTAGGAAGGTTTCAAAGGTTAGAGGTTTCATGGCAACAAGGAGAGGCTGACAATAATGATGGGTAGCGCGACATGTAACGATAGCATCGAGACAACTAAGCATGGCAATGATAGTAAAGGTATCCAAGGGTATGGTCATCTTGCCTGAGATCCCGCAAGGAAGAAGAACGGATCCGTGAAGAAGACGAAGAAGAAGCCTTGAAGACGAACCACGAGTAGACGAACGAATCCTCACGATCGCAACGGAACAAGCACTAACGAGAAGAAGCAAGCAATACGGTAAACACACAACACAACATGACAATATGCTCAACCAAGTATGATGCAAGACAAGTATATATATGATGCAATACATGGCAAGGCAGGAAGCACTAAAAAACAACACAAGAACATGACAATATGTTCAACCAAGTATGATGCAAGACAAGTCTATATATGATGCAAAACATGGCAAGGCAGGAAGCACTCAAAAACAACACAAGAACATGACAATATGCTCAACCAAGTAGGATGCAAGACAAGTCTATATATGAGCAAAACATGGCAAGGCAGGAAGCACTCAAAAACAACACAAGCCAACAAGGTTAAATGAGGCCGGAAACTACACATAACAAATCCGTCCTCATATGCATAATTTGAAATTAGACCAGATCTGAACAAACCTTAAGTTAAAGTTGTTAAACAGCAGGTTAACATGCACCATGATGATCTACACGAAATTCTAGTCAAGTTTCATGTAAAGTTTGTTTAATTCGGAGCTATGACCTAGAAGATATGAGCAAAACAAGACAAACAAGGCAACGGTGCAAGATGCACCCAAACAACAAGCAAACACACTCCAAACATGAAAACAATATGATATTATGATTCTACATGCAAAATCACACAAGTTTCATATAAGGCACACTCAAAACGGAGCAACGGTCTAAAAGATACATATGAAACAAGATATAACAACAAGCTGAAGTTAACAGCCACATAGCAACTTTGGAGCAAGGTTACAACACCCAAACATGATAATAAGAAGCATGGATGTGAAGTAGACATGATACTTAACAAGTAGGAACTTAGAACACACACAAAAGCTTGCTGGAACACATTTAAACAAGCATGGCAAGTTGCAATAAAATTATCCAGACTTAGCCAAAATCTGGAAAGGCAAAAACATCATCACGATTGCTGCCTTCGGAGGCACAAAACAACAAGCACATCAACTCTAATAAGAACATAAAGAGCATGGACATGTAGTAGACATATCCTACAGCAAACAACTCCATTGGAGCATCTCCATAGGAAGCATGGATCAATAGCAACAAGCTACACCAAATTGAACATGCTGTTAAAAACCTGACAGTTATATTTTATAGCAACTTGGGAGCAAGAGTTAAATAAGCTACAGAAAGCCATATGAGCAAGTGAGGGCATGGATGGATAGACAACAACATATACAACAAGGAATGATCAATGGCCACCCCAAAACTAACATGGATTTGACTAGGGCATCAAGCAAACATAGCATCAGAATAAGACAGATTCCAGACTTAATAGAAATTTCACTAAGTATAAAACAATTATGTTGGCATGGCATGTTTGCAAGCATGTTTAAGTCAACACAAGGCATATCATGGAAAATTAAATGCACCACAACAAAGACCATATAATGGTGCTTCTAAAACATCTATACAAGTGGCATGAAGATAAACACACCAATAGCAAAGAGCAATTGAAATCAGCATCTCATAACAAGTTTCAGCACCTAACAGCCACATGCACTTTTGCAACAGGGATTAACATGGCAATATGAACTCAAACAAGCATGCTACAGCAACCATCATGTAGTACACTTCATAATGAACATTTTGACATATCATATGCATCATTTGGATAAACATGCACCAAGTTATCATATCTCAAACATGGCAACAAAATAACAAGTAACAGCAGTTTATAACAAGTAGCACTCTTGCAAAAGAGATTAGGGCATCTAGATGAACTCAAATGAGCATGGCACAATGGAACAAAGTGTAGAGCATATCACTACGATCATTTTGACATATCATTCACTCAATTTGGATAAGCACACAATTAATTACAGCCACATGAACATAGCAACAAAATATGCATTTACTGGGACTTAGCAGTTTTCTGGGAAAGAAAAAAAAACGAACGGGCGCAAGATAGATATAAGACGCACAGGCGAGGCTTAGGCGGGGCAGCTCACCTAGCTGGGCCTGGGCCCAACCGAGGAGGAGGCGAGGTGGTGAGGCAGTCGGCCGATGGTCGCGGGCCGACGGAGGGGCGCGGCCCAGGGGTGAGGCGAGGCCGGCTCGGTGGGGAGATGAGCCTCCAGATCCGGATCACGGGGCGCTGCGGCCCACACGCGGGAGGAGGCGTCGCTGGGCCTGGCGAGGGGTGAGGCCGGCCCACGCGCGGAGCGAGCGGCAGGGCCCGGCTGGCACCGTCGTGCTCCCGAGCGGAACGAGGCCAGCGGCGAGCCCTTCGGAGCGGCGGCGGAGCTGGTAGTCCGGCGAGCGCCGGAGGCGGCCGGATCCGGTCACGGGGGTCGTCGGGGACCAGATCCCGGCCGGATCGAGGCAGAGGAAGGCCGGCGACGGCTCGGCCATGGCGAGGGGTGACTGGAGCTTCGGGCGGCGGCGGACGAGCAAAGGCGGCGGGGTCGGGGTCGAGGCCCGACGCGGAGGCGGCGGCGGAGCGCTCACCGGTGGCGGGCGGCCGGGCAGATGGC
The DNA here is from genome assembly GCA_902687465.1 of Secale cereale. Taxonomy (NCBI): domain Eukaryota; kingdom Viridiplantae; phylum Streptophyta; class Magnoliopsida; order Poales; family Poaceae; genus Secale; species Secale cereale. The sequence goes on along the minus strand of LR738714.1, from coordinate 369,025,850 downwards.
GGCTGCGTCCGGTGCGCTAGGCGCGGAGGAGGCGGTGCGGCTCAGGACGTGGGCCTGCGGCGGCGGCGGCCGGGCTCGCGCGGGCCCGCGATGGGCTCCGTGGGCCGGCGGCGAAGGGAGTGCTGGCGGCGGTGACGTGTCGCGAGGGGAGTGGCTGCGGGCGGCGGCGTGATGACGTGGCGTGCTCCTATTGGCCGGAGTGAGGTGGAGGCTGGACATGTCCGGCGCGGTTGGACATGTCCGGCGGCGCGAGGGAAGAGGCTAGGGTTTCATCTGCGCGAAAATGGAGGGGGAGGCACATATTTATAGGTAGAGGGAGCTAGGAGTGTCCAAATGAGGAGCGGTTCGCGGCCACGCGATCGTGATCGAACGGCCAAGAGCATGGAGGGGTTAGAATGGACTTGGTGGGCTGTGAGAAAGGGGTGCTGGGCCAAAAGGGAAAAGGCTTCCGGCGGTTAACATGGTTAACCGTTGGGCTATCAAACGAACTCCGAACGCGACGAAACTTGACAGGCGGTCTACCTATGCTATAATAAGACCACACGCCAAGTTTCAACCCATTCCGAGAACGCTTTTCGGCCACTCACAAAAATAAATATTCGGACGCACCGCGGGCGCGTGGAAGTGTGTCTGGGCTCAGAACGGACAACGGAGAGGACGAGGGAACTCGGACGGATGCAAGTTTTGAAAACATGATGATGCAAAGCACACGATGACATGGCAAGATGCAACACGCAAGCAGATGACACGGCAACGGCAACGAATAACTGACTGACACCTGGCTGACACCTGGCGCACCGGTCTCGGGGTGTCACACTTCTTCACGCTATGTTTCAATTTCAAAGCTCGTTTTAGATCAATTTTCTCAGTGTCACCTAATATCTGTAGTTTCAGGAGGATCTTGAAACTTGCTTGCGACATGTTCCAATTTCAAAGCTTGTTTTAGTTCAATTTTCTCAGAGTGCTGCATAATGTCTGTAGATATTCTTCCACCCCGAGATTTACAACAATGACTTTACCACTCCTTTGCAAGATGTTATAGACAAGTGCATCCAATCATCCCCAATTGATACAAGGAGGGCCCTTTATAAGGTTTGTACATCAAAATCTTGTTTCCTCTGACATTATAGTATTTTAAGTGTGCTTTCAATGTCACAGAATATTGTCTTGTCTGGGGGGTCAACTATGTTTAAGGATTTCCACAGAAGATTACAACGGGACCTGAAAAAGATTGTGGATGTACGGGTCCGTGCATCTAATGCTCGACTTGGTGGAGATGCGAAGGTATAAACTTATCTTGTTTGCTCTTTTCCTCTTTCTGACAGAAGAAAACAATGACTTTCTTTGTAGTTTCGGAACTTGAAAATTCAGCCAAATTTATTGGTTTCAGGCTCAGCCCGTGGAAGTAAACGTGGTTAGTCATCCAATTCAAAGATACGCGGTTTGGTTTGGTGGATCGGTGCTTGCATCTACAGCAGAATTTTACGAGGTATTCAAACTTTGTCACCATACATCAGTAAGAAAACTCATATCTTTCCTACTTATAAAGATAGTTGGTGATGAGTTCACATATGGGTCCAGCATCCTTTCCAAATAAACAAATATACGCATCCCTACATGTGGAACTAGCAATGTTCCAAAAGACATAAAGAAATGTACTTTACTCACATGTGGGATCTACAATAAATAAATAAATACACCATTTTCATGTGAGACCAACTTTTTTGTAAAAGGCACAAATACCAAAGACAAAAATGTGACTTCAACTCAAAATTGATCTTGGTTTTAGTTCTCTTCCCAACCTACTATGGTCATTTCAAATTCTCTGACGCTGCATATCTCTCGCCGTATTTTGCTATCTTGTCTAATCGTAAATCGTGCAACGGTCATAAAGGACACTAATGTTATTTCACCACCTCTAAGCCAATGGTTCCGTGGCAACGCACGGGCATTGTGCTAGTCACCTGAAATTTGTTAGTGTGTTTAGAGTTTTGATTCAGTCCCCGCAAAAAGGAAACTAGAAGAGTTTTGCTTTGGTACCCCCTCCCCCCTAGATAACTTCAAAATGGTACTTTCATGCTGAAGTGATTATTGGATTAGATAGAAAATTAGGTCAAATGCACAGGGAGCTAGGCCCATAGTACAAACTCCAATGTCCAACAACAATCGCCGTCTTCATCTACGTCCTCTGAAAATACTTCCTCCGTCAGTTTCGTACGATGACGTTGTTTGAGGAAGTGACAACTCTTTGAAGCATTGTGAGCCAACAATCGCCGTCTTCATCTACGTCCTCTGAAAATACTTCCTCCGTCGGTTTCGTACGATGACGTTGTTTGAGGAAGTGACAACTCTTTGAAGCATTGTGAGCCTGATCCGTGATATCGTGCCACGCCCCATCTTTAACGGAATTAAGGCCATCGCCATCTTCATACATGAGTTCCCAGTAAATCACAACAGCTACATGCGCTGGGCTAGAAGTCACATCGCCATCTTCAAGCTGCCGTCCATAGAATGCATCTCACCTCCGAAAGCAACCATGCAGGAATGGGGTGTCGACCGATACCCGCCACTATTGCAGAGCCAAAACTCCACATAAGGAACCATATGGCAGCCCCGCGCCATCCACGTTCAAGGCAGCCGGTGGCGGGATCGGGTTCATCACCGTGATCTAGCCGGCTCGAGTCACCAGCCACTAGAAAAGCCCCTGCATAAAGTTGCGCTGGCCATGCCCAGCGGCCACCGCTGCTGCACAAATAGTGCCACCACATCTGCATGTCACTCACACCATTCCTGCAGTACTCTGTTTACGACGAGGTTCCCTTCGTGGTGGCTGCAACCTTTCATCGGCCTTGATCTACTGCTTTCTTGTGCCATGCCTCATCGTTGTTAATGTGCTCCAGACGCCACATCCGTCGGCCTGACCGAGGATGACAGCAGAGCCCCACCGCCACCGTCGGCCACGTGGGCTTTGCCTAGCGGCGTTCTCCGGTGATGGCGAGGGGAGGAGAACTAAGGCCAACTCCAATGCACGACCCCAAATGGATGGCCGTTTTATCCGGATTTTGTCCATTTGGGTAGGGAAATGGGGTGGCGTCCGGCCGTTTTCATGGATGCGCTGGCCGTGCGCCCAACGCGCGGACACATCTGGCCCGCGATGGCCGGCTAGTGCCCGTATGTATACATTTTTTTTGGCCGCATTTCTTTATTTCATCAACGATTTTTTGATACATTGGAGTACATTCACCAAATCTTGACTAGAATATCAAAGACCAAAGAAAACAAGAACCACAATTAGACATTTTAAATGATATCCAACTTCCATAATTGCTCCCACAAGTTGGATTAGTATCTTCTCGATGCCTTCCTTGTTGATCTGTGGCTTCTCGATCTTGTATACTTCTTTCTTCTTCGATTCTAAAGAAGTAGACGTTGCTTCGCATCTAGTCTCATCTCTAGCCTCTATTCTAGTGAGTGCACAAACATCTATCAAATTTCGTCCTATCAATAGATCGATGTATTCTTCTTCCGCATACCAAAACTTGCATCCATCCTACACAAAAATTGAGTATAAGCAAAGAGCTATCGAAAATGCGCCGAATCCGGGAGCACAACCGAAGCAAAGCAAGAACATACCCCATTGTTTTTGCCCTTGATGAACACCCATCCGGGATGTTCCTGTGTTGTAGATACGCGGCGCACGATCTGCCGCGGGCAATCGTGCACTTTATGAGCGGCAACGGTGTGCCGACGAGCCGCTGGCCAGCACCGAACCTGGACGACAGTCGGGTGTCTTTCCCGGCGAACCGCCGATGGGATACGTCCGAGCGGCTAGATGTGGAGTCAATACTTGCATACGGCGTGGAGGTGTTGCCGGGGCTGTGCGGCCCGGTACTCGGCCAATCCATGGCAAGGCGCGGCCTCTTGCAGCCGAATGCGCTCAAATCCGGTGGCCGGGCTGGATAGCGAGGTGGCCGAGAAAATGGGGGCTGCTATGGCAAGGGTAGGGTGCCGGGGGCGGCCGGGCTGGACAGCGACGCGGCCAAGAAAATGATGGCGGCTGCTATGGCGGGGGGAGTGGGGCGAGGGCGGCTGGAGAGGGGAGGGGAATAGAAAAGAGGGCGTCTGTGTCGCCGGCGGCAGGCCAGGGGAGGACAAGGGCACGCGTCCCGCCCGTCCGCGTGTGTCTGTTTCGACGCAAATGCAGCCCAAATTTGGGCCGGGAATGGGTCGAAAGCGGACAAAAACGGACGTTTGTCCGTTTGCTCCCGCGCGTTGGGCCACATTTTGTGTCCGTTTACCCCCAAACTGGATGCGGGCGGACCATTTGAGTTGGCCTAAGACGGGAGGGCTCCTAGAGGAAGCGGTCGCCGCCCATGTTGTGATTAGGTCTTGACTTTTTCAGAGGGCTGGCCGCAATTAAGTGATTATACTACCCTCGCAATTGACTAACGATCTGAGTTATGGATCTAAAGTTGTAACTTTTCTAAGTGTTATAGGTTGGAGTAAGTAGTTTTGAAAGTGGGCTTGAAAGCCTAAATAGTATTTGTACTGGAGCATCTTAACTATGATTTGTTTTGAGTTGCATTTTCAGTATGTGATCTAAGCTAACTGTCATATTTGTTTCTCCAACAGGCTTGCCACACAAAAGCAGAGTATGAAGAGTACGGTGCAAGCATCTGCCGTTCAAATCCTGTTTTCAAAGGGATGTATTGAAAGACGAGAGGAGGCATCAGGCATCACTGATAGCATCTCCATGCAATCAGCCTGAGCCTAGCTAGCAGTAGCAGGCTGGCAGCATGGTAAAACTGACACCAGAGGCAGAGGCTCTCCGTAGCGTTTGTTTGTACACAACCAGCATGCACATAGAGATAAAGAAAACATTTCGTTAATACATCTTGTGTATACTGCATTTGTAGAATGGTGTTGGTAGTGCAGCAAACAGGAGGACTCGTGACCGGATGGCGCTGGCTGTTGTATAATCGCCGTAAACTGAACTGTTTTTTGTGGGTGAGCTGGTATGGCTACTCGTATTTTCCCGTGAAGTTGTTGCCACCGATTTTCTAGATGGTGGAAGATTTCAGTTGACATCGTAATCATGATGTATTTATCCCTATCTGTAAACGAAAGATGGTACTCCCTCCGTCCGAAAATACTTATCATCAAAATGAACAAAAAGAGATGTATCTAGAACTAAAATACATCTAGATACATCCCCTTTTATTTATTTTGATGACAAGTATTTCCGGACGGAGGGAGTAGTAATCATGATGATTCTCCCTGGCAACAACATAGAGAGTTTGCGCGTGCACCAGCCGATCGATCTTAATTAGCTGCGTGCCGTCACCCAGAGAGGCATTTTCACCGTTTAGTTAGATAGAGTCGGCCCAGTGCGGATGCAACTAGGTCCGTGATCAGTTAGCCGGCACCAAGACGGCAAGACACTTCTCAAAAAAAAGAAGAAGACGGCATGACAATGAACCGAATCGGTTGCCGTCCTGAATCCATCCGTCGTAACGGATGTAAATATTCTAGGACCCCAATAAGGACCGACGCGATCGTTCGTGCTACCGCGTGGCCTGCGCGAACGAG
>LR738714.1:368986211-369019278 GCA_902687465.1 Secale cereale | reverse complement strand
GGGTGGAATGATGGCAAAAATATATATTTAAAAGATAGCGTTAGTTACATGGCAAAAGTGTTAAACTTTTTTCCATGACGAAGAGTTTAACGAGTTTGTCGTGGTAAAATAATGTTTTTTATGGCATGGCAAAGTTGAGTTGATAACATGGCAAAAGCTATATTGGAGACATGGCTTTTGCTATCGCAAAAATAAAATAAAATATAAATTGATACGGTGTGATTAAATTATTTGCCAAGTGTTATAACCCTGGATATGCTTGATCAAATTGGTTGCCAACCTTGTGAGTCTAATTTTATAAATAGAAGTATGGCAAATTCGTGGTATATCAAAATTCATAGTAAAAATCATAGCAAGCATGCCATGGCAACTACTCATGGCAATCTTGTCCATGGCTAACTAGTCATAGCAAATCTGCCATGGTAGCTACTCAAGAATTTTTCCATGGCAACTACTCGTACCAATTCTGTCCATGGCAACTACTCACTTCAATTCTGCCATGGCTACTTCTTGGTAAAGAAAAATGCAGATGTATTTACTAAATTTTCCGTGGCAAATAAAAAATAAATTTGTCATGAGCGATAAAAGTAAAGTTGCCATGAACGTCAAAAGTAAATTTGCCATGCATATGAAGCTACAATTGCAAGGTAAATTTGTCATGAGAAATTAAAACGTTGATTTTTCATGGGAAATTAAAAGGTAAATTTTCCATGGCTATGAAGTAAAAATTGTCATGGGAAATTAAAAGGTAAATTTTCCATGGCTATGAAGTAAAAATTGCCATGGCTATAATACTAAATTTACCATGCTACAAAACAAGTTTGCCTTCTTAAAATGTAAATTGTTAGGAAGATCAAATTTTCAGAAATAACAAATTAGCCATGGTATTGGACTAATTTCCATGGTCTACATGCAGTGGCGTAGCTAGTGGGTAGCACCCAATATTCTAAGAATTTTTTTCTTTATCATGTCATATTTGCATATTTCAAGTGTGCGCACCCTTTTTTTTTTGTCAAATGTTGTATGCCACTTGAATTAACTAGATTTTTATAAGTGTGCACACCCTTCATTTTATTCCTGGCTACGCCACCTGTCTACATGAATACATAGTAAGGATTGCCATATTGTTGTACAAAATAGCTAAATTTTCATGAAGGCGTCCTATGAGAAAGCATGTTCATGCAATCAAAGCCTAAATATCTACACATGCATCTTATTTAGTTGAATTTAAGTGGCAATTTACACAGAGAGTATGACAAAACAAGGATCACCATTGATGCACATATTTTCCCCTTGCTTTAGTTTCCTTTAGTTTACTGTAGGCAGATCCAACATTGTAGGAACTGACCATGGCCTTTGAGCCCATATTTTTTTTTATAAATTTTCATTGAAATTTCCCTAAATAATTGCTACTATATAAGATGTGAGACACACATGAAACACACAATTGCCAATGTAAAAATATTTGGATGGAAAAAAGTGATAGCAAATTATTTGGAAAACTCTCATGATGCATACAAACTACTTACCATGGTGCTCAAATAAACACATCATGGCAACAACCTAATTTACCACGATGTTAATCCATAAAAAAAATTATTTGTGTCCGGATAATTCTTTTACCAGCTCATACTACATTGTATAGCACAAAAAAAAGGATAGTAGCTACAACACTCAGAGGAAATTATAAAAAGTTGCCATGCTTTAAGTTTTTCAATAAAGGGTGGATTTTATTGACACAAAATGAAGTATCAAGAGGATACAAACACAATGAGAACACACCCGGCCTCTGCATAGCTAGGATGCACAGAGCCAACACCAACGCACACACACAAAAACACGCTGGCAAATAGCAAAGTCATATAAGACCAAAACTATGCGTAGGCGAGGAAAAATAAAAAATGCCTCAAAGCGATCAGATCCGTGATCGGTAAACTATAACAATGACCATATCTGCACCGACAATCTCATGACACCACGCGGACGACGAGGTTCTCCAATAGCAACGCCTTCAGGAAGGGAACGACACTCAAGTGTCGCCGTCACCGGATCCAGGCACCCAAGGCTAGAATTTAGGCTTTCACCCTGAAGAATTAGTCCGAGCATTCCGAACAATGCCTCAACAAGGTAACAATGTAAAACATCGCCATTGCCACGTATACTCAACTCGGGCCAGACCTAGGCTTTCACCCCGGAGCTCGAGACCGGGTGCTCAAGTAGCACCATCATCAAAGTCATTCATGGTTGTATTGCATGCTTGTCTAGCCAATGCACATGGAGATAATTTCATTGTATCTGCTCTCCCTACTCTAAAGCCTGATGATGACGCCCCTCTACAAATATAGTAAGACTGCAATAACAAACTAATGTGCCTCTACTGCATCATGGCATGGCAATTTGTAGATACTGAATTGAAAAAAATGAAGTGGAAGTGTTGAGCAGGATGCTACCTGCACGGAAGGGATCCAACACCAGGGTCTCATGCGACGATCGCTGTGCTGGTCAGCTCGAGCGGCGTCGCCTCGGCGAGATCCGACATCAAGCGGATGGCGTGTGGGAGGCAGTGAGGCTGCCGCATCCTGCTTGGGGTTGCACGAAGAGATGAGCATGAACCTCTGCTGCGTCATCAGCCTCCATGTCGGTGAGCGCGGGCGGACGACGGCGAGCAGGAACTGCACGTGGCCTTGCAGCTCGACGAGCCAAGCAACCGTCACACCAGTCCAAAACCTATGGCAAAATTTGCATTGGTAAGATGAATTTTTTTGTATTGGTGGCATGGCAAAGTAAGATTTATGTCATGGCAATGTTTTTTTGACACGGCAAACATTGTAATTTTTTACCATGGCAAAATTTGTATTGGTGACATGACAAAATTTGTGAAGATTTTTGCCATGGCAAAAGGTGTATTGGTTACATGGCAAAAGATGGATTCGAGATAATGCAAGAGTTTTAAAGATTGTTGTCATTCATCTTTTTTAGCAAATTATGTATTGATGATATTTTCCATGGCAAAAATGTGTATTGGTAACATACCAAAAAATGGATTCGAGGTAGTGCAAGAGTTTTAAGACTGTTGCGATGGCAAAAATTGCCGTGCCATTTTTGTAATCTCATGGGGACCATACTTGCGTACTTCGCTTCGGCTTAAACAAAATCAAGACCCACAAGAATGGCCATTTACATAATTTCCATGGCATGTGACATTTTAACTTGTAAGATGGTGGAAAAATATCTACAAATTGCCATGTGGCTAAGATAAAAAATACAATGTCTACCAGAATTTGCCATGGGCTCGATCAATTTCAAAAAAATACATACACTCCTAAAAAAGGGTTCATATTACCACGCATACGAACCAACTAAGCCTAAACAACGTTTGAGCTTCTGTGATGCAATCATTTCCATCTTAATGATTTGCCTTAAAAGTTGTCATAGATACACACAAAGCTAAGAAAATGCATGCATTTCGTAGTCTGAAGTAGGTGCTGGGGACAGTTGGGTAACAATCTCACAAGTACCTACAGAGTCTGTGGTCCCCAAAAAACGGCATTGCAGCAACAACCATGCAATTGGAGCTCCTGCAACAAACTGGAGCACCCCTTGACGAATTAGGGGGTGCTCACTGATACGTCCATTTTGCATCATGCTTTTATATCGATATTTATTGCATTATGGACTGTTATTACACATTACGTCACAATACTTATGCCTTTTCTCTCTTATTTTACAAAGTTTACATGAAGAGGGAGAATGCCGGCAGCTAGAATTCTGGGCTGAAATATGAGCAAATATTGGAGACCTGTTCTGCACAACTCAAAAAGTCCTGAAACTCCACGAAAGTCAGTTTTGGAATATATTAAAAATATTGGGCGAAGAAAGCACCGGATGGGGGCCACCCAACGTCCACGAGGGTGGGGGGTGCGTCCCCTGCCTCGTGGGCCACCTGGCAGCCCCTCGATGCCCATCTTCTGGTATAAGGTGTCTTTCGCCCTGGAAAAAAAAATCAGAAGGAAGCTTTCCGGACGAAGCGCCGCCGTCTCGAGGCGAAACCTTGGCGGAACCAATCTAGGGCTCCGGCGGAGCTGTTTTGCCGAGGAAACATCCCTCCGGGAGGGGGAAATCATCACCGTCGTCATCACCCTCGATCCTTTCATCGAGAGGGGGTAAATCTCCATCAACATCTTCACCAGCACCATCTCCTCTCAAACACTAGTTCATCTCTTGTATCCAATCTTTGTCTCAAAACCTCAGATTGGTACCCGTGGGTTGGTAGTAGTGTTGATTACTCTTTGTAGTTGATGCTAGTTAGTTTATTCGGTGGAAGATTATATGTTCAGTTCCTTTATGCACATTAATACCCCTATGATTATGAACATGAATATGATTTATGAGTAGTTACGTTCGTTCCCGAGGACATGGGAGAAGTCTTGCTATAAGTAGTCATGTGAATTTGGTATTCGTTCGATATTTTGATGAGATGTATGTTGTCTTTCCTCTAGTGGTGTTATGTGAACGTCGACTACATGACACTTCACCATTGTTTGGGCCTATAGGAAGGCATTGGGAAGTAATAATTAGATGATGGGTTGCTAGAGTGACAGAAGCTTAAACCCTAGTTTATGCATTGCTTCGTAAGGGGCTGATTTGGATCCAAATATTTCATGCTATGGTTAGGTTTACCTTAATACTTCTTTTGTAGTTGTGGATGCTTGCAATAGAGGTTAATCATAAGTGGGATGCTTGTCCAAGGAAGGGCAATACCCAAGCACCGGTCCACCCACATACCAAATTATCAAAGTAACGAACGCGAATCATATGAGCGTAATGAAAACTAGCTTGACGATAATTTCCATGTGTCCCCGGAAGCGCTTTCCTTTATATAAGAGTTTGTCAAGGCTTGTCCTTTGCTAAAAAAATGATTGGGCCATATTGCTGCACCCTATTTACTTTTATTACTTGTTACTCGTTACAAATTACCTTATCACAAAACTATCTCTTACGGATAATTTCAGTGCTTGTAGAGAATACCTTACTGAAAACCGCATATAATTTCCTTCTGCTCCTCGTTGGGTTCGACACTCTTACTTATCGAAAGGACTATGATAGATACCCTATACTTGTGGGTAATCAAGACTCTTTTCTAGCGCCGTTGCCGGGGAGTGAAGCGCCTTTGGTAAGGAAAATTTTATATAGTGTGATGAAATTCATTGTCACTTGTTACTATGGAACATAATCCTTTCAGGGGCTTGTTTGGGGTATCTTCACCCCTACTAGTAGAGCAAAGAATTGCTCCTCAACCTACCGAACCTACTGAAAATGTTTACTTTGAAATTCCTTCGGGTATGATAGAGAAACTGCTAGCTAATCCCTTTACAGGAGATGGAACATTGCATCCCGATTTGCACCTAATCTATGTGGATGAAGTTTGTGGATTATTTAAGCTTGCAGGTATGCCCGAGGATGTTATCAAGAAGAAGGTATTCCCTTTATCTTTGAAGGGAAATGCATTGACATGGTTTAGGCTATGCGATGATATTGGATCATGGAACTACAACCGATTGAAATTGGAATTTCATCAGAAGTTTTATCCTATGCATCAGGTTCATCGTGATCGTAATTATGTTGGGGAACGTAGTATTTCAATTTTTTTCCTACGACCACGCAAGATCTATCTACTAGATGCATTGCAACGAGAGGGGAGAGTGTGTCTACGTACCCTCGTAGACCGAAAGCGGAAGCGTCTAGTGACGTGGTTGATGTAGTCGAACGTCTTCGCGATCCAACCGATCAAGCATCGAACGTACGTCACCTCCGCGTTCAGCACACGTCCAGCTTGATGACATCCCACGAGCTCTTGATCCAGTTGAGCTTCACGGGAGAGTTTCATCAGCACGACGGCGTGGTGACGGAGATGATGAAGCTACCGGTGCAGGGCTTCGCCTAAGCACTGCAACGGTATGACCGAGGTGTGTTTCTGTGGAGGGGGGCACCGCACACGGCTAGACCAATGTTTCTTGTGTGTCTTTGGGTGCCCCCTGCCCTCGTATATAAAGGAGTAAGGGGGAAGGTGCGGCTGGCCAAGGGGCGCGCCAAGGGAGTAGGATTCCTACTCCTAGTAGGAATAGGAACCCCCCTTTCCTATTCCTACTAGGAGTAGGAAAGGAAGGGGGAGAGGAGAAGGAAAGGAGAGGGGGTGCCTCCCCCTTTTCCTAGTCCAACTAGGAACCCTAGGGGGGGTGCGTCCAGCCCTATGGGCTGCACCTCTCTTTCCCTCATTGGCCCACTATGGCCCATACTCCCTCGACGGGGTTCCGGTAACCCCCTCCGGCACTCCGGTTTTACCCGGTAACATCCGGAACACTTCCGGTGTCCAAATATAGTCGTCCAATATATTAATATTTATGTCTCGGACATTTTGAGACTCCTCGTCATGTCTGTGATCTCATCCGGGACTCCGAACTACCTTCGGTACATCAAAACTCATAAAATCATAATACCGATCGTCATCAAACGTTAAGCGTGCGGACCCTACGGGTTCGAGAACTATGTAGACATGACCGAGACACATCTCTGGTCAATAACCAATAGCGGAACCTGAATGCTCATATTGGCTCCTACATATTCTACGAAGATCTTTATCGGTGAAACTGCATAACAACATACATTGTTCCCTTTGTCATCGGTATGTTACTTGCCCGAGATTCGATCGTCGGTATCTCAATACCTAGTTCAATCTCGTTACCGACAAGTCTCTTTACTGGTTCCGTAATACATCATCCCGTGACTAACTCATTAGTCATTTGCTTGCAAGGATTATTATGATGTGTATTACCGAGAGGGCCCAGAGATACCTCTCACACACTCGGGGTGACAAATCCTATTCTTGATCTATGCCAACACCACGAACACCTTCGGAGACACCTGTAGAGCATCTTTATAATCACCCAGTTATGTTGTGACGTTTGATAACACACAAGGTGTTTCTCCGGTATTCGGGAGTTGCATAATCTCATAGTCATAGGAACATATATAAGTCATGAAGAAAGCAATAACAGTAAAACTAAACGATCATAGTGCTAAGCTAACGGATGGGTCTTGTCCATCACATCATTCTCCTAATGATGTGATCTCGTTGATCAAATGATAACTCATGTCTATGGCTAGGCAACATAACCATCTTTGGTCAATGAGCTAGTCTAGTAGAGGCATACTAGGGACATACTGTTTTGTCTATGTATTCACACATGTACTAAGTTTCCGGTTAATACAATTCTAGCATGAATAAAAGACATTTATCATGATATAAGGAAATACAAATAACATCTTTATTATTGCCTCTAGTGCATATTTCCTTCAGTCTCCCACTTGAACTAGAGTCAATAATCTGGATTACAAAGTAATGATTCTAACACCCATGGAGTCTTGGTGCTGATCATGTTTTGCCCGTGGAAGAGACTTAGTCAACGGGTCTGCGACATTCAGATCCGTATGTATCTTGCAAATTTCTGTGTCTCCCTCCTTGCTTGATCACGGATGGAATTGAAGCGTCTTTTGATGTGCTTTGTTCTCTTGTGAAACCTGGATTCCTTCGCCAAGGCTATTGCTCCAGTGTTGTCACAAAAGATTTTGGTTGGACCCGATGCACTAGGTATTACACCTAGATCGGATATGAACTCCTTCATCCAGACTCCTTCATTTGCTACTTCCGAAGCAGCTATGTATTCCGCTTCACACGTAGATCCTGCCACGACGCTCTGCTTGGAACTGCACCAATTGACAGCTCCATCGTTCAATAAAAATACATATCCGGTTTGTTACTTAGAGTCATCCGGATCAGTGTCAAAGCTTGAATCGACGTAACCGTTTACAACGAGCTCTTTGTCACCTCCATATACGAGAAACATATCCTTCGTACTTTCCAGGTATTTTCGGATGTTCTTGACCGCTGTCCAGTGATCCACTCCTGGATTACTTTGGTACCTCCCTGCTAAACTTATAGCAAGGCACACATCAGGTCTGGTACATAGCATTGCATACATGATAGATCCTATGACAGAGGCATAGGGAATGACTTTAATTTTCTCTCTATCTTCTGAAGTGGTCGGGCATTGAGTCTTACTCAACTGCACACCTTGTAACACAGGCAAGAACCCTTTCTTTGACTGATCCATTTTGAACTTCTTCAAAACTTTATCAAGGTATGTGCTTTGTGAAAGTCCAATTAAGCGTCTTGATCTATCTCTATAGATCTTGATGTCTAATATGTAAGCAGCTTCACCGAGGTCTTTCATTGAAAAATTCTTATTCAAGTATCCTTTTATGCTATCCAGAAATTCTATATCATTTCCAATCAATAATATGTCATCCACATATAATATCAAAAATGCTACAGAGCTCCCACTCACTTTCTTGTAAATACATGCTTCTCCAAAAGTCTGTATAAAACCATATGCTTTGATCACCTCATCAAAGCATATATTCCAACTCTGAGATGCTTGCACTAGTCCATAGATGGATCGCTGGAGCTTGCACACTTTGTTAGCACCTTTAGGATCGACAAAACCTTCTGGTTACATCATATATAACTCCTCCTTGAGATATCCATTCAGGAATGCAGTTTTGACATCCATTTGCCAGATTTCATAACCATAAAATGCGGCAATTGCTAACATGATTCGGACATACTTAAGCATTGCTACGGGTGAGAAAGTCTCCTCGTAGTCAACTCCTTGAACTTGTCGAAAACCTTTCGCAACAAGTCGAGCTTTGTAAACAGTAACATTACTCTTGAAGATCCATTTATTTTCGATGGCTTGCTGATCATCGGGCAAGTCAACCAAAGTCCACACTTTGTTCTCATACATGGATCCCATCTCAGATTTTATGGCCTCAAGCCATTTTGCGGAATCTGGGCTCATCATCGCTTCCTCATAGTTCGTAGGTTCATCATGGTCTAGTAACATGACTTCCAGAACCGGGTTGCCGTACCACTCTGGTGCGGAACGTACTCTGGTTGATCTACGAAGTTCAGAAGTAACTTGATCCGAAGTTTCATGATCATCATCATCAGCTTCCTCACTAATTGGTGTAGGAATCACTGGAACTAGTTTCTTTGATGTACTACTTTCCAATTCGGGAGAAGGTACAATTACCTCATCAAGTTCCACTTCCCCCCCACTCACTTCTTTCGAGAGAAACTCCTTCTCTAGAAAGGATCCATTCTTAGCAACGAATATCTTGCCTTCGGATCTGTGATAGAAGGTGTACCCAACAGTTTCCTTTGGGTATCCTATGAAGACACATTTCTCTGACTTGGGTTCGAGCTTATCAGGTTGAAGCTTTTGCACATAAGCATCGCAAGCCCAAACTTTAGGAAACGACAATTTTGGTTTCTTGCCAAACCATAGTTCATAAGGCATCATCTCAACGAATTTAGATGGTGCCCATATTTAACGTGAATGCATCTGTATCTAAAGCATAACCCCAAAACGATAGTGGTAAATCGGTAAGAGACATCATAGACTGCACCAAATCTAATAAAGTACGGTTACGACATTCAGACACACCATTACACTGTGGTGTTCCGGGTGGCGTGAGTTGTGAAACTATTCCACATTGTTTCAAATGAAGACCAAACTCGTAACTCAAATATTCACCTCCACGATCAGATCATAGAAACTTTATTTTCTTGTTACGATGATTCTCTACTTCACTCTGAAATTCTTTGAACTTTTCAAATGTTTCAGACTTGTGCTTCACCAAGTAGATATACCCATATCTTCTCAAATCATCAGTGAATGTCAGAAAATAACGATACCCGCCGCGAGCCTCAACACTCACCGGTCCACATACATCAGTATGTACGATTTCCAACAAATCTGTTGCTCGCTCCATTGTTCCGGAGAATAGAGTTTTAGTCATCTTGCCCATGAGGCATGGTTCGCAAACACCAAGTGATTCATAATCAGGTGATTCCAAAAGTCCATCACTATGGAGTTTCTTCATGCGCTTTACACAAATATGACCTAAATGACAGTGCCACAAATAAGTTGCACTATCATTATTAACCTTGCATCTTTTGGCTTCAATATTATGAATATGTGTATCACTACGATCGAGATCCAACCAGAATAGACCACTCTTCAAGGGTGCACGACCATAAAAGATATTACTCGTATAAATGGAACAACCATTATTCTCAAATTTAAATGAATAACCGTCTTGCAATAAACAAGATCCAGATATAATGTTCATGCTTAACGCTGGAACCAAATAACAATTATTCAGGTCTAAAACTAATCCCGAAGGTAGATGTAGAGGTAGCGTGCCGACGGTGATCACATCGACTTTGGAACCATTTCCCACGCGCATCGTCACCTCGTCCTTAGCCAATATTCGTTTAATCTGTAGCACTTGTTTCAAGTTACAAATATTAGCAACCAAACCGGTATCAAATACCCAGGTGCTACTACGAGCATTAGTAAGGTACACATCACTAACATGCATATCACATATACCTTTGTTCACCTTGCCATCATTCTTATCCGCCAAATACTTGGGGCAGTTCCGCTTCCAGTGTCCGGTCCCGTTGTAGTAGAAGCACTCAGTTTCAGGCTTGGCTCCAGACTTGGGTTTCTTCGTGGGAGTAGCAACTGTCTTGCTATTCTTCTTGAAGTTCCCCTTCTTTCCCTTGCCCCTTTTCTTGAAACTAGTGGTCTTGTTAACCATCAACACTTGATGCTCCTTTTTGATTTCTACCTCCGCAACTTTGAGCATAGCGAAGAGCTCAGGAATTGTCTTCTGCATCCCTTGCATATTATAGTTCATCACGAAGCCTTTATAGCTTGGTGGCAGTGATTGAAGAACTCTATCAATAACACTATCTTTGTCAACTTTGCATCCAAGTTGAGTCATTCTGAGCAAGTGTTCACTGATAGAACTATTCTCCTCCATCTTGCAACTGTAGAACTTATTGGAAATCTCATATTTCTCAATCCGGGCATTTGCTTGAAATATTAACTTCAACTCCTGGAACATCTCATATGCTCCATGACGTTCAAAACATCGTTGAAGTCCCGGTTCTAAGCCATAAAGCATGGCACACTGAACTATCGTGTAGTCATCAGACCACGTCTGCCAGACGTTCAAAGCGTCTACATTAGCGGGAGGGGACTTGCCACCTAGCGGTGCTTCAAGGCCATAATTCTTCTGTGCAGCAATGAGGATAATCCTCAAGTTACGGACCTAGTCCATGTAATTGCTACCATCATCTTTCAACTTAGCTTTCTCTAGGAACGCATTAAAATTCATGGGAACGGTAGCACGAGCCATTGATCTACAACAACATAGATATGCAAAAACTATCAGGACTAAGTTCATGATAAATTAAAGTTCAATTAATTATATTACTAAAGAACTCCCACTTAGATAGACTTCCCTCTAGTCATCTAAATGATCACGTGATCCAAATCAACTAAACCATGTCCGATCATCACGTGAGATGGAGAAGTTTTCAATGGTGAACATCTTATGTTGATCATATCTACTATATGATTCACGCTCGACATTTCGGTCTCCAGTGTTCCGAGGCCATGTCTGTACATGCTAGGCTCGTCAAGTTTAACCCGAGTATTCTGCGTGTGCAAAACTAGCTTGCACCCGTTGTTTGTGAACATAGAGCTTATCACACCCGATCATCACGTGGTGTCTCGGCACGACGAACTTTCGCAACGGTGCATACTGAGGGAGAACACTTGTACCTTGAAATTTTGTAAGGGATCATCTTATAATGCTACCGCCGTACTAAGCAAAATAAGAAGCATAATAAGATAAACATCACATGCAATCAAAATATGTGACATGATATGGCCATCATCATCTTGTGCTTTTGATCTCTATCTCCAAGGCACCGTCATGATCACCATCGTCACCGGCGTGACACCTTGATCTCCATCGTAGCATCGTTGTCGTCTCGCCAACTATTGCTTCCACGACTATCGCTACCGCTTAGTGATAAAGTAAAGTGATGACCCACAAGTGTAGGCGATCTATCGTAGTCCTTTCGATAAGTAAGAGTGTCGAACCCAACGAGGAGCATAAGGAAATTATAGGCAGTTTTCAGTAAGGTATTTTCTGCAAGAACTGAAATTATCGGTAATAAATAGTTTTGTGATAAGGTAATTGGTAGAAAGTGACAAAAGGTAAAAGTAAATAAGGTGAAACAAGATGGCCCAATCCTTTTTGTAGCAAAGGACAAGCCTGGACAAACTCTTATATGAAGGAAAGCGCTCCCGAGGACACATGGAAATTATCGTCAAGCTAGTTTTCATCACGATCATCTGATTCGCGTTCGGTACTTTGATAGTTTGGTATGTGGGTGGACCGGTGCTTGGGTGCTGTCCTTACTTGGACAAGCCTACCACTTATGATTAACCCCACTTATGATTAACCTCTAATGCAAGCATCCACAACTACAAAAGAAGTATTAAAGTAAACCTAACCATAGCATGAAACAAGTGGATCCAAATCATCCCCTTACGAAGCAATGCATAAACTAGGGTTTAAGCTTCTGTCACTCTAGCAACCCATCATCTACTTATTACTTCCCAATGCCTTCCTCTAGGCCCAAATAATGGTGAAGTGTCATGTAGTCGATGTTCACATGACACCACTAGAGGAGAGACAACATACATCTCATCAAAATATCGAACGAATACCAAATTCACATGACTACTTATAGCAAGACTTCTCCCATGTCCTCAGGAACAAAAGTAACTACTCACAAGACATAATATTGTTCATGATTAGAGGGGTATTAATATGCATAATGGATCTGAACATATGATCTTCCACCAAATAAACCAACTAGCCTCAACTATAAGGAGTAATCAACACTACTAGCAACCCACATGTACCAATCTGAGGTTTGGGTACAAAGATTGGATACAAGAGATGAACTAGGGTTTGAGAGGAGATTGTGCTGGTGAAGATGTTGATGAAGATAACCCTCCCAATGATGGGAGAGTGGTTGGCGATGATGGCGGTAACGATTTCCTCCTCTCGGAGGGAAGTATCCCCGGCAGAACAGCTCTGCCGGAGCCCTAGATTGGTTTCTGTCAAGGTTTCGCCTCGAGATGGCGGCGTCTGGTCTTGAAAGCCTCCTTATGATTTTTTCCAGGTCAAAACACCTCATATAGGAGAAGATGGGCATCAGGGGCCATCGGGGGGCCCACGAGGCAGGGGAGCGCGCCTAGAGAGGGTGGGGGGCACCCTCTTGGACAGGTGGTGGCCCCCCTAGTGATCTTCTTTCACCGGATATTTTTTATATTTTCTGAAACGGTGTCCTGTGGAGTTTCGGAGCTTTTTGAGTTGTGCAGAATATGTTTCTAGAGTTTGCTTCTTTTCCAGCCCAGAATTCCAGCTGCCGGCATTCTCCCTCTTCATGTAAACCTTGTAAAATATGAGAGAAAAGGCATACGTATTGTGACATAACGTGTAATACCAGCCCATAATGCAATAAATGTCAATATAAACGCATGATGCAAAATGGACGTATCAAATCCCCCAAGCTTAGACCTCACTTGTCCTCAAGCAAAAGCCGATATCGAAAAATGTGTCCACTTGTTTAGAGATAGAGGTGTCGATAAAAATAAAATATGGACATGAGGGTATCATGATCATTCTCATAACAGCAACATATAAATAATGTCATATGATTCTTATGCTAAAGTAACAATTCATTCACAATGTCAAGTATGAATCAGAAACTTCATTGAAAACCAACAAACTATGATCTCAGTTATTGAAGCAATTGCAATTTATCGTAACATCGGGAAGAGTCAACATAAGAGCTTTTCAGCAAGCCTACATACTCAACTATCATATAGTCTTTCACAATTGCTCACATTCATGCAATACTTATGGTTATGGAGTTTTAATCGGACACAGAGAAAGATAGGAGCTTATGGTGTTGCCTCCCAACTTCTTACCTCAAGGGTAATGTCAACAGTAATAGACCATGATAACTTACCTCCAAGTGGGTATATATGTCAGGATCTTTCGAACACAATGTGCTTGCCGAAGGATAAAATGTAAAAGGAAAGGTGATTTTCACCTTGACTCTTATAAGTCAAGAATAATAGATAGACCCTTCGCAGAGGGAAGCAGAGGTTGTCATGTGCTTTTATGGTTGGATGCACAAAGTCTTAGCGTAAAAGAATGTCACTTTATATTGCCACTTGTGATAAGGACCTTTATTATGCAGTCCGTCGCTTTTATTACTTCCATATCACAAGGTTGTATAAAGCTTATTTCCTACACACTAATAAATCATACATCTTTTAGCGAGTTTGCAACATGACAACTTACTTGAAGGATCTTACTCAATCCATAGGTAGGTATGGTGGACTCTTATGGCAATACTGGGTTTAAGGATGTATGTAAGCACAAGTAGTATCTCTACTTGGTGCAAGGAGTTTTGGATAACATGAGGGGGAAAGGAAAGCTCAACATGTTGGATGATCCATGACAATATACTTTATTTCAGATATAAGAAAACATAACCCATTATGTTGTCTTCCTTGTCCAATATCAACTCTTTAGCATGTCATATTTTAATGAGTGCTCACAATCATAAAAGATGTCCACGACAGTATATTTGTGTGTGAAACCTCTCTTTCTTTATTACTTCCTATTAATTGCAACGATGACCAAAACTATGTTTGTCAACTCTCAACAACTTTTATTCATCATACTCTTTATATGTGAAGTCATTACTTCCATAAGACCAATATGATCTCTATGATACTTTTTATGTTTTTCTTTTATTCTATCATGACCAAAGTGAGGAAGACAAGCCCTTGACTCAACACTAATCTTTATTATATAGCTCACGGACTCGATTACAAATGGTAAAGATTATAAAGCAAAAGCTCACAACTAGATCATGCTAACTTTATTCTACTAGATCAAGATACTACCAAAAGGATAGAACTAAGAAAAAGGGTAAAGATAGGAGCGTGATGGTGATACGATACCGGGGCAACTCCCCCAAGCTTGGCAGTTGCCAAGGGGAGTGCCCATACCCATATGATTATGTCCCCTTTTTCGGTGGTGGTGATGATGGAGTTGTTGATGATGTAGGCTTGTCGTCCATCTTCCAAGGCATAGGCTCACCATCGTAGAAGGATGACCGAGTCTTCGGGATACTCAAATATGCAGCCAAACTCATCTTCTTGAATCTATATTCATACTCACAGGTTTGGTTTTGTAGGTCATAGATCTGGGCTTGGAGGTGTTCGATTTTCTCTTGGAGATTGGAGATAGCTTCCCCGAAGATCCTTGAGTCCAGCTTGAGGTTGTTGGTGAGATCCGTGATCATCATGTGGTTGGCGTTGAGTCCTCGCTCCACCATACCTTGGCACTTGAAAACTTGCTGGTCCATTGCTTCTAGCCTTGTCTCCATGCTTCCGGTCCTCCTCGGCCCTTCAACATCGCGGATGTGCAACACCCCCTCATGCAACTCCATGGTTTGAGGATGATGCAGCACCTTCGCAAGGTAGGGGTTGATGACCTTCTCGAAGAACTTGTCCTTGGGGGTGTTGGAAGACGCCATGATGATCTAGATCTGTAAAAAACAACAGCTCGAAATGAAAACAGAGTATTTTTGCGTGATACAGAGGTCAAAACCTTCGGGGGTATATATAATGAATTTTTACCAACCAAAAGGAGTAACGTACAAGAAATCAGAGTCCAGGAGGCACACGAGGTGCCCATGAGGCAGGGGGCGCGCCCTCCACCCTCGTGGACGCCTCGTGTCTCTTCCATACTACCACTAATTTTTCTATTTTTCTAAATATTCCAAAACGGTGAAAAATTGCCTTTAGAACTGTTTTGGAGTCGGTTTACTTACCGTACCACATACCTCTTCCTTTTCGGGGTCCGAATCATTCTGGAAAGTATCCCTTATGTATTCCTCCGGGGTTACAGTTTCAATAACATTGGTTTCAACATTTATAGGATTACCTGAGATATAATGTTAGATTCTTTGACCGTTCACCACCTTCGGATTTGTGCCTTCGAAGTTGTTGATTTTTATGGCACCGGAACGATAGACCTCCTCGATAACGTAAGGTCCTTCCCATTTAGAGAGAAGTTTTCCTGCAAAAAATCTTAAACGAGAGTTGTATTGCAATACATAATCACCTACATTAAACTCACGCTTTTGTATCCTTTTGTCATGCCATCGTTTAACTTTTTCTTTAAACAGCTTGGCATTCTCATAGGCCTGGGTTCTCCATTCATCAAGAGATCTAATGTCAAACAACCTCTTCTCACCGGCAAGTTTGAAATCATAATTGAGCTCTTTAATAGCCCAATATGCCTTATGTTCTAGCTCAAGAGGTAAGTGACATGCTTTCCATAAATCATTTTATATGGAGACATACCCATAGGATTTTTGTATGCAGTTCTATAGGCCCATAATGCATCATCAAGTTTCTTGGACCAAATTCTAGACCTATTAACTGTCTTTTGCAAAATTAATTTCAGCTCTCTATTACTTAATTCTACTTGACCACTAGTCTGTGGGTGATAAGGGGATGCAATTCTATGATTTACATCATACTTAGCAAGCATTTTACGGAAAGCACCATGAATAAAGTGTGAACCACCATCAGTCATTAAGTATCTAGGGACTCAAAACCTCGGGAAAATAACTTCTTTAAGCATCTTAATAGAGGTGTTGTGATCAGCACTACTAGTTGGAATAGCTTCTACCCACTTAGTAACATAATCAACAACAACTAAAATATGTGTATACCCATTAGAGGAAGGTAACGGTCCCATATAATCAAATCCCCAAACATCAAATGGTTCAATAACAAGTGAATAATTCATAGGCATTTCTTGACGTCTACTGATATTACCAATTCTTTGACATTCATCACAAGATAAGAAAAACTTACAGGCATCCTTGAAGAGAGTAGGCCAATAAAAACCAGATTGCAATACCTTATGTACAGTTCTATCTCCAGCATGATGTCCTCCATAAGCTTCGGAGTGGCACTTGCATAGGATCTGTTCCTGTTCATGCCCAGGTACACAATGTCTAATAATACCATCTACTCCTTCTTTATAAAGATGTGGGTCATCCCAGGAGTAATGTCTCAAATCATAGAAAAACTTTTTCTTTTGCTGGTATGTGAAGCTAGGAGGTATAAACTTAGAAACAATGCAATTAGCGTAATCATCATACCATGGAGCAGTACGAGAAGTATTTATGACAGCTAATTGTTCATCAGGAAAGCTATCATCAATAGGTCGTGGGTCATCAAGTATATTCTCTAACCTTGATAAGTGATCTTCAACGGGGTTCTCAGCTCCTTTTCTATTTATAATATGCAAGTCAAATTATTGCAGCAAGAGAACCCATCTAATAAGTCTAGGTTTAGCATCTTTCTTTTCCATAAGGTATTTGATAGCAGCATGATCAGTGTGAATAATTACTTTAGAATCAACAATATAAGGTCTAAACTTATCACAAGCAAATACAACTGCTAAAAATTCCTTCTTAGTAGTAGCATAATTTCTCTGGGCACTATCTAGGGTTTTACTAACATATTGGATAACATTCAATTTCTTATCAACTCTTTGCCCTAGAACAGCACCTACAACATAATCACTAGCATCACACATAATCTCAAAGGGTAAATTCCAGTCAGGAGGGTGGACAATAGGTGCAGAGATCAATGCTTTCTTAAGTATTTCAAATGCTTCTAAACAATCATCATCAAAGACAAAAGGAATATATTTTTGTAAGAGATTAGTCCGAGGCCTGGAGATTTTGGACAAGTCCTTAATGAACCTCCTATAAAACCCGGCATGACCAAGGAAACTTCATATACCTTTGATGTCCTTGGGGCATGGCATCTTTTCAATAGCATCAACTTTAGCTTTGTCAACTTCAATAACTCTTTCAGAAATTTGATGTCCCAAGACAATGCCTTCATTAACCATAAAGTGGCACTTCTCCCAATTCAAGATAAGATTAGTGTCTTCACATCTCTGCAAAACTCGATCAAGGTTGCTTAAGCAATCATCAAAAGAAGTTCTGTAAACGGAGAAATCATCCATGAAAACCTCAACAATCTTTTCACAAAAATCAGAGAATATAGCCATCATGCATCTTTGAAAGGTGGCAGGTGCATTACATAAACCAAAAGGCATATGTCTATGAGCAAAGGTACCGAAAGGACAAGTAAAAGTGGTCTTTTCTTGATGCCCTTTTGACACAGGTATTTGAGAGAAACCGGAATAACCATCTAGAAAGCAAAAATGAGTATGTTTGGATAACCTTTCTAGCATTTGATCAATAAAAGGCAAGGGGCAATGATCTTTCTTAGTAGCTTTATTGAATTTGCAGAAATCAATTACCATCCTATAACCTGTAACAATTCTTTGTGGGATCAATTCATCTTTATCATTAGGAACAACAGTCATACCTCCCTTCTTAGGGACACAATGGACAGGAATTACCCACTGGCTATCAACAAGTGGATAGATAATACCTGCCTCTAGAATCTTTAGTATTTCCTTCCTTACCACTTCTTTCATTTTAGGATTTAACCGTCGTTGATGATCAATAACCGGTTTAGCGTCTTCTTCCAATTTTATCTTGTGTTGGCATAAAGTGGGACTAATGCCCTTAAAATCATCCAGAGTATATCCAATAGCAGCATGGTGCTTCTTCAGAGTTTTCAATAATTTTTCTTCTTCCTGCTCTGAAAGGTTAGCACTAATAATAACAGGATATATCTTCTTTTCAGCAAGATAAACATACTTAAGATTATCAGGTAAAGATTTAAGTTCAAACACGGGATCATCCTTGGGTGGAGGAGGACCCCCTAGGATGTTAACATGCAAGTTGTTTTTCAATACGGGTCCGTGCTTAAAGAATATTTCATCTATTTCCCTTCTCTCATTCATATACATAGCATTTTCATGGTCTAGCAGATATTGTTCTAAGGGATCATTAGGATGCACATCAATAGAAGCAAGACCAATAATTTCATCCTTACTAGGTAATTCTTTATCAAGGGGTTGTCTACAAAATTTAGCAAAGTTAAAATCATGAGACATATCCCCTAAACCAACAGTAACAATATCTTTCATGCAGTCTATCTTAGCATTAACAGTATTCAAGAAGGGTCTACCAAATATAACGGGACAAAAATCATCTTGTGGGGAACCAAGAATAAGAAAATCAGCTGGGTATTTAACCTTCCCACACAAGACTTCAACATCTCTAACAATCCCAACTGGTGAAATAGTGTCTCTATTAGCAAGCTTAATGGTAACATCAATCCCTTCTAACTCAACAGGTGCAATATCATGCATAATTTCTTGATATAGGGAATGAGGGATTATACTTGCACTAGCACCAACGTCACATAAACCATGATAGAAATGATCTCCTATTTTAACAAAGATAATAGGCAAGCCTACAACATGTCTATGTTTATTCCTAGCATCGGGTTTGGCTATTCTAGCAGCTTCCTCTTGGAGGTAAATAACATGTCCATCTGAATTTTCAACCAAGAGATCTTTAACCATAACAACACTAGGTTCAACTTTAATTTGCTCAAGGGGTGTAGGTGTTCTAGTACTACTCTTGCGAACCACAGTTGAAGCTTTAGCATGATCCTTTATTCTAACAGGGAAAGGTGGTTTCTCAATATAAGCAGTAGGAACAATAGGATCAACATTATAAGTGATAGTCTTTTCTTCAACTTTAACAGGTTTAACTACTTTTACTTCAATGGGAGGATGGTATTTAAACCACTTCTCCTTGGGAAGATCAACATGAGTAGCAAATGATTCACAGAAAGAAGCTACTATCTCAGAGTCAAGTCCATATTTAGTGCTAAACTCACGGAAAACATCGGTATCCATAAAAGCTTTAACACAATCAAACTTAGGGGTCATACCTAACTCCTTACCTTCGTCAAAATCCCAATCTTCAGAGTTGCGTTTAATTCTTTCCAATAAATCCCATTTGAATTCAACAGTCTTCATCATAAAAGAACCAGAACAAGAAGTATCGAGCATGGAGCGATTATTGAGAGAAAGCTGAGCATAATTTTTTTGGATGATCATTTCTCTTGAGACCTCATGATTGGGGCATGAATATAACATTGACTTAAGCCTCCCCCAATCTTGAGCGATGCTTTCTCCTTCGCGAGGCCAAAAATTGTAAATATAATTATGATCACGATGAACCTGGTGCATAGGGTAGAAATTCTGATGAAATTCTAACTTCAGACGATTATAGTTCCATGATGCAATATCATCGCATAGCCTAAACCATGTCAACACATCTCCCTTCAAAGATAAAGGGAAGACCTTCTTCTTGATAACATCCTCAGGCATACCTGCAAGCTTAAATAATCCACAAACTTCATCCACATAGATTAGGTGTAAATCGGGATGCAGTGTTCCGTCTCCTGTAAAGGGATTATCTAGCAGCTTCTCTATCATACCCGAAGGAATTTCAAAGTAAACATTTTCAGTAGGTGCAGTAGGTTGAGGAGCAACTCTTTGTTCCTCTGGTCGGGGTGAAGATACCCCGAACAAGCCCCTCAAAGGATGATGAGCCATAGTAACAAGTGACAGTAAATTTCAGCACACTATATAAATTTTTCCTTACTAAATTCCACTTACCAAAGGCGCTTCACTCCCCGGAAATGGCACCAGAAAAGAGTCTTGATGACCCACAAGTGTAGGGGATCTATCGTAGTCCTTTCGATAAGTAAGAGTGTCGAACCCAACGAGGAGCAGAAGGAAATGATAGGCAGTTTTGAGTAAGGTATTTTCTGCAAGCACTGAAATTATAGGTAACAGATAGTTTTGTGATAAGGTAATTGGTAGCAAGTGACAAAAGGTAAAAGTAAATAGGGTCCAACAAGATGGCCCAATCCTTTTCGTAGCAAAGGACAAGCCTGGACAAACTCTTATATGAAGGAAAGTGTCGGCGTCCTGGGAACCAGGGTACCCACACTTGCCTGATTTCGGGCCGCAGCGCGCTCCTGCCACGGCCTGGTACGGCCCAGCTGATCGACTAGCTGCTCAAGACCCTCGCGAGGGGGCTGGACCTCGCGAGGAGGACGACGTCAAGACCTCCTGAGGAGCGGCCTCAGCTAGGTTGCTCCGGAGGGGCGGAGAATTCAAGGCCAAGCCTGCCTCAGGAGGAGGCAGTGACACAAGCAATGACGCACCGCACCAGCGGGTGCCAGCGCGTGTCAGCGGCGCAGTTGCCGTTTTGGTGCAAGGGGGATAGCGCAGGTGCAGGTCCCCGAAGACCGCAAGGACGACAGGGAGGATGTCACCACCGAGCCCACCACCGCGTCATCGCCGGATCCTTTTGCTGGCGAAGACTGCTTTTGTCAGGGTAGGAACGTCCTTGTGTTCCCGCTCAAAATGGCCATTGTGGGATCCCTTCCCGCCTAAACATTTCGGGGGAAGAGGACCCTGGCCACCTATATAAGTAGCTAGGATCTCCACTATGGAAGCATGAGATCAAATCCAGAAACTCTGCCCTCGCATAAGGAAGCACGAACTCTTGCCTCCTGACCCTCCTGAGCTCTCCTCCTGAGCTCAGGAACCACTATACTCATCCATATTCAAGCCCCCCTGAGGCCAATCCACCAAAGCAAGAAGTAGGGTTTTACACCGCAAGGTGGCCTGAACCTGGGTAAACTCTTGTGTGCTTTACTTGTTGTTCGCTCGAATCTCTTCACTAGACAAGGGCGAGACGCTAGGTAGACGTGAGTGGGAGAGATCTTTGTTCACGCCCCTGTGTTCGAACTTCTTGGGTTTGTGGAGCCCATAATCTGGCATTTGGCGCACCAGGTAGGGGGCGTGTTGAGATCTCGCCTCTCCGACGACCTCGTCCCGCTCTCGTCGTCGACCTCGCTCGACTGCCATGATGGACACACACCAAGCACGCGCCGCCCGCTGCGCCGCGAACGTCGCTCAGACAGTGGGCCGCTCCGCCCCAACTTGCCGGTCGCCGATGCCGCCACCGACACAGCCGTCCACGAGCAGCAGGACTCGTCACTGCCATTGTCTGTGCGGCGCGATGGCCGTAGGGCAACGCCATCACCCTCACCGCCCGCGGCGTCGTCCTCGCTGATCCACCGCGGACCGGACTACCAGCAGCCTGCGCTACTGATGGCGCGGGAGCCCCTGCGCTACCACCCGATGGACGACCTCTATGACGGGTGGCTCCACCGCATCACCGAGCTCGTCAACGCCGCCGGGGAGGCACCTGCACCCACTCACTCCTCCCGTTCCCCGTCGCCCATGGCGGGGAACGAGGGCCACGATGCCCCGACACCACCTCCACTCTACGGTGCCGGCCAGGAGATCAGGCGCGAGGCTCCGCGGCGTGAGCCGCCCCGCAGGGCCCACGCGAGCGACGAGGAGAGCTGCCAGGTGATCCCGCATCCCCAGGCGGGAGCTCGCGGCCCCCCTGCCCTGCAGCACCAAGACCGCACACCATAGGAGGTGGTGGCGCCAGCGCCCCAAGAACCAGCACCGCAGACGCAGGGGGCGCCTGCAATCATAAGCGTGGCTGGATGTCGCGCCTTAGATCCTGTGCTACGGCGCCTCGTCTGGCCCGGCAAGTTCAAGCCGGATCTGCCTCCGCGCTACGATGGCACCACCGACCCCACGGAGTTCCTCCAACTGCTGAGCATCGAGGCATCCAATGGCACCGAGCAGGTCATGGTGAACTGGTTCCCCATGGCCCTCAAAGATGGCGCCCGCTCCTGGTCCCTGAACCTCCCCGTGGGATCCATCTCCTCGTGGGGGGAGCTTCGTGAGCATTTCGTCGCCAACTTCCAGGGCGCCCGCGACCAAGCCTCGGACGGATGGGTGGTATACTTTGACAGCGCCTTCTCGCTCCTCGGCGCGGGGGCTGGCGCCGTGCTAGTATCTCCCACTCAGGACAAGTTGTACTACGCTGTGTAGCTTTGCTTCCAGCAAGGCGAGAAGGTCTCCAACAACATCGCAGAGTACGAGGGCCTAATTGCTGGGCTCAAGGCCGCCGCTGCGCTGTGGGTCAAGCGTCTCACCATCAGAGGTGATTCACAGCTCCTCGTCAACTTCTCCAACAAGAAATACAAGCCCAAGGACGAGCACATGGAGGCATATCTGGAGGAGGTGCGCAAGATGGAGAAGCGATTCCGAGGGATGGAGGTGTAGCACATACCAAGAGGCACCAACAAGGAAGCATATGACATCGCCAAACGAGCCTCTAGATGGGAGCCTCAGAGGCCGGGCATCTTCGAGGAGCGACTGCTCAAGCCTTCGGCAACATCGCGCGTTCCTGAGCCGGCGTCCCCTTAGCAGGGGCTACCTGTGGCGCCTGCGGACGGAGCCCTATCCTGCGGACCAGCCTCCGAAGCCCGCCTGCTACTCGCCGCAGAGCCCGAGGAGGGTTGCTGGACCCAAGAGCTCAGGATGTACGTGCGACACGACACCCCGCCAGACGAGGAGGAAGACGCAGAGCGCATGGTCCGACATGCATCGGCTTACTGCATCCAAGACGGCGAACTCTACAGGAGGCGCCCCAACGACGTCTCACTAAAATGCATCTCGAGGAAATAAGGGCACGAGCTGTTCGCCGACATCCACGGTGGGGAATGTGATCATCACTCGTCGTCCCGTACCCTCATGGGCAAGGCCTTCCGCAGCGGCTTCTACTAGCCCACGGCGCTCATCGACGCCACGGAGCTTGTGCGGGCTTGCGAGGTGTGCCAGTTTCACGCCAAGCAGATCCACCAGCCAGCACAGGGCCTCCAGATGACCCCGGTCTCCTAGCCCTTCGCGGTCTTGGGATTGGACATCCTGGGTCCATTTCCCCGGGCAGCGGGGGGCTACCGCTTCCTGTACGTCGCCATCGACAAATTCACCAAGTGGGCAGAGGTAGAGCCTGTTCGCGCGATCCCAGCCGGGTCGGCCGTCAAGTTCATCCAGAACCTCATGAGGTGATTCAGGGTCCCCAGCCGCATCATCACGGATAACGGTTCGCAGTTCACAAGCAATCTCTTTAGATCATATTGTGCTAACCTTGGAACACAGATCTGCTACGCCTCGGTGGCTCCCAAGAGCAACGGTCAGGCCGAACGCGCCAACGCGGAAGTCTTGCGTGGCCTCAAGACGTGCAGCTTTAAGAAGAAGCTTGAGGCTTGCGGGAGGGGCTGGATCGACGAGCTCCAGTTCGTGCTGTGGTCAATCCGAACCACTGCCACCAAACCCATGGGATAAACTCCTTTCTTTCTCGTCTACGGGGCGGAGGTGGTCCTCCCTCACGAGGTCAAGCATCGCTCCCCACGGGTCTTGGCTTTCCATGAGGAATGCCAGGACACCGCCTGGTGGATGAACCTCATGCTCGGCGAGGAGGGCCGCCGCCGAGCTGCCCTCAGGGCGGCGCGATATCAGCAGGCGCTGCGGCGGTACCACTGCCGCAACGTCCGTGCAAGAACACTTGAAGTTGGTGACTTGGTCCTGAGGCGGGTCCTCTCCAGGGAGGGGTTACACAAGCTCTCGCCCATGTGGGAGGGCCCGTTCAGAATTGCCCGTGTCTCTAGGCTTGGTGCTGTGCGCCTGGACACGCAGGATGGGATACTATCCAGAATTCCTGGAACATTGAGCACCTCAGGAGGTTCAATCCGTAATCAAGGTTCCGTGCCCGTGAAGGTCTCTACTCGTGACACTCTCACGTAATAATGAGTTGGGGCTGTACACGCCTCGGAGTCTCCTGTGTGTTGCCTACGGGCCCTCAGACGGGGCTCCCACCCACGTCCCAGTGGTAGTCCTTAGCTCCACGCTGGGAAGAAGATGTAGTGTAGGGGTCGGACGCGACCTTTTTCCTTTTTTGGCTTGGTGTTTGGCTGTCAGCCTTTTCTACTTCCTTGGCTATCAGCCCTTCCTCTACCCCATGCTATGAAGTTCTCGTGTTTCCTGCATTTGGTTGGAAGTCTTGCTTGGGGTTTTTCTCGCCGGTTTTAAGTTCAGCTTGTTAAGCAGGGCCTGCGCGTCTCGCTCTCCTTCGCGTGCCTCACGCATGGGGGCTGGGACATGGTCGGTCATAGGCTTTCGTCTGCCACGGTCCTGTGACCTCACCTGGCCAAGCCTGCTCAGGCTCTAGCATCGGGCTTTTCAGTCCGCGCAATCTATCCTGCCGAGCCGACTCAGGCTTTGACGCCTTAATCCATGCTCGGCGCTCTCAGCAGCTCTCAACGGCTCACCCATGCTCGGGGGCTGCACGAGTTCTCCGAATTCAGCCGTCCTCATGAACCGATGGGGGCTCATGATGCCAATGAGTCAGGATCACTCCGCCTCAAGATGTCGCAACACATAAGCTAAGTAATCTCACCAAGACCAAAAACATGATAGCAAGTTCTCGCTGTTGCGGAACGTTGCATGGGAAACAAAATTTTTCCTACGCTCACCAAGATCAATCTAGGAGATGCATCTACGAGGGAAGAGTCGGATCCACATACCCTTGTAGATCGCTAAGCGGAAGCGTTCAAGAACGCGGTTGATGGAGTCGTACTCGCCGCGATTCAAATCGCCGAAGATCCTAGCACCGAACGGACGGTGCCTCCGCGTTCTTCACACGTGCAGCTCGGGGACGTCTCCTCCTTCTTGATCCAGCAAGGGGGAAGGAGAGGTTGACGGAGAAACCCAGCAGCACGACGGCGTGGTGGAGATGGTGGTGGAGGAATTCCAGCAGGGCTTCGCCAAGCACTGCAAAATAGACGAAGATATTCGTGGGAGAGGGAGGGCAGCGCCGAGGCACGAACTTGTGTTGCTGCCCTCCCTCTGCCTCTCTTTATATAGGGGGGAGAGAGGGGAGGGGGCGCCCCTAGGGTTCCCCCTAGGGGGCGGCGGCCAAGGCCAGATGGGGCCGGCCAAGGGGGGGCGGCGGCGGCCAGGGCTAGGGTTTCCCCCCAGGCGCCTTGCCCCCCAAGCCAAGGGGGTGCGGCTGCCCTAGGGGGGCCCAGCCCCTTAGGCGCAGGTGGAGGGGCCTAGGGGGGGGGGGCGCAGCCCCTGTGTGGGCTGATGTGCCTCCCCCCTTTTGGCCCATGAGGCCCGCAACACTTGCCGGGACCCCCCGAAACTCCTTTCGGTCATCCGACGACTCCCCGGTGCTCCCCGGAACACTTCCGGACTCCGATTCCCATCATCCAATATATCAATCTTCATCCCCGGACCATTCCGGAGTTCCTCGTCACGTCCGGGATCTCATCCGAGACTCCGAACAAACTTCGGTTACCATGCACTGTTCTCACTAACAACTCTAGCGTCACCGAACCTTAAGTGTGTAGACCCTGCGGGTTCGGAAACTATGCAGACATGACCGAGACACTCCCAGGTCAATAACCAATAGCGGGATCTGGATACCCATATTGGTTCCCACACGTTCCTCGATGATCTCATCGGATGAACCACGATGTCAAGGATTCAGGCAATCCCGTATACAGTTCCCTTTGTCTCGTCGGTATGTTACTTGCCCGAGATTCGATCGTCGGTATCTCTATACCTAGTTCAATCTCGTTACCGGCAAGTCTCTTTACTCGTTCCGTAATACATAATCCCGTGACTAACTACTTAGTCACTTTGAGCTCATTGAGATGACGTATTACCGAGTGGGCCCGGAGATACCTCTCCGTCACACGGAGTGACAAATCCCAGTCTCGATCCATGTCAACTCAACAGACACCTTCGGAGATACCTGTAGAGCACCTTTATAGTCACCCAGTTACGTTGTGACGTTTGGTACACACAAAGCACTCTTACGGTGTCAGTGAGTTACACGATCTCATGGTCTTAGGAACTTATACTTGACATGCAGAAAACCATAGCGATAACTGATACGATCAAAAGCTATGTTTAACGTTTGGGTCTCGTCCATCACATCATTCTCCTAATGATGTGATCCCGTTATCAAATGACAACTCATGTCTATGACCTGGAAACCGCGGTCATCTTTGATCAACGAGCTAGTCCTGAAGAGGCTTACTAGGGACACAAAGTTTGTCTATTTATCCACACATGTATCTAAGTTTCCAATCAATACAATTATAGCATGGATAATAAACGATTATCATGAACAAGGAAATATAATAATAACTCTTTTATTATTGCCTCTAGGGCATATTTCCAACAGTCTCCCACTTGCACTAGAGTCAATAATCTAGCATTACAAGGTAATGAATCTAACACCCATAGAGTCTTGGTGTTGATCATGCTTAGCCCGTGGAAGAGGCTTAGTCAACGGATCTGGAACATTCAAATCCGTGTGTACTTTGCAAATGCTTATGTCCTCCTCCTTGACTGAATCGCGGATGGAATTGAAGCGTCGTTTTATGTGTCTGGTCCTCTTGTGAAACCTTGGTTCCTTGGCTAGAGCAATGGCACCAGTGTTGTCACAAAACAGAGTCATTGGGTTCAATGCACTAGGCACAACTCCAAGATCTGTCATGAACTCCTTCATCCAGACACCTTCCTTTGCCACCTCCGAGGCAGCTATGTACTCCGCTTCGCATGTAGAATCGGCTACCACGCTTTGCTTGGAACTGCACCAGCTTACCGCTCCCCCGTTGAGAATATATACGTATCCGGTTTGAGACTTAGAGTCATCCGGATCAGTGTCAAAGCTTGCATCGACGTAACCCTTTACGACGAGCTCTTGATCACCTCCATAAACGAGAAACATTTCCTTAGTCCTTTTCAGGTACTTTAGGATATTCTTGACCGCTGTCCAGTGATCCATACCAGGATTACTTTGAAACCTTCCGGCCATACTTATGGCAAGGCTGACATCTGGTCTTGTGCACAGCATTGCATACATGATAGAGCCTATGGCTGAAGCATAGGGGATGACACTCATCTTTTCTCTATCTTCTGCAGTCACTGGGCATTGAGTCTTACTCAACTTTGTACCTTGCAATACCGGCAAGAACCCCTTCTTTGATTGATCCATTTTGAACTTCTTCAAAACTTTATCAAGGTATGTACTTTGTGAAAGTCCTATCAAGCGTCTCGATCTATCTCTATAGATCTTGATGCCCAATATGAAAGCAGCTTCACCGAGGTCCTTCATCGAAAAACTCTTGTTCAAATACCCCTTCACGCTATCCAAAAGTTATATATTGTTTCCAATTAGCAATATGTCATCCACATATAATATTAGAAACGCTATAGAGCTCCCACTCACTTTCTTGTAAATACAAGCTTCTCCGTAAACTTGTACAAACCCAAACGCTTTGATCACCTCATCAAAACGAAGATTCCAACTCCGAGATGCTTGCACCAGCCCATAAATGGAACGCTGGAGTTTGCAAACTTTGTCAGCATTCTCTGGATCGACAAAACCTTCCGGTTGTATCATATACAACTCTTCCTTAAGAAAACCGTTAAGGAACGCTGTTTTGACGTCCATCTGCCAAATTTCATAATCGAAATATGCAGCTATTGCTAACATGATTCGGACGGATTTAAGCATCGCTACGGGTGAGAAAGTCTCATCGTAGTCAACTCCTTGAACTTGTGAAAAACCCTTTGCCACAAGTCGAGCTTTATACACGGTGACATTGCCGTCAGCGTCCGTCTTCCTCTTATAAATCCATTTATTCTGAATGGCCTTCCGCCCTTCAGGTAATACTTCCAAAGTCCATACTTTGTTTTCATACATGGATCCCATCTCGGATTTCATGGCCTCTAACCATTTGTCGGAATCCGGGCCCACCATCGCTTCTCCATAGCTCGTAGGTTCACTGTTGTCCAACAACATGACCTCCAAGACAGGGTTACCATACCACTCAGGTGCAGTGCGTACCCTTGTCGACCTACGAGGTTCGGTAGTAACTTGATCAGAAGCTTCTTGATCATCATCATTGGCTTCCTCTTCAACCGTTGCAGGCTCCACAAAAACATCTTTCTGTGCTGCGCTACTCTCTGGTTGAAGCAGAGGTTCAATAACCTCATCAAGTTCTACCTTCCTCCCACTCAATTCTTTCGAGAGAAACTCTTTCTCGAGAAAGGACCCGTTCTTAGCGACAAACACATTGCCCTCGGATCTGAGATAGAAGGTGTACCCAACCGTCTCTTTTGGGTATCCTATGAAGACACATTTGTCCGCTTTGGGTTCGAGCTTTTCTGGCTGAAGCCTTTTGACATAAGCATCGCAACCCCAAACTTTGAGAAAAGACAACTTAGGTTTCTTACCAAACCACAGTTCATACGGTGTTGTCTCAACGGACTTAGATGGAGCCCTATTTAAAGTGAATGCAGCCGTCTCTAACGCATATCCCCAAAATGATAGTGGCAAATCGGCAAGAGACATCATAGAACGCACCATATCTAATAGGGTTCGATTACGACGTTCGGACACACCATTACGCTGTGGTGTTCCAGGTGGCGTCAACTGTGAAACAATTCCACATTTTCTTAAGTGATTGCCAAACTCATAACTCAGATACTCTCCCCCTTGATCAGATCGTAGGAACTTGATCTTCTTGTTACGATGATTCTCAACTTCACTCTGAAATTGCTTGAACTTTTCAAACGTTTCAGACTTATGCTTCATCAAGTAAATATACCCATATCTACTTAAGTCGTCAGTGAAGGTGAGAAAATAACGATATCCACCGCGCGCCGTGACACTCATCGGGCCACACACATCAGTATGTATGATTTCCAATAAGTCACTTGCCCGTTCCATTGTTCCTGAAAACGGGGTCTTAGTCATCTTGCCCATGAGGCACGGCTCGCATGTGTCAAGTGATTCAAAATCAAGAGACTCCAAAAGTCCATCAGCATGGAGCTTCCTCATGCGTTTCACGCCGATATGACCCAGACGGTAGTGCCACAAGAAAGTGGTACTATTGTTATCAACTCTACATCTTTTGGCATCAATGTTATGAACATGTGTATCATCACTATCGAGATTTAATAAGAATAAACCCCCTACTTCGGGTGCATGACCATAAAAGATATTACCCATATAAATAGAGCAACCTTTATTCTCTGATTTAAATGAGTAACCGTCTCGCATTAAACAAGATCCAGATATAATGTTCATGCTCAACGCAGGCACTAAATAACAATTATTCAGGTTCATAACTAATCCCGATGGTAATCGAAGAGCGAGCGTGCCGACGGCGATCACATCAACCTTGGAACCATTCCCCACGCGCATCGTCACTTCGTCCTTCGCCAGCCTCCGTCTATTCCGTAGTTCCTGTTTAGAGTTGCAAATGTGAGCAACCGAACCGGTATCAAATACCCAGGCACTACAACGAGAGTTGGTAAGGTACACATCAATAACATGTATATCACATATACCTTGCTTGTTGTTGTTGTTGGCCCCCTTCTTGTCTGCCAGATACTTGGGGCAGTTCCGCTTCCAGTGGCCGTTCCCCTTGCAATAGAAACACTCAGTCTCTGGCTTGGGCCCAGCCTTGGGTTTCTTTACTGGATGAGCAACTGCCTTGCCACCCTTCTTAGAGTTACCCTTCTTGCCCTTGCCATTCTTCTTGAAACTGGTAGTTTTATTGACCATCAACACTTGATACTCCTTCTGGATGTCTGCCTCAGCGACTTTCAGCATCGCAAACAGCTCGGCGATGGTTTTGTTCATCCCTTGCATGTTATACTGCTGCACGAAGCTCTTGTAGCTAGGTGGGAGTGACTAGAGAATTCTGTCAATGATAGCCTCCTCCGGAAACACAAGTCCCAGATCAGCTATGCGGGTATAGTACCCAGACATCTTCAGTAAGTGCTCACTGACAGACGAATTCTCCTCCATCTTGCAAGCAAAGAATTTATCGGTGGTCTCATACCTCTCGATCTTGGCATTCTTCTCAAAGATGAACTTCAACTCCTGGAACATCTCATATGCTCCATGACGTTCAAAACGCCTTTGAAGTCCTCCTTCCAAGCTATACAACATGGCACACTGCACTACTGAGTAGTCATCCGCACGCGACTGCCAGGCGTTCATAACGTCCACAGAGGCCGGAGCGGGGGGTTCACCTAGCGGTGCATTTAGGACATAAACCTTTTGGGCAGCTGTGAGGATGATCCTCAGATTGCGGAGCCAGTCCACAAAGTTGCTCCCATCATCTTTCAGCTTAGTTTTCTCTAGGAACGCATTAAAATTCAGGGGAGCTACTGTGGGAGCCATCTACAACAAAAGATTTGCAAAGACATCTTAGACTATTGTTCATGATAAGTGAGTTTTAACTAATCAAATTACTTATAACTCCCACTCAAATTGACATCCCTCTGGTCATCTGAGCGTGACATGATCCAAATCCACCAACCCAAGTCCGATCATCACGTGAGGTGAGGTGGTGTCAATGGTGAACATCTTCATGTTGATCATATCTACTATATGACTCATGCTCGACCTTTCGGTCTTCCGTGTTCCGAGGCCATGTCTGTACATGCTAGGCTCGTCAAGTCTAACCCGAGTGTTCTGCATGTGCAAAACTGGCTTGCACCCGTTGTATGCGAACGTAGAGTCTATCACACCCGATCATCACGTGGTGCTTCGAAACGACGAACCTTCGCAACGGCGCACACTCGGGGGGAACACAATTTTATCTTGAAATTTTAGTGAGGGATCATCTTATAATGCTACCGTCGTCCTAAGCAAAATAAGATGCATAATAGGATTAACATCACATGCAAATCATAAGTGACATGATATGGCCATCAACTCGTGCTTTTGATCTCCATCTCCAAAGCACCGGCATGATCTCCATCGTCACCGGCGTAACACCATGATCCCCATCATCATGATCTCCATCATCGTGTCGCCATCGGGGTTGTCGCGCGCCCACCATGCTCTTACTACTATTGCTACCGTTTAGCGATAAAGTAAAGCATTACATAGCGCTTAATGATTGACACGCAGGTCATACAAAAATTAAAGACAACCCTATGGCTCATGCCGGTTGCCGTATACATCGACATGCAAGTCGATATTAACTATTACAACATGATCATCTCATACATCAAATATATCTCATCATGTCATTGGCCATATCATATCACATACATACCCTGCAAAAACAAGTTAGACGTCCTCTAAATTGTTGTTGCATGTTTTACGTGGCTGCTATGGGTATCTAGCAAGAACGCTTCTTACCTACGCAAAGCCACAACGGTGATATTTAAGTTGCTATTTAACCTTCTACAAGGACCGCTTTCGTCGAATCCGATTCAACTAAGATGGGAGAGACAGACACCCGCCAGCCATCTTATGCAACAAAAGTCGCATGTCTGTCGATGGAACCGGTCTCATGTACGTGGACATGTAAAGTTGGTCCGGGCCGCTTCATCCCATAATACCGCTGAATCAAGAAAGACCAAAGAGGGAAGCAATCTAAACATCAACGCCCACAAACCCCTTTGTGTTCTACTCGTGAAAGCATCTACGCAAGAACCTAGCTCATGATGCCACTGTTGCGGAACGTTGCATGGGAAACAAAAAATTTCCTACGCTCACCAAGATCAATCTAGGAGATGCATCTACGAGGGAAGAGTCGGATCCACATACCCTTGTAGATCGCTAAGCGGAAGCGTTCAAGAACGCAGTTGATGGAGTCGTACTCGCCGCGATTCAAATCGCCGAAGATCCTAGCACCGAACGGACGGTGCCTCCGCGTTCTTCACACGTGCAGCTCGGGGACGTCTCCTCCTTCTTGATCCAGCAAGGGGGAAGGAGAGGTTGACGGAGAAACCCAGCAGCACGACGGCGTGGTGGAGATGGTGGTGGAGGAATTCCAGCAGGGCTTCGCCAAACACTGCAAAATAGACGAAGATATTCGTGGGAGAGGGAGGGCAGCGCCGAGGCACGAACTTGTGTTGCTGCCCTCCCTCTGCCTCTCTTTATATAGGGGGGAGAGAGGGGAGGGGGCGCCCCTAGGGTTCCCCCTAGGGGGCGGCGGCCAAGGCCAGATGGGGCCGGCCAAGGGGGGGGGGGGGGGGG
>LR738714.1:368864246-368985389 GCA_902687465.1 Secale cereale | reverse complement strand
CCTTGCCCCCCAAGCAAAGGGGGTGCGGCTGCCCTAGGGGGGCCCAGCCCCTTAGGCGCAGGTGGAGGGGCCTAGGGGGGGTGCGCAGCCCCTGTGTGGGCTGATGTGCCTCCCCCCTTTTGGCCCATGAGGCCCGCAACACTTGCCGGGACCCCCCGAAACTCCTTTCGGTCATCCGACGACTCCCCGGTGCTCCCCGGAACACTTCCGGACTCCGATTCCCATCATCCAATATATCAATCTTCATCCCCGGACCATTCCGGAGTTCCTCGTCACGTCCGGGATCTCATCCGGGACTCCGAACAAACTTCGGTTACCATGCACTGTTCTCACTAACAACTCTAGCGTCACCGAACCTTAAGTGTGTAGACCCTACGGGTTCGGAAACTATGCAGACATGACCGAGACACTCCCAGGTCAATAACCAATAGCGGGATCTGGATACCCATATTGGTTCCCACACGTTCCTCGATGATCTCATCGGATGAACCACGATGTCAAGGATTCAGGCAATCCCGTATACAGTTCCCTTTGTCTCGTTGGTATGTTACTTGCCCGAGATTCGATCGTCGGTATCTCTATACCTAGTTCAATCTCGTTACCGGCAAGTCTCTTTACTCATTCCGTAATACATAATCCCGTGACTAACTACTTAGTCACTTTGAGCTCATTGAGATGACGTATTACCGAGTGGGCCCGGAGATACCTCTCCGTCACACGGAGTGACAAATCCCAGTCTCGATCCATGTCAACTCAACAGACACCTTCGGAGATACCTGTAGAGTACCTTTATAGTCACCCAGTTACGTTGCGACGTTTGGCACACACAAGGCACTCCTACGGTGTCGGTGAGTTACATGATCTCATGGTCATAGGAACTTATACTTGACATGCAGAAAACTATAGCGATAACTGATACGATCAAAAGCTATGTTTAACGTTTGGGTCTCGTCCATCACATCATTCTCCTAATGATGTGATCCCGTTATCAAATGACAACTCATGTCTATGACCTGGAAACCGCGGTCATCTTTGATCAACGAGCTAGTCCTGAAGAGGCTTACTAGGGACACAAAGTTTGTCTATTTATCCACACATGTATCTAAGTTTCCAATCAATACAATTATAGCATGGATAATAAACGATTATCATGAACAAGGAAATATAATAATAACTCTTTTATTATTGCCTCTAGGGCATATTTCCAACACTTGCTTCATACATATGTCGCAGTCCCTTACACGCCTTCTCGAGGCAACTTAAAGTTTTGACACAGGAAGGACATGAAGAAAAAAAGAACAACAAGTAGAGGCCGCTCCCGCTCAGTCGGAGTCTCCCAATTCTTCCGGCTTCACCGAGCCACAGCGGCGCAGTGACTCCCCCCCTCGCCGAGCCGAGCTCGGCGGCGTGGTGGCTCGTTGTAGCCACCGCTGCTGGAGGAACTGTTGCTGCCATAGAGGGGGGGACCCGCGGCGCCCCCCAGGACCAAGATCGTCTCCGGAGGAGGAGCTGCTCCTGTGGACGCTGTTCCCGCCATCCTCTTCGTCATCAGCTTCAGGACAACACCCAAGGCGCCTCCCTTCCTTAGAGAAGACCCCGACGAACAGCGTGGAGGCGCCATCGTACCTGAAGTGGAGCGTAGACCTACCCTACAGCCGGCGCGCGCGTGCAAAATATTGCCAGCCGCGCTCCACGAACACGTCGCCCAAGGGAGCCACATCAACTTCCACCCAGGACGCACCGGTGCAGCAACCGTCGGTTTGCAGCCAAACGTCGCTGGGGCCTCCGGCTGGAAGCACGTTGCTGAACGAGCGGGGAAGCCGGAGCCACGAGCCGTCAGGCTTCTCCGCCCACACCACGAACTCTGACGACACGTCGAAGGAGTGGAGCTACGGGCGTGGAGGACGCACGACCGCCAAATGCCGCCTCGCGCCTCCTCTCCCACCACAGCCGCGACCACCTTTGCCGCAGGAAGAGGCACCGTGCCTCTCGCTGGCGACCGCGACGAGACCCAGAAGGCCGCGCCCACTCCCTCGAGGAGTCGCTGCGGGCGCAGCGGCGTGCTTACGGGGACGCCCGCTGCCCCTCTTCAACGGCGGAGAGGCCAAATCCTTCGGGGCCTTCCCTTTCTCCGCGACGGACGGCTTCCTCGGTGGCGCCATGAAGGCCTCGCGGCAGGAAGGGGAGCGGGGAGCAAACAAGGAGGCAGACGGCGCTGGCCAGAAGATGGCTCAAAGGCTCCCCCTAGTCCCATTTATAGGGCAGAGGAGCCCAACCGCCAGTCGCTGGCGTCGCATCCATAGCAGCCCCGTCGTCTGCGCCGGAGAGTTGTCAAGTCACACGGTTACCAAGACTACGTGGGGAGCGGAGTCGCCACGTCCCATCCAACCGTCATGCGCCAGCCTGGACCGCAGCCTTTTGGGGCCCGCGGCTCTTCGTCCTCGACAAAGGGTTCGCCTCGAAGCCAACTCCGCGTGCGCCTTGGGCCCGGGGGCTACCGTCGGCGTCCCGGGAACCAGGGTACCCAGACTTGGGTGTGTGCGGGCCGCATCACGCTCCTGCCACGGCCTGGTACGGCCCAGCTGATCGACCAGCTGCTCAAGACTCTCGTGAGGGGGCTGGACCTCGCGAGGAGAACAACGTCAAGACCTCCTCAGGAGCGGCCTCGGCTAGGTTGCTCCGAAGGGGCGGAGAATCCAAGGCCAGGCCTGCCTCAGGAGGAGGCAATGACACAAGCAAGGACGCACCGCACCAGCGGGTGCCAGCGCGTGCCAGCGGCGCAGTTGCCGTTTTGGTGCAAGGGGGACAACGCAGGCACAGGTTCCCGAGGAGCAGGACAAAGGTTTCCCCACTGGTGCAACAAGACCGAAGACCGCAAGGACGACAGGAAGGATGTCACCACCGAGCCCACCACCGCGTCATAGCTGGATCCTTTTGCAGGCGAAGACTGCTTTTGTCAGGGTAGGAACGTCCTTGTATTCCCGCTCAAAATGGCCGTTGTGGGATCCCTTCCCGCCTAAACATTTAGGGGGAAGAGGACCCTGGCCGCCTATATAAGTAGCTAGGATCTCCACTATGGAAGCAGGAGATCAGATCCAGAATCTCTGCCCTCGCATAAGGAAGCAAGAACTCTTGCCTCCTGACCCTCCTGAGCTCTCCTCCTGAGCTCAGGAACCACTGTATTCATCCATATTCAAGCCCTCCCGAGGCCAATCCACCAAAGCAGGAAGTAGGGTTTTACACCGCAAGGTGGCCTGAACCTGGGTAAACTCTTGTGTGCTTTACTTGTTGTTTGCTCGAATCTCTTCACTGGACGAGGGCGAGACGCTAGGTAGACGTGAGTGGGAGAGATCTTCGTTCACGCCCCTGTGTTCGAACTTCTTGGGTTTGCGGAGCCCGTAATCCGACAGAAAGCGCCCCCGACGACACATGGGAATTATCGTCAAGCTAGTTTTCATCACAATCATCTGATTCACGTTCGGTACTTTGATAATTTGGTATGTGGGTGGACCGGTGCTTGGGTGCTGTCCTTACTTGGACAAGCCTCCCACTTATGATTAACCTCTAATGCAAGCATCCGCAACTACAAAATAAGTATTAAGGTAAACCTAACCATAGCATGAAACAAGTGGATCCAAATCAGCCCCTTACGAAGCAACGCATAAACTAGGGTTTACGCTTCTGTCACTCTAGCAACCCATCATCTACTTATTACTTCGCAATGCGTTCCTCTAGGCCCAAATAATGGTGAAGTTTCATGTAGTCAACGTTCACGTGACACCACTAGAGGAGAGACAACATACATCTCATCAAAATATCGAACGAATACCAAATTCACATGACTATTTATAGCAAGACTTCTCCCATGTCCTCAGGAACAAAAGTAACTGCTCACAAGACATACTATTGTTCATGATCAGAGGGGTATTAATATGCATAATGGATCTGAACATATGATCTTCCACCAAATAAACCAACTAGCATCAACTACAAGGAGTAATCAACACTACTAGCAACCCACGAGTACCAATCTGAGGTTTGGGTACAAAGATTGGATACAAGAGATGAACTAGGGTTTGAGAGGAGATGGTGCTGGCGAAGATGTTGATGAATATAACCCTCCCCAAGATGGGAGAGTGGTTGGTGATGACGGCGGTGATGATTTCCCCCTCCCGGAGGGAAGTATCCCCGACAGAACAGCTCTGTCGGAGCCCTAGATTGGTTTTTGCCAAGGTTCCGCCTCGAGACGGCGACGTCTGGTACCGAAAGCCTCCTCATGATTTTTTCTAGGTCAAAAACCTCTTATAGGAGAAGATGGGCATCGGGGGGCCATCGGGGGGCCCACGAGGCAGGGGGCGCGCCCAGAGAGGGGGGGGGGGCGCCCCCACCCTCGTGGACAGGTGCTGGCCCCCTGGTGATCTTGTTTCGCCAGATATTTTTAATATTTTCTGAAACGGTGTCCTATGGGGTTTCGGAGATTTTTGAGTTGTGCAGAATAGGTTTCCTGAGTTTGCTTCTTTTCCAGCCCAGAATTCCAGCTGCTGGCATTCTCCCTCTTCATGTAAACCTTGTAAAATAAGATAGAAAAGGCATAAGTATTGTGACATAACGTGTAATAAGAGCCCATAATGCAATAAATGTCAACATAAAAGCATGATGCAAAATGGATGTATCATAAAGCAATTACATGGCGATTGTATTTTATACAATAAAGCGACAACCATATGGCTCCTGCCAGTTGCCGATAACTTTACAAAATATGATCATCTCATACAATAACATATAACTCATCATGTCTTGACCATATCACATCATAGCATGCCCTGCAAAAACAAGTTAGACGTCCTCTACTTTGTTGTTGCAAGTTTTACGTGGTTGCTATGGGCTTAGCAAGAACCGTTCTTACCTACGCATACAAAAACCACAACGATTTTTCATCAAGTATGTGCTGTTTTAACCTTCACAAGGACCGGGCGTAGCCACACTCGATTCAGCTAAAGTGAGAGAGACAAACATCCGCCAGTCACGTTTAAGCAACGAGTGCTCGTAATGGTGAAACTAGTCTCGCGTAAGCGTACGCGTAATGTCGGTCCGGGCCACTTCATCTCACAATACCGCCGAATCAAAGTATGACATGGTGGTAAGCACTATGACTATTATCGCCCACAACTCATTGTGTTCAACTCGTGCATATCATCTATGCATAGACCTCGCTCATGATGCCAATGTTGGGGAACCTACTATTTCAAAACAATTCCTACGATCACGCAAGATCTATCTACTAGATGCATAGCAACGAGAGGGGAGAGTGTATCTACGCACCCTCGTTGACCGAAAGCGGAAGCGTCTAGTGACGCGGTTGATGTAGTTGAACGTTTTTGCGATCCAACTGATCAAGCACCGAACGTACGACACCTCCACGTTCAGCACACGTTCAGTTTGATGACGTCCCATGAGCTCTTTATCCAGTTGAGCTTCACGGGAGAGTTTCGTCAGCACGACGGCGTGGTGACGGAGATGATGAAGCTACCGACACAGGGCTTCGCCTAAGCACTGCAACGGTATGACCGAGGTGTGTTTCTGTGGAGGGGGCACCGCACATGGCTAGAACAATGTGTCTTATGTGTCTTTGCGTGCCCCTGCCCCCGTATATAAAGGAGCAAGGGGGAGGTGCGGCTGCCCAAG
This sequence comes from Secale cereale, assembly GCA_902687465.1. Classification (NCBI taxonomy): domain Eukaryota; kingdom Viridiplantae; phylum Streptophyta; class Magnoliopsida; order Poales; family Poaceae; genus Secale; species Secale cereale. Next base: position 368,979,704 of record LR738714.1, on the reverse strand, counting down.
GGGCGCGCCAAGGGAGTAGGATTCCTACTCGTAGTAGGAATAGGAACCCCCCTTTCCTATTCCTACTAGGAGTAGGAAAGGAAGGGGGAGAGGAGAAGGAAAGGAAAGGGGCGCCTCCCCCCTTTTCCTAGTCCACTTAGGAACCCTAGGGGGGTGCGGCCAGCCCTATGGGCTGCCCCTCTCTTTCCCTCATTGGCCCACTATGGCCCATACTCCCTCGGGGGGGGGGGGGTTCCGGTAACCCCCTCCGGCACTCCTGTTTTACCCGATAACACCCGGAACACTTCCGGTGTCCGAATATAGTCGTCCAATATATTAATCTTTATTTCTCGGATATCTCGAGACTCCTCATCATGTTCGTGATCTCATCCGGGACTCCGAACTACCTTTCGTACATCAAAACTCATAAACTCGTAATATCGATCGTCATCAAACGTTAAGCGTGCGGACCCTACGGGTTCGAGAACTATGTAGACATGACCGAGACACGTCTCCGGTCACCTACAGGCAGTCGGCTCTGATACCAACTTGTGACGCCCCCGATTTGTCCGTACACTAATCATGCACGCAATGTGTACGACCAAGATCAGGGACTCACTGGTAGATATCACAACACAACTCTAAAAGTAAAATAAGTCATACAAGCTTCATATTACAAGCCAGGGGCCTCGAGGGCTCGAATACAAGTGCTCGATCATAGACAAGTCAGCGGAAGCAACAAATATCTGAGTACAGACATAAAGTTAAACAAGGTGCCATAAGATGGCTAGCACAAACTGGGATACAGATCGAAAGAGGAGCAGGCCTCCTGCCTGGGATCCTCCTAACTACTCCTGGTCGTCGTCGGCAGACTGAACGTAGTAGTAGGCACCTCCGGTGTAGTAGGAGTCGTCGTAGGTGGCGTCTGGCTCCTCGGCTCCACCATCTGGTTGCAACATCCGAGAAGAAGGTACAGAAGGGGGAAAAGGGGGAGCAAAGCAACCGTGAGTACTCATCCAAAGTACTCGCAAGCAAGGATCTATACTACATATGCAATGGTAACAATGATATGGGTAATATCGGTGGACTGAACTGCAGCAAGCGGGAATAAGAGGGGGATAGCTAATCCGAACGAAGACTACGCTTCTGGCAGCCTCCATCTTGCAGCAGTAGGAGAGAATAGATGGTAAGTTCACCAAGTAACAACGAATAGCATAATCCTACTCGGCGATCCTCCCGCACATCACCCTGTGAGAGAGCAACCACCGAGTTATATCTGGAACTCATCTGGGTGTGTTTTATCAAGTGTCCGGTTCTAGTTATCATGAGGTCGGAATACAACTCCGGGTCGTCCTTTTACCGAGGGACACGGCTATTCGAATAGATTAACTTCCCTGCAGGGGTGCACCACATAACCCAGCACGCTCGATCCCATTTGGCCGGACACACTTTCCAGGGTCATGCCCGGCCTCGGAAGATCAACACGTCGCAGCCCTACCTAAGCACAGCAGAGAGGTCAGCACGCCGGTCTAAGTCCTAAGCACACAGGGGTCTGGGCCCATCGCCCAATGCACACCTGCACGTTGCGAGGGCGGCCGGTGAGCAGACCTAGCAACCTCCATTACTAAGGAAGTTGCGTTACGCGGTCCAACCCGGCGCGCGCCGCTAAGCCGCTGACGTCAAGAAGGCTTCGGCTGATACCACGACGTCGAGTACCCATAACTATTCCCACGTAGCTGGTTAGTGCGTATAGACCAAATGGCCAGACTCAGATCAAATATCCAAACTCGTTAAGCGTGTTATCATGAAACAACCGCGGACAACGACCAGGGCCAGGCCACCTGTCTCCTAGGTGTCTCAACCCGCCCTGTCGCTCCGCCACAAAGATCCACACAGAGGGCCGTCGGGAAAGTATGTCCTTTCAGCCCCCAATCCGTGAATCAACCACGGGTACTCAACGAGCCGACCCGACTTTAGTCACATCAAGTATCATGTATAAGTGTATGTAATATATACCCGTGATCACCCCCAAGTGATCACGGCCCGATAGAATAGCAGGGCAGACGGACAAGGGTGAAGGGCCACTGATGGAATACTAGCATCCTATACTAAGCATTTAGGATTGCAGGTAAAGTATCAACAGTGATAGCAACAAAGACAGGCTATGCAGCAGAATAGGATTATCGAAAGCAGTAACATGCTACACTACTCTAATGCAAGCAGTAGAGAGAAGAGTAGGCGATATCTGGTGATCAAAGGGGGGGCTTGCCTGGAAGCTCGGCAGCCAAAGTGGGGTCGTCAACACCGTAGTCGATCGGGGCAGCAGCAGCGTCGGTCTCGTAGTCTACCGGAGAGAAGAGGGGGAAGAAACAGTGAATACAATGCAAACAGATGCATGACGATGCATGACATGACATGTAACGGTGCTAAGTGTGCCCCAACGCAGTATCGGGTGATACTGACGAAGGGGGGAAACATCCGGGAAGGTATTCCCGGCGTTTCGCGTTTTCGGGCGGATGAAACGGAGGGGGAAAGTTGCGGGTTCGGTATGCTAGGGATGTGTGGTGGAAGAACGGTCTGCGTATTCGGATGCGTCTCGAAATTCTGAGCAACTTTCATATATAAATTATTTTCATCCGAGTTACGGTTTAAAAGATATGATTTTCTAAAGGTTTTATTAATTTCTGGAATTTAATATTAATCAAATTAATTCGAATAATGATTTATGACATCAGCATGACATCATGCTGACGTCATCACGGTGGACTGGTCAAACTGACCAGTGGGTCCCACTTGTCATTGACAGTAACTAACTAACAGTTTATTTAGTTTAATTAGGTTTTAGTTAATTACAGATTAGGTTAAACAAAGATTAGATTAATCTAAAGGTGATTAATTAACTTAATTAATTTATTAATTAATTAATTAATATATTTATTTATTTATTTATTTATTTATTTTTATTGTTTTTTTTTTCAACTTTTTTTTTTGTTCTGGGGGGCGGGCCCCACGTGCCATAGGCACAGAGGCCAAATGGATCGGGCACGGGCATATGGGTGCGGGCGCTCGCACCCGAAGCCACCGGAGGCGAGGCCATTGCCGCCCTGGCCGTGGGGTGCTGGCGCGGCGCGGCCAGGGGCGTGGCCGGCGGCCAGGGGCGCGGTGGGGGGAGGGCCGGCCGGCGAAGTCGGGGGAGCGGCGCGGCCAGGACAGCCGGAGCGGCGCGCGCGTCCGCGGGAGAGGCCGGTGGTGCGGGGCGGCTGCGATGAACGCTGGTGGGCGCGCGCGGCTGCAGGAGGTTGCCGGGGCAGGCGCGCGGCGGGGACCGAGCCGAGCGCCGGCGGCTCGAAAGGGAAGCGGCCGGAGCGGGCGCGCGCGTGGCCAGGCCAGGCGGGGGAGGGGGCTCGCGGCCGCGCGGTGGTGAGGAAAGGGGGCGGCGTGGCTGGGCGCTAGGCGGGGCACGGCGGCCAGAGTGAGGCCATGGGGCGCGGGTGGGCCAGGGCGTGGCGAGGCGCACGCCGGCGGGGTGAAGCGCGGCCACGGGTGCGCGCCGGGCTGTGGAGTTGCAGGGCGCGGGCTCGATCGGGGGCGGAGCTAGGCAGAGGAGAGGAGGAGGACGGAGCCTGCTCACAGCGTTGAAGAGAGGGGCCGGTGCAGTACGGTGGTGAGGCGACAGTCCGGCGAGGCGAGGTAGCTCCAGGCGGCGGCGTTCGACGGCGTCGGCGAGCGGCGTCCAGGGCGGACGGGGCCTTCCCCCGATCCAGACGAGGGAGAGAGATATTTCGTGGGGGGGGAAGTGTCGGTGGGATGGGAAATATCCCACCGATGGGGTGGGGTTATAGGCCGGGGGGGGTTAGTGGGCCGAGGCCCAGTTGGGCCGGGGGGGGGAGGTTTTTATTTCATTTTAGTTTAGGATTTACTTTTATTTATTTTCCTGTTTTAGTTTTAATTTATTTAAAACACTTAGGCATTTTTAGAAATTGCAAAACCTACACCAAAATTAATGGTGCAATATTTAGCACCGCGTGAACATTTTTGTTTGACTTTTGGAAAACTTTTATTGTTGCATTTATATTTGGATTTTTAATTCGAACGGTTTTTCGATAACAGCGAGATTATCAACAGTAACACGATGACGTGTCACCATTAACGTGGGATTACTGTAGCTTAATTATCCGGGCGTTACAATGATGATATTGGCTCCTACATATTCTACGAAGATCTTTATCGATCAAACCGCATAACAACATACGTTGTTCCCTTTGTCATTGGTATGTTACTTGCCCGAGATTCGATCGTCGGTATCTCAATACCTAGTTCAATCTCGTTACCGGCAAGTCTCTGTACTCGTTCCGTAATACATCATCTCGTGATAACTCATTAGTCATTTGCTTGGAAGGCTTATTATGATGTGTATTACCGAGAGGGCCCAGAGATACCTCTCCGACACTCAGAGTGACAAATCCTATTCTTGATCTATGCCAACACCACGAACACCTTCGGAGACACCTGTAGAGCATCTTTATAATCACCCAGTTACGTTGTGACGTTTGATAGCACACAAGGTGTTTCTCCGGTATTCGGGAGTTGCATAATCTCATAGTCATAGGAACATGTATAAGTCATGAAGAAAGCAATAGCAGTAAAACTAAATGATCATAGTGCTAAGCTAACGAATGGGTCTTGTCCATCACATCATTCTCCTAATGATGTGATCTCGTTGATAAAATGACAACTCATGTCTATGGCTAGGAAACATAACCATCTTTGATCAATGAGCTAGTCTAGTAGAGACATATGCTACTTCTCGAGCTTGCGTTGTATTCCCTCGAAGAGGAAAGGGTGATGTAGCACAGTAGCGTAAGTATTTCCCTCAGTTTTTGAGAGCCAAGGTATCAATCCAGTAAGAGACCACGCGCAAGTCCCTCGCACCTGCACAAACAAATGAGAACTTCGCAGCCAACGTGATAAGGTGTTGTCAATCCCTTCACGATCACTTACGAAAGTGAGATCTGATAGATAGGATATTATAATATTTTTGGTATAAGAACAGAAAGTAAATAAAGCAAATAAGCAAGGCAGCAGAAATTGAAGGAAAGTAATATGGTAAAGATAGACCCGGGGGCCATAGGTTTCACTAGTGGCTTCTCTCATGAAAGCATAATTCTACGGTGGGTGAACAAATTACTGTCGAGCAATTGATAGAAAAGCGCATAGTTATGAGAATATATAGGCATTATCATGATATATAGGCATCGCGTCCGTTACAAGTAGACCGAAATGATTCTGCATCTACTACTATTACTCCACACATCGACCGCTATCCAGCATGCATCTAGAGTATTAAGTTCATAAAAATAGAGTAATGCTTTAAGCAAGATGACATGATGTAGAGGGATAAACTCAAGCAATATGATATAAACCCCATCTTTTTATCCTCGATGCCAACAATACAATACGTGCCTTGCTGCCCCTGCTGTCACTGGGAAAGGACACCGCAAGATTGAACCCAAAGCCAAGCACTTCTCCCATTGCAAGAACTATAGATCTAGTAGGACAAACCAAACCAATAATTCGAAGAGACTTGCAAGGATATTATAATCATACATAAAATATTTCAGAAAAGAATCAAATATTGTTCATTGATAATCTTGATCATAAACCCACAATTCATCGGAGCTCAACAAACACACCGCGAAAATATTACATCAAATAGATCTCCTCGAAGATCGAGGAGAACATTGTATAGAGATCCAAAAAGAGAGAAGAAGCCATCTAGCTAATAACTATGGACCGGAAGGTCTGTGGTAAACTACTCACAACTCATTGGTGAGGCTATGGTGTTGATGTAGAAGTACTCCGTGGTAGATCCCCCCTCCGGCAGAGCTCCGGAACAGGCCCCAAGATGGGATCTCACGGGAACAGAAGTTTGCGGCGGTGGAATTAGGGTTTTCTCTGTTGCCTCGATGTTTTCAGGGTACATGGACATATATAGGAGGAAGAAGTACGTCGGTGGAGCAACGTGGGGCCCACTAGTGTGGGGGGCGCGCGTGCCCCCTGTGCGCACCCTGCCCCCTCGTGGTCACCTCGTTTCTTCTCCGACTTGGTCCTCAAGTCTCTCGTGAAGATACGGTTCCAAAAATAACTCTCCCGAAGGTTTCATTCCGTTTGGACTCCGTTTGATATCCCTTTTCTGCGAAACACTGAAATAGGCAAAAAAACAGCAATTTGCACTGGGCCTTGGGTTAGTAGGTTAGTCCCAAAAAAAGTATAAAAGTGTATAATAAAGCCATTAAACATCCAAAACAGAATATATAATAGCATGGAACAATAAAAAATTATAGATACGTTGGAGAAGTATCAAGCATCCCCAAGCTTAATTCATGCTCGTCCTCGAGTAGGTAAATGATAAAAACAATTTTTTTGATGTGGAATGATAACCAACATAATTCTCAATGTAATTTATTTATTGTGGCATGAATGTTCACATCCGAAAGATTCAAGACAAAAGTCTATATTGACATAAGAATAATAATACTTCAAGCATACTAACAAAGCAATCCTGTCTTCTCAAAATAACATGACCAAAGAAAGTTAGCCCTACAAAATCATATAGTCTGGCTATGCTCCCTCTTCATCATACAAAATATTCATATCATGTACAACCCCGGTTTCAGCCAAGCAATTGTTTTCATACTCAATTTTTTTCAAACCTTTCAACTTTCACGCAATACATGAGCGTGAGCCATGGATATAGCACTATAGGTGGAATAGAGTGGTGGTTGTGGAGAAGACAAAAAGGAGGAAGATAGTCTCACATCAACTAGGCGTATCAATGGGCTATGGAGATGCCCATCAATAGATATCAATGTGAGTGAGTAGGGATTTCCATGCAACGGATGCACTAGAGCTATAAGTGTATGAAAGCTCATGAAAAGAAACTAAGTGGGTGTGCATCCAACTTGCTTGCTCATGAAGACCTAGGGCATTTGAGGAAGCCCGTCGTTGGAATATACAAGCCAAGTTCTATAATGAAAATTCCCACTAGTATATGAAAGTGAAAAAACAAGAGACTATCATGAAGATCATGGTGCTACTTTGAAGCACAAGTATGGAAAAGGATAGTAGCATTGTCCCTTCTCTCTTTTCTCTTATTTTTTTGGAGGGGCTTTCTCTTTTTTTTATTAGCCCCTCTCTATAATTTTTTTGGGGCCATCTATTTTTTCTATTTGGCCTTTCCTCACATGGGACAATGCTCTAATAATGAATATCATCACACTTTTATTGGCTTACAACTCAAATATTACAACTCGAAGCTAGAACAAAATATGACTCTATGTGAATGATGATGAAGCATGTCATATGAACGGAACGGTGGAAAGTTGCATGGCAATATATCTTGGAATGGCTATGTAAATGCCATGATAGGTAGGCATGGTGGCTGTTTTGAGGAAGGTATATGGTGGGTGTATGGTACCGGCGAAAGTTGCACGGTACAAGAGAGGCTAGCAATGGTGGAAGGGTGAGAGTGCGTATAATCCATGGACTCAACATTAGTCATAAAGAACTCATATACTTATTGCAAAAATCTACGAGTTATCAAAACACAGTATTCAACGCATGCTCCTAGGGGAAGGGTTGGTAGGAGTTAACCATCGCGCGATCCCGACCTCCACACAAAGGATGACACTCAATAAATACCTCATGCTCTAACTTCATCACATAGCGGTTCACCATACGTGCATGCTACGGGACTCACAAACTTTAACACAAGTATTTGTCAAATTAGAAATTACTCCACTAGCATGACTCTAATATCACCATCCTCATATCTCAAAACAATCATCAACTATCAAACTTCTCATCATATTCAATGCACTTTATATGAAAGTTTTACTATACTCATCTTGGATGCCTATCATATTAGGACTAGTTTTATTACCAAAGCACATTACCATGCTGTTCTAAAGGACTATCAAAAGGATATAAGTGAAGCACGAGAGATCAACAATTTCTACAAAATAAAACCACCACCGTGCTCTACAAGATATAAGTGAAGCACTAGAGCAAAACTATCTAGCTCAAAAGATATAAGTGAAGCACATAGAGTATTCTAATAAATTCTAAACCATATTTATCTCTCTATCTCTCTCAAAAGGTGTGTCCATCAAGGATGATTGTGGCAAACTAAAAAGAAAAGACTCAAATCATACATGACGCTCCAAGCAAAACACATATCATGTGGTGAATAAAAATATAGTCCCGAGTATAGTTACCGATAGATGAAGACGAAAGAGGGGATGCCTTCCTGGGGCATCCCCAAGCTTAGGCTTTTGGTTGTCCTTGAATTTTAACTTGTGCTGCCTTGGGAATCCCCAAGCTTAGGATCTTTCCACTCTTTGTTCCATAGTCCATCAAAGCCATACTCAAAACTTGAAAACTTCACAACACAAAACTTAGCCAAAAATCTTGTGAGCTCCGTTAGTATAAGAAAACAAACCACCACTCAAAGTTAGTGTAATGAACTAATTATTTGTTTATATTGGTGTTAAACCTACTGTATTCCAACTTCTCTATGATTCATACCCCCCGATACTACTCATAGATTCATCAAAATAAGCAAACAACACACGAAAAACAGAATTTGTCAAAAACAAAACAGTCTGTAGTAATCTGTAACTTTTGAATACTTATAAAACTCCAAAAAAATGAAACAAATTGGTAAACGTGAGGAATTTGTCTATTAATCATCTGCAAAAAGAATCAACTAAATAGCACTCTCCTGTAAAAAATTACAGCCAATCTCGTGAGCGCTAAAGTTTCTGTTTTTTACAACATGATCATATAAACTTCACACAAGTCTTCCCAAAGGTTCTACTTGGCACAAACACTAATTAAAACACAAAACCACATCTAAACAGAAGCTAGATGCAATAATTATTCCAAAACAGAAGCAAAAACAAAGAAAATAAAATTGGGTTGCCTCCCAACAAGCGCTATCGTTTAACGCCCCTAGCTAGGCACGATACAAGAATAGACCTAGGTATTGCCATCTTTGGTAGGCAATCCATAAGTGGCTCTCATAATGGATCTCACAAGAACAGAAGGTCGCGGCGGTGGAATTAGGGTTTTATCTGTTGCCTCGATGTTTTCAGGGTACGTGGACATATATAGGAGGAAGAAGTACGTCGGTGGAGCAACGTGGGGCCCACAAGGGTGGGGGCGCGCCTGCCCCCCTTGGCGCCCCCGCCCCCTCCTGGGCACCTCGTTTCTTCCCCGACTTGGTCCTCAAGTCTCTTGTGAAGATACGGTGCCAAAAATAACTCTCCCGAAGGATTCATTCCGTATGGACTCCGTTTGATATCCCTTTTCTGCGAAACACTGAAATAGGCAAAAAAACAGCAATTTGCACTGGGCCTTGGGTTAGTAGGTTAGTCCCCAAGAACAATATAAAAGTGTATAATAAAGCCCATTAAATATCCAAAACAGAATATATAATAGCATGGAACAATCAAAAATTATAGATACGTTGGAGACATATTAGCATACTAGGGACATATTGTTTTGTCTATGTATTCACACATGTACTAAGTTTTCGGTTAATACAATTCTAGCATGAATAAAAGACATTTATCATGATATAAGGAAATACAAATAACATCTTTATTATTGCCTCTAGGGCATATTTCCTTCAAATTATATATATAATTTTTTGCCTCACGAAGGAGAAAATATCGCTCAAGCTTGGGGGAGGCTTAAGTCCATGTTATATTGATGCCCCAATCATGAGCTCCCAAGGGAAATTATTATTCAAATTTTTTATGCTCGGCTTCTCTTGATAATCGCTCCATGCTCGATACTTCTTGTACTGGTTCTTTTATGATGAAGACTATTGAATTCAAATGAGATTTATTGGAAAGAATTAAACGCAACTCTGAAGATTGGGTTCTCGACGAAGGTAATGAGTCAGGTATAACATCTAAGTTTGATTGTGTTAAATCTTTTATGGATACCAATGTTTTCCGTGAATTTAACACTAAATATGGACTTGACTCTGAGATAGTAGCTTCTTTCTGTGAATCATTTACTACTTATGTTGATCTCCCTAAGGAGAAGTGGTTTAAATATCATCCTCCCATTGAAGTAAAAGTAGTTGAACCTGTTAAAGTTGAAGAAAAGACTATCACTTATAATGCTTATCCTATTGTTCCTACCGCTTATATTGGGAAACCACCCTTCCCTACTAGAATAAAGGATCATGCTAAAGCTTCAACTATGGTTTGTAAGAGTAATACTAGAACACCTACACCTTATGAGCAAATTAAAGTTGAACCTAGTATTGATGGGATCTCTTGGTCGATAATATTGATGGGCATGTTATTTACCTCTGTGAGGAAGCTGCTAGAATTGCTAGACCCGATACTAAAAATAAACATAGACCTATTGTAGGCATGCCAGTTATTTCTGTTAAAATAGGAGATCATTGCTATCATGGCTTATGTGATATGGGTGCCAGTGCAAGTGCAATACCTCATTCCTTATACGAAGAAATTATGTACGATATTGCACTTGCTGAGCTAGAAGGTATTGATGTTACAATTAAGCTTGCCAATAGAGATACTATTTCACCAGTTGGGACTGTTAGAGATGTTGAAGTCTTATGTGGGAAAGTTAAATACCCTACAGATTTTCATGTTCTTGGTTCCCCTCAAGATGACTTTTGTCCCATTATATTTGGTAGACCCTTCTTGAATACTGTTAATGCTAGGATAGACTACGAAAAGGATATTGTTACGGTTGGTTTAGGGGATATGTCTCATGATTTTAACTTTGCTAAATTTCATAGGCAACCCTATGATAAAGAATTGCCTAGTAAAGATGAAATTATCGGTCTTGCTTCTATTGCCGTGCCTCCTAACGATCCTTTAGAACAATATTTGCTAGACCATGAAAATGACATGGTTATGAATGAGAGAAGGGAAATAGATGAAGTATTCTTTAAACAGAGACCTCTATTGAAACACAACTTGCCTATTGAAATTCTAGGGGATCCTCCTCCACCCAAGGGTGATCCCGTGTTTGAGCTCAAACCATTACCTGATACTCTTAAGTATGCTTATCTTGATGAAAAGAAGATATATCCTGTTATTATTAGTGCTAACCTTTCAGAGCGGGAAGAAGAGTAATTATTGAAAACTCTGAAGAAGGACCGTGCTGCTATTGGATATACTCTTGATGATCTTAAGGGCATTAGTCCCACTATGTGCCATCACAACATAAAATTGAGAATGACGCTAAACCGGTTGTTGATCACCAACGACGGTTAAATCCTAGGATGAAAGAAGTGATAAGGAAAGAAATACTAAAGCTTCTAGAGGCAGGTATAATTTATCCTGTTGCTGATAGTCAGTGGGTAAGTCATGTCCATTGTGTCCCTAAGAAGGGAGGTATTACTGTTGTTCCTAATGATAAAGATGAATTGATCCCACAAAGAATTGATACAGGTTATAGAATGGTAATTGATTTCCGCAAATTAAATAAAGCTACTAAAAAGGATCACTACCTCTTACCTTTTATTGATCAAATGCTAGAAATATTATCCAAACATACACATTTTTGCTTTCTAGATGGCTATTCTGGTTTCTCTCAAATACATGTGTCAAAAGAGGATCAAGAAAAGACCACTTTTACTTGCCCTTTAGGTATCTTTGCTTATAGACGTATGCCTTTTGGCTTATGTAATGCACCTGCTACCTTTCAAAGATGCATGATGGCTATATTCTCTGATTTTTGTGAAAAGATTGTTGAGGTTTTCATGGATGATTTTTCCGTTTATGGAACTTCTTTTGATGATTGCTTGAGCAACCTTGATTGAGTTTTGCAGAGATGTGAAGAAACTAATCTTGTCTTGAATTGGGAGAAGTGTCACTTTATGGTTAATGAAGGTATTGTCTTGGGGCATATAATTTCTGAAAGAGGTATTGAAGTTGATAAAGCTAAAGTTGATGCTATTGAAAAGATGCTGTGTCCTGGCAGCCCCTTGCCTCGTGGGCCACCTGGCAGCCCCCGATGCCCATCTTCTGGTACAAGGTGTATTTCGCCCTGGAAAAAAAGTCAGAAGGAAGCTTTCAGGACGAAGCGCCGCCGTCTCGAGGCGGAACATTGGCGGAACCAATCTAGGGCTCCGGCGGAGCTGTTCTACCGAGGAAACATCCCTCTGGGAGGGGGAAATCATCACCGTCGTCATCACCATTGATCCTCACATCAGGAGGGGGCCAGTCTCCATCAACATCTTCACCAGCATCATCTCCTCTCAAACCCTAGTTCATCCCTTGTATCCAATCTTCGTCCCAAAACCTCAGATTGGTACCTGTGGGTTGCTAGTAGTGTTGATTACTCTTTGTAGTTGATGCTAGTTGGTTTATTCGGTGGAAGATTATATGTTCAGATCCTTTATGCACATTAATACCCCTCTGATTATGAACATGAATATGATTTGTAAGTAGTTACGTTTGTTCGTGAGGACATGGGAGAAGTCTTGCTATAAATAGTCATGTGAATTTGGTATTCGTTTAATATTTTGATGAGATGTATGTTGTCTTTCCTCTAGTGGTGTTATGTGAACGTCGACTACATGACACTTCACCATTGTTTGGTTCTAGAGGAAGGCATTGGGAATTAATAAGTAGATGATGAGTTGCTAGAGTGACAGAAGCTTAAACCCTAGTTTATGCGTTGCTTCGTAAGGGGCTGATTTGGATCCATATGTTTCATGCTATGGTTAGGTTTACCTTAATAATTCTTTTGTAGTTGCGGATGCTTTCAATAGAGGTTATTCATAAGTGGATGCTTGATACGTCTCCAACGTATCTATAATTTTTGATTGCTCCATGCAATTATTTATGATGTTTTGGATGTTTAATGGGCTTTGTCATACACTTTTATATTATTTTTTGGGACTAACCTATTAACCTAGAGCCTAGTGCTAGTTTATGTTTTTTCCTTGTTTTTGAATTTTACAGAAAAGGAATATCAAACGGAGTCCAATTGACGTGCCAATTTTTGGTGACTTTTTTTGGACCAAAAGAAGCCCCCGAAGTAAAAGGGTTGGGCGAGGAGAGCCACGGGCTGCCCATGAGGGTGGGGGGCGCGCCTGATACGTCCAAAACGTATCTATAATTTCTGCTTGTTCCATGCTTCTTTTGTGTGATATTGCTATGATATTTATGCACTTCCATACACTTTTGATCATATTTGGACTAACCTATTAACTCAGTGCACCATAGTTCCAGTTCCTGTTTTCTGCTATTTTTCTATTTCAGGTTTCCCCCATATTAAAAGTGCCCTAAAAATTCCGGGAAAAATATAGGAAAAATCAGCGTATCGGGAGCTTCCAGAAAAACCAAGGCAGGGCCAGAGGGGAGCCTGGGGGCCCCAGGCGGCCACCGGGCGCGGCCCCACCCCTGGCCTCGCCAGGGGGGCACCTGGGGCCCCACCTCGGCCTCTGGTGCCCCCCTTTTGCATATATATTGCTCGCATCCCGAAACCCTCGAGGACAGAACCCTTTTTCGCGATCTCATCTCTGTTCCGCCGCCGCCGCGCTTCCAAGATCGGGAGCACCAGGAGAACTCTTCCCCTTGGACCATGGGTCCATGACCAGTAGCTATGTGATGTTCTCCTCCCCTCTTTGTTCTTCATCGATCAGACCTCGTGAGCTGCCCTACATGATCGAGGAACATATGTAATCTTTATGTTGTTGCTATGCTGAGTTTGCTGGGATCCGATGGATTATGAGATTATGTTCAGATTGTGTGTGAGTAATATATTTGATTCACCTCTTTTATATTTATGTTCTTGAGTAATTCTTGCATGTTCTCCGTTGCTGTTTATTGCTTTGGCCAAGTAGTAGGTAGTAACTCCAAGAGGGAACGTTATGCTTGATTGTGGGTTCATGCCCCTCGATGACTAGCTTGAGTGACAGAAACATGAGTCTAGGGGATGTGTTGTTGCCACAAGGGGGAAAACAACGGTGCTTGTACTTGCGGGTGCAAGGATTGTTTACTTTATGCAAAGTTCTTTTAATGCAGTTGTCTGTTGCTTTGAGTTTACACTTTGGGTGGGACTCGCAACTTAATACCAGAGAGATGTTCTGGATAGATATCTCAAGGTGGATGATTAGTAGTAGATGCAGATGGATTTCGGTCTACTTGCCTTGGCGTACCGCCCATGCTTTTGAGCCTCTACCTTTCTTTACAGCATAGTTAGCATTGGTTTGCGCACATAATCCTGTCAATTGCCCAGCTGTAATTTGTTTACCTCGCTTAGCTGTTTTATCGTCTTTTGGGAGAGAGACATCACTAGTGAACATCATGGGACCCCGGTCCATATTACCATCACTGATCACACCCGCTATTTACTTCCTGTTCTTATTTCCTAGTTGCAGTCATACCTATCACTATTATCTCTTGCGTTTGATCCTTTGTAAACGACAAGGCCGAAGGGATTGACAACCTCTCTGTACTCGTTGGGAGCAAAGTTATTTGTATCTGTGTGCAGGTCCTGTCAAGCAAAAGTTTCTGGCGCTATTGACACCTTCTTGTCGACCCTCGGAGTCTCACGGGATTCGATCCTTGGTATCTTTGCCAAGGGAAATTTGCCGCTACGCTACATCTCAAACCTTCCACTTGGGGTAACCAACGAGGGGCGAGAAGCCATCAAGCAAGTTTCTGGCGCCGTTGCCGGGGACTCCACTCTTCAAGATAGGGGAGTTGCACGCTATCTTTTATCTTTGCTTTTTAGTCTTGTTAGTTTACCTTTCAGTTTTCTTTATGTCTTTTCACTAGTTTTGCTTAATGGAAAACAACAAAAATATGAGAGAGCTTTATAAGCTCTACCTTGCTTTGGGACATGATGTGTTTGAAGAGAAAATTGAAAAACCTATGGAACTTTATTATTTGCATAACAATCATGATGGTGGTGATGTTATTAGTATGCTTTCTTTGAATATCAATATTGCTAATGACATGGAAAGCTCTAAGCTTGGGGATGACACGTTTGATGAACATGATATTTTTAGTCCCCCAACTTTTGAAGAGAAAATTTACTTTGATGATACTTTGCTTCCTATATATGATGATTACAATGATGAATATGATGTTTTCAGTCCACCTACTATTGAGGATAAAATTTATTATGATTATGATATGCCTCCTAAATACAATGATTACCATGATGGTTATGATTGCTTTACTCTCACTATTCCTAATAAGAAAGATTTTGCTTATATGAAGAGTAATGATACCTTTTTGCATGTGGATCATGGTAACAATGCTTTATGTGATGCTTATATTGTTGAGTTTATTCGTGATCCCACTAAAAATTATTATGGGAAGGGAACATATGCTTATAGATATTTCAATAATATCAAGTTCCCTCTCTTTATGTTGAAGGTTTTGAAGCTGCACTTGTTTTGTCTTCCTATGCTTATTGCTTTGTGCTTCAATGAATTATTGTATTGCAATATTCCTATGCATAGGAAGCATGTTAGGCTTAAATGTGTTTGGTATTTGCTTCTTGATGCCCTCTTTTGTTCTTCAACTCTTATTCCTACGAGAGCATCATTAAAGTCTTAAGCCTATCTTTATGGCTATAAAGAAAGAGCTCTAGGGAGACAACCCTTGTTATCTTTGCTTTCAGTTTGTTCTTTCAGTTTTAGTGGTCTTGATGTTTGTTACTACTGTAGCAACATCATTGTATCTTTTCTTTTCAACTTTGTGCCAAGTTTAGCCTCCGATTGCAAGAAAGTTCAAAAGTTGTGACGTGCAGTCCAGAAAACAGATTCTGTCCTTGGACAGAAAAATTCGTATAAAATCACCAGATCATCTTTTTGATCTGAATTGTTTTGACAACGTGCTCTATACAATTGGCTTTCGGGCGTCTGTTCTGAGTTTTTTGATTTGAGTTGCAGAAGTGCCCCGAAAAAATTATTTACTACCTGCTGGTCTGTTTTTCACAGATTCCGTCCTGTTTTGCCTTTTCTTCGTTTTGCAAACCTTGATCT
The DNA here is from genome assembly GCA_902687465.1 of Secale cereale. Taxonomy (NCBI): domain Eukaryota; kingdom Viridiplantae; phylum Streptophyta; class Magnoliopsida; order Poales; family Poaceae; genus Secale; species Secale cereale. The sequence continues at coordinate 368,963,665 of LR738714.1, read as the reverse complement.
TGATTTTTCTTTGCAAAAACCTTTTGGCAATCTTGAGAAACAGTAGCTCTTCAAGATTATCTTTATTTCCAGCAAGGAAAAATTATTTTATTATGGGTACTAACCTCGCTAATCAGATTATGATGAGTTATGTATGAAGGGAGTTTTCAAGTGTGCGAGGGAAGATGATAAAAAGATTCAGGAGGGTCAAACACTCAAGCTTGGGGATGCCCCCGTGCACCCCCAAGAAATATTCAAGAAGACTCAAGCGTCTAAGCTTGGTCTAAGCTTGGGGATGCCCCCGTGCATCCCCTTCTCCATCAACAATTATCAGTTCGTCTTTCGTTCCACTATATTTTAATCACTTCATGCGTTATGTGCTATGCTTGGAGCGTCTTGCTTTTAGTTTCCTTTTTAGTTTTCTTTAGCTTTGCTTGCTGTTCATAACGAGTTAGAACCCAGCTTTCTTTGTGTGGGAGAGAAACACATTCCACTTCAACCTACAACACAACATAGGATTTTCATGCTTATCTCTGCTGTGTGTGTTCTTTGTCTTTCAATAGCTACTGTCATGTTTAGCTCTTAGTTTTCATGCTTTTCTTTTTAAAGAGCTTTTGTTTAGTTGGTTGTTGAACTCTCTTGAGTTTTCATGTTTATCTTGTTAAGAGAGTTTGTCAGTTGCACTGAGTTGTGTGTCTTAACTTAAAGTAGGTAATTGAGGTTGCTATTTAATTCTAGTAGTAACTTGCAATAGTTTTGAGGTATTGCCACGAGTAATGTCTAAACTTTTGGTGTCAAGAGCTTTAGCCTATTAGTGATAGATGTCGTATTTTGGGCAATCCGTGTTTATTTTCGAAAACCAACAAATAGTTGAGAACTTTAGCTACTAAATGGATCACTAATCTTTGGAGGGATCGAATATTAGAGTACACTCACGTATCATGAGTCGAGGATGCGCAAGGATAACCAAATCCCCATACACTCCTCCTCGGGGTACTTGTCTCTTTGAGAACCTCCTAATTAGATTGAGAGTTACCGATAATAAGTGCATGATTTCTTCGGACTAATGTGAGTATTCGAAGGTTGACACTTCCACCTAGCCATATTTTTCTAGCCTCTTCGGTACTGTGCAGTGCCCTTTCTCACCTCGAGAGTTGGCGCATACTTCGCCGGTGCATCCAAATCCTTGGCACGATACACTCTGTCATCATAAGCCTCATTATATCCTTCCTCAAAACAGCCACCATACCTACCTATTAAGGCATTTCCATAGCCTTTCTGAGATACATTGCCATGCAACATCCATCTTCTCATGACTTGATCTTCATGTCATACATGATTTTTGCTTGATCGATGAGCCGCATGCTAGTTGGGCCTTGCCCTAATCATTGCTACATGACGCGCTAGTATCATTGCATATCCTGCTACACTGGCAGAGGCATACATTTGCATACATCAAGATAGTTTCATTTTCTTTATGTTGAGTACTTTTGTAAAGTGTGAAAGATCTTCTATACTTCTTGTAATACATAGAGTGTTGCCCCTAAAGCGAGGGAAAGATCCCAAAGAGGACAAATCAAAAGATCCCAAAGAGGACAAAATCAAAAGATCCCAAAGAGGACAAATGAGAGATAAATAGAAAGAGCCATTGAGGCCACAAAAAATAAAAAAAATAGAAAAAAGAGAAAAAGAAATAAAAAGAGAGAAGGGGGCACACTACTATTTCTTTTGAGAGATCCACACTCGTACTCCATCTTATACCTTGTACTCCATAGAGATTATCATTCATGCATATAGCTATGTGGGGACCTTTACACTATAGTACTTGGCTTGTATATTCCAATGATGAGCCTCCTCAAAAGAGCTCTAGGTCTTCTTGAGCAAGCAAGTTGTATGCACCCCCACTAGTTCCATTGGAGAGCTTACCTTAGCTCATATGTGCATCCGTTGCATGGCAATCCCTACTCCTCACATCATATCTATCATTTGGCTTTCTCTCGCCGATGATTGTCCTCATTGATGTGAGCCTTTCACACCTTTTTTGTCTTCCCCCTCCATCATTTTTCTCTCTTTGCCATCCTAAGTGTCGACTTTCTTGCTTACACTCATCCATTGCATGAGTGCTCAAAATATCGAAAGGGAGTGGATCATTTTGACTTGTACCTGGCTGACGGTCTGGGGATGAGTCAAGATAAGATTCCAAAGAAGACCAAGTGTGAAACTTTAGTAGATTAAGTTCTCAACAATACAAAAACTATGTTTTACTCTCTCATATATCCCTATCCCCTTTCTTGCACGCAAACACCATTTGGAGACATTCGAGTCACGGACAGCGAGAGCTCTTGCACCTTTATGTTCTTATGTTGCTGGTTACAATGCTAATATAGACTCTTGTTTGTTATGACTTGAATTGATTACATGCCTTGATTACTTTACTTAAAAGTTCTTATATGGTTGATAGCATGTCACCACAGAAATTATGCTTGTTATCATTTACCTACTCGAGGACGAGCAGGAATTAAGCTTGGGGATGTTGATACGTCCAAAACGTATCTATAATTTCTGCTTGTTCCATGCCTCTTTTGTGTGATATTGCTATGATATTTATGCACTTCCATACACTTTTGATCATATTTGGACTAACCTATTAACTCAGTGCACCACAGTGCCAGTTCCTGTTTTTTGCTGTTTTTCTATTTCAGGTTTCCCCCATATTAAAAGTGCCCTAAAAATTCCGGGAAAAATATAGGAAAAATCAGCGTATCGGGAGCTTCCAGAAAAACCAAGGCAGGGCCAGAGGGGAGCCTGGGGGGGCCCAGGCGGCCACCCGGCGCGGCCCCACCCCTGGCCGCGCAAGGGGGGCGCCTGGGGCCCCACCTCCGCCTCTGGTGCCCCCCTTTTGCATATATATTGCTCGCGTCCTGAAACCCTCGAGGACGGAACCCTTTTTCGCAATCTCATCTCTGTTCCGCCGCCGCCGCGCTTCCAAGATCGAGAGCACCAGGAGAACTCTTCCTGGCACCCTGTCGGAGGGGAGAACCACCACCGGGAGCTTCTCCACCACCATGGACGCTTCCCGGATGAGTTGTGAGTAGTTCCCCTTAGACCATGGGTCCATGACTAGTAGCTATGTGATGTTCTCCTCCCCTCTTTGTTCTTCATCGATTAGACCTCGTGAGCTGCCCTACATGATCGAGGCACATATGTAATCTTTATGCTGTTGCTATGCTGAGTTTGCTGGGATCCGATGGATTATGAGATTATGTTCAGATTGTGTGTGAGTAATATATTTGATTCACCTCTTTTATATTTATGTTCTTGAGTAATTCTTGCATGTTCTCCGTTGCTGTTTATTGCTTTGGCCGAGTAGTAGGTAGTAACTCCAAGAGGGAACGTTATGCTTGATTGTGGGTTCATGCCCCTCGATGACTAGCTTGAGTGACAGAAACATGAGTCTAGGGGATGTGTTGTTGCCACAAGGGGGAAAACAACGGTGCTTGTACTTGCGGGTGCAAGGATTGTTTACTTTACGCAAAGTTCTTTTAATGCAGTTGTCTGTTGCTTTGAGTTTACACTTTGGGTGGGACTCGCAACTTAATACCAGAGAGATGTTCTGGATAGATATCTCAAGGTGGATGATTAGTAGTAGATGCAGATGGATTTCGGTCTACTTGCCTTGGCGTACCGCCCATGCTTTTGAGCCTCTACCTTTCTTTACAACATAGTTAGCATTGGTTTGCGCACATAATCCTGTCAATTGCCCAGCTGTAATTTGTTTACCTCGCTTAGCTGTTTTATCGTCTTTTGGGAGAGAGACATCACTAGTGAACATCATGGGACCCCGGTCCATATTACCATCACTGATCACACCCGCTATTTACTTCCTGTTCTTATTTCCTAGTTGCAGTCATACCTATCACTATTATCTCTTGCGTTTGATCCTTTGTAAACGACAAGGCCGGAGGGATTGACAACCTCTCTGTACTCGTTGGGAGCAAAGTTATTTGTATCTGTGTGTAGGTCCTGTCAAGAAAAAGTTTCTGGCGCTATTGACACCTTCTTGTCGACCCTCGGAGTCTCACGGGATTCGATCCTTGGTATCTTTGCCAAGGGAAATTTGCCGCTATGCTACATCTCAAACCTTCCACTTGGGGTAACCAACGAGGGGCGAGAAGCCATCAGCGCCCACTCCAGATGGGCGTGTGCCCCTGTGTCGTGGACAGCCCGGAGGCCCCCCTGACTTGTGCCCTACACCAAAAAATCCTATAAATACTGAAACCTCCAGAAATTAACCTAGATTGGGAGTTCCGCCGCCGAAAGCCTCTGTAGCCATCGAAAACCAATCTAGACCCTGTTCCGGCACCCTGCCAGAGGGGGGAACCCTCACCGGTGGCCATCTTCATCATCCCGACGCTCTCCATGACGAGGAGGGAGTAGTACACCCTCAGGGCTGAGGGTATGTACCAGTAGCTATGTGTTTGATATCTCTCTCTCTCTCTCTCTCTCTCTCTCTCTCTCTCTCTCGTGTTCTTAAGATGGCACGATCTTGTTGTATCGTGAGCTTTGCTATTATAGTTGGATCTTATGATGCTTCTCCCCCTCTACTCTCTTGTAATGGATTGAGTTTTCCCTTTGAAGTTATCTTATCGGATTGAGTCTTTAAGGATTTGAGAACACTTGATGTATGTCTTGCATGTGCTTATCTGTGGTGACAATGGGATATCATGTGATCCACTTGATGTATGTTTTGGTGATCAACTTGCGGGTTCCGTGACCTTGGGAATCTATGCGTAGGGGTTGGCACACATTTTCGTCTAGACTCTCCAGTAGAAACGTTGGGGCACTCTTTTAAGTACTTTGTGTTGGTTGAATAGATGAATATGAGATTGTGTGATGCATATCGTATAATCATGCCCATAGATACTTGAGGTGACAATGGAGTATCTAGGTGACATTAGGGTTTTGGTTGATTTGTGTCTTAAGGTGTTATTCTAGTACGAACTCTATGATAGATTGAACGTTACCACTGACTCTTGAAAAGATCGATCAGAAAGAATAACTTTGAGGTGGTTTCGTACCCTACTATAATCTCTTTGTTTGTTCTCCGCTATTAGTTACTTTGGAGTGACTCTTTGTTGCATGTTGAGGGATAGTTATGTGATCCAGTTATGTTATTATTGTTGAGAGAACTTGCACTAGTGAAAGTATGAACCCTAGGCCTTGTTTCCTATCATTGCAACACCGTTTATGCTCACTTTTACCTTTAGTTACCTTGCTGTTTTTATATTTTCAGATTACAAAAACCTATATCTACTATCCATATTGCACTTGTATCACCATCTCTTCGCCGAACTAGTGCACCTATACAATTTACCATTGTATTGGGTGTGTTGGGGACACAAGAGACTCTTTGTTATTTGGTTGCAGGGTTGCTTGAGAGAGACCATCTTCATCCTACGCCTCCCACGGATTGATAAACCTTAGGTCATCCACTTGAGGGAAATTTGCTACTGTCCTACAAATCTCTCCACTTGGAGGCCCAACAACGTCTACAAGAAGAAGGTTGCGTAGTAGACATCAAGCTCTTATATGGCGCCGTTGCCGGGGAGGTTAGTGCTTGAAGGTATATCTTTAGGTCATGCAATCGAATCTTGTAGTTTCATGTTTTATCACTAGTTTAGTTTATAAAATAAAACTACAAAAAATGGAATTAAGGTTACCTCATATGCTTCACCTTTTTAATATCTTTCCTGAAAATGATGGGAACGAAAATTGTGCTCAAGTACTAGAAGAAGAATTACATAGAATGCTTGGCATAAAATATGTGCATGATGAGCATGATTGCAATGTTGTTAGTATGAATTCTTTGAATATCCATGATGCTTAAGATATGCAAAGCCACAAGCTTGGGGATGATATGTTTGATGAAGATGGTATTTTTAGCCTCCCAAGTTTTGATGAGCAAAGCTATTATGATGAAAGCATGCCTCCTATTTATGATGATTATTGTGATGACACTTATGCTATAAAAGTAGTGATGATTATATTTATCAAACTTGTCATGATTATGATTACCCCTTTTCTGAACATTACTTGTTTAATGTGGAAACAATCTATAGTATTCAAGTCTCTTATGATACTCCCACTATTCCGAATGAGAAGAATTTTGCTTATGTGGAGAGTAATAAAATTTATATGCTTGGGGATCATGACAAGAATGCTTTATGTGCTGGTTATATTGTTGAATTCATTCATGATGCTACTGAAAATTATTATGAGAGAGGATCATATGCTTGTAGGAATGGCAATAATATCAAGTTTCCTCTCTATGTGCTTAAAGTTTTGAAGTTATGCTTGTTTTGCCTTCCTATGCTAGTTGATTATCGTTCCCATAAGTTGTTTGCTCACAAAATCCCTATGCATAGGAAGTGGGTTAGACTTAAATGTGCTAGTCATATTCTTCATGATGCTCTCCTTATGTTTCAATTCTTATCTTTTACGCGAGCATCATTGAAATAATCATGCCTAGCTAGGGGCATTAAACGATAGCGCTTGTTGGGAGGCAACCCAACTTTATTTTTTGTTCTTTGCTTTTTGTTTCTGTCTAGGAATAAATATTGCATGTAGCTTCTGTTTAGATGTGGTTTTATGTTTTAATTAGTGTTTGTGCCGAGTAGAACCTTTGGGAAGACTTGGGTGAAGTTTATATGATCTTGCTGTGAAAAACAGAATCGTTAGCGCTCGCTAGAATGGTCACCATATTTTACTGGAGTGTGCTATTTAGTTGATTCTTTTTGAAGATGCTTAGTAGAAAAATTCCTCACGTTTACCAATTTATTTCATTTTTTTGGAGTTACATAAGTATGCGAAAGTTACAGATTACTACAGACTGTTCTGTTTTTGACAGATTCTGTTTTTCATGTGTTGTTTGCTTGTTTCAATGCATCTATGAGTAGTATTGGGAAGTATGAAACATAGAGAAGTTGGAATACAGTAGGTTTAACACCAATATAAACAAAGAATGAATTCATTGCAATACCGTTGAGTAGTGGTTTGCTTTCTTATACTAACGGAGCTCACAAGATTTTTGTCTAAGTTTTGTGTTGTGAAGTTTTTAAGTTTTGAGTATTGCTTTGATGGACTATGGAACAAAGAGTGGCAAGAGCCTAAGCTTGGGGATGCCCCGGGAAGGCATCCCCTCTTTCGTCTTCATCTATCGGTAACTATACTCGGAGCTATATTTTTATTCACCACATGATATGTGTTTTGCTTGGAGCGTCAATTTATTTTAGTTTCTTTTGCTTTCTATTTATATAATATCCCAAGATATGAAATTCTTAAATGTTGGAGAGTCTTCACATAGTTACATAATTATTCAACTACTCATTGATCTTCACTTATATCTTTTGGAGTAGTTTGTTGGTTGCTCTAGTGCTGCACTTATATCTTTTTAGAGCACGGTGGTGATTATATTTTGTAAAAATTGTTCATCTCTCATGCTTCACTAATATCCTTTAGAGAGTCTATTAAAACAGCATGGTAATGTGCTTTGGCTATATAACTAGCCTTCACATGATAGGCATCCAAGATCAATGTAGTAAAAACTTCCATACTAAGTGCATTGAATATCATGAGAAGTTGGATGCTTGATAATTGTTTTGAGATATGAGGATAATGATATTAGAGTCATGCTAGTGGAGTTATTATGAAATTGAGAAATACTTGTATTAAATTTAGTGATTCCCGTAGCATGCACGTATGGTGAACCGCTATGTGACGAAGTTAGAGCATGAGGTATTTGTAGAGTGTCATCCTTTGTGTGGAGGTTGGGGGCGCGTGATGGTTAACTCCTACCAACCTCCCCCCCTAGGAGCATGGTTGATTGCTTTGTTTTGATGACTCGTAGATTTTTGCAATAAGTATATGAGTTCTTTATGACTAATGTTGAGTCCATGGATTATACGCACTCTCACCCTTCCACCATTGCTAGCCTCTCTTGTACCGCGCAACTTTCGCCGGTACCATACACCCACGATATACCTTCCTCAAAATAGCCACTATATATCTTCCTCAAAACAGCCACCATACCTACCTATCATGGCATTTCCATAGCCATTCCGAGATATATTGCCATGCAACTTTCCACCGTTCCGTTCATATGACACGCTTCATATTGTCATATTGCCATGCATGATCATGTAGTTGACATCGTATTTATGGCAAAGCCACCATGCATAATTTTTCATACATGTCACCCTTGATTCATTGCACATCCCGGTACACCACCGGAGGCATTCATATAGGGTCATACTTTCTTCTAGTATCGAGTTGTAATATCGAGTTGTAAATAAATAGAAGTGTGATGATAATCATTATTAGAGCATTGTCCTATGTGAGGAAAGGCTAAATAAATAAAGCCCCTCCAAAAAAAGAAAGGCCAAAGAAAAAAAAGAAAGGCCAAAAAAAGGGACAATTGCTACTATCTTTTGCCACACTTGTGCTTCAAAGTAGCACCATGTTCTTCATGATAGAGAGTCTCATGTTTAGTCACTTTCATATACTAGTGGGAATTTTCATTATAGAACTTGGCTTGTATATTCCAATGATGGGCTTCCTCAAAATAGTTTCTTTTGTTGAGCTTTCATACATTTTTAGCTCTAGTGCATCCGTTGCATGGCAATGCCTACTCACTCACATTGATATCTATTGATGGGCATCTCCATAGCCCGTTGATACGCCTAGTTGATGTGAGACTATCTCCCTCCTTTTTGTCTCCTCCACAACCACCTCTCTATTCCACATAGTGCCATGTCCATGGCTCACGCTCATGTATTGTGTGAAAGTTGAAAGGTTTGAAAGAATAGAGTATGAAAACAAGTGCTTGGCTGAAACCGGGGTTGTGCATGATATGAATATTTTGTGTGATGAAGAGGGAGCATAGCCAGACTATATAATTTTGTAGGGATAATTTCTTTAGACATAGTATTTTGAGAAGACATGATTGCTTTGTTAGTATGCTTGAAGTATTATTATTTCTTATGTCAATATAAACTTTTGTGTTGAATCTTCTAGATCTGAACATTCATGCCACAATAAAGAGAACTACATTGAAAATTATGTTGGTTAGCATTCCACATCAAAAATTCTATTTTTATCATTTACCTACTCGAGGACGAGCAAGAATTAAGCTTGGGAATGCTTGATACGTCTCCAACGTATCTATAATTTTTGATTGTTCCATGCTATTATTTATGATGATCTATAATTTTTTATTGTTACATGCTATTATTTATGATGTTTTGGATGTTTAATGGGCTTTGTCATACACTTTTATATTATTTTTGGGACTAACCTGTTAACCTAGAGCCCAGTGCCAGTATATATTTTTTCCTTGTTTTTGAGTTTTACAGGAAAGGAATATCAAACGGAGTCCAATTGACGTGCCAATTTTTGCTGATTTTTTGTGGACCAAAAGAAGCCCCCGAAGTAAAAGGGTTGGGCCAGGAGAGCCACGGGCTGCCCACGAGGGTGGGGGCGCGCCCACTCCAGGTGGGCGTGTGCCCCTGTCTCGTGGACAGCCCGGAGGCCCCCTGACTTGTGCCCTACGCTAAAAAATCCTATAAATACTGAAACCTCCGGAAATTAACCTAGATCGGGCGTTTTGCCGCCGAAAGCCTCTATAGCCACCGAAAACCAATATAGACCCCGTTTCGGCACCCTGCCGGAGGGGGGAATCCTCATCGGTGGCCATCTTCATCATCCCGACGCTCTCCATGACGAGGAGGGAGCAGTCCACCTACGGGGCTGAGGGTATGTATCAGTAGCTATGTGTTTGATCTCTCTCTATCGTGTTCTTGAGATGGCACGATCTTGATGTATCGCGAGCTTTGCTATTATAGTTGGATCTTATGATGCTTCTCCCCCTCTACTCTCTTGTATTGGATTGAGTTTTCCCTTTGAAGTTATCTTATCGGATTGAGTCTTTAAGGATTTGAGAGCACTTGATGTATGTCTTGCACGTGCTTATCTGTGGTGACAATGGGATATCATGTGATCCACTTGATGTATGTTTTGGTGATCAACTTGCGGGTTCCGTGACCTTGGGAATCTATGCATAGGGGTTGGCACACGTTTTCGTCTTCACTCTCCGGTAGAAACTTTGGGGCACTCTTTGAAGTACTTTGTGTTGGTTGAATAGATGAATATGAGATAGTGTGATGCATATCGTATAATCATGCCCACGGATACTTGAGGTGACAATGGAGTATCTAGGTGACATTAGGGTTTTGGTTGATTTGTGTCTTAAGGTGTTATTCTAGTACAAACTCTATGATAGATTGAAAATTACTACGGACTCTTGAATTGATCGATCAGAAAGAATAACTTTGAGGTGGTTTCGTACCCTACCATAATCTCTTCGTTTGTTCTCCGCTATTAGTTACTTTGGAGTGACTCTTTGTTGCATGTTGAGGGATAGTTATGTGATCCAATTATGTTATTATTGTTGAGAGAACTTGCACTAGTGAAAGTATGAACCCTAGGCCTTGTTTCCTATGATTGCAACACCGTTTATGCTCACTTTTACCTTTAGTTACCTTGCTGTTTTTATATTTTCAGATTACAAAAACCTATATCTACCATCCATATTGCACTTGTATCACCATCTCTTCGCCGAACTAGTGCACCTATACAATTTACCATTGTATTGGGTGTATTGCGGACACAAGAGACTCTTTGTTATTTGGTTCCAGGGTTGCTTGAGAGAGACCATCTTCATCCTACGCCTCCCACGGATTGATAAACCTTAGGTCATCCACTTGAGGGAAATTTGCTACTTTCCTACAAACCTCTGCACTTGGAGGCCCAACAATGTCTACAAGAAGAAGGTTGCGTAGTAGACATCAGATGCTTGTCCAAGGAAGGGCAGTACCCAAGCACCGGTCCACCACATACCAAATTATCAAAGTAACGAACACGAATCATATGAGCGTGATGAAAACTAGCTTGACGATAATTCCCATGTGTCCTCGGGAGCGCTTTCCTTTATATAAGAGTTTGTCCAGGCTTGTCCTTTGCTACAAAAAGGATTGGGCCATATTGCTGCACCCTATTTACTTTTATTACTTGTTACTCGTTACAAATTACCTTATCACAAAACTATCTGTTACCGATAATTTCAGTGCTTGCAGAGAATAGCTTACTGAAAACCGCCTATCATTTCCTTCTGCTCCTCGTTGGGTTCGACACTCTTACTTATCGAAAGGACTATGATAGATACCCTATACTTGTGGGTCATCACTCACCACGTCAACCTGTCATTCATGGGCCATGAAGGAAATATGCCCTAGACGCAATAATAAAGTTGTTATTTATATTTCCTTATATATATCATGGTAAATGTCTTTTATTCATGCTAGAATTGTATTAACCAGAAACTTGATACATGTGTGAATACATAGACAAAACAGAGTGTCCCTAGTATGACTCTACTAGACTAGCTCGTTAATCAAAGATGGTTAAGTTTCCTAACAATAGACATGTGTTGTCATTTGATGAACGAGATCACATCATTAGGAGAATGATGTGCTGGACAAGACTCATCCATTAGCTTAGCATATTGTGAAGGAAATATGCCCTAGAGGCTATAATAAAGTTGTTATTTGTATTTCCTTATATCATGATAAATGTTTATTATTCATGCTAGAATTGCACTAACCAGAAACTTAGTACATGTGTGAATACATAGACAAATAGAGTGTCCCTAGTATGCCTCTACTAGATTAGATCGTTAATCAAAGATGGTTATGTTTCCTGACCATAGACATGTGTTGTAATTTGATGAACGAGATCACATCATTAGAGAATGATGTGATGGACAAGACCCATCCGTTAGCTTAGCATAATGATTATTTAGTTTTATTGCTATTGCTTTCTTCATGACTGATACATGTTCCTCTGACTATGAGATTATGCAACTCCCGAATACCGGAGGAACACCTTGTGTACTATCTAACGTCACAATGTAACTGGGTGATTATAAAGATGATCTACATGTGTTTCCGAAGGTGTTTGTAGTGTTGGCATAGATTGAGAATAGGATTTGTCACTCCAAATGTCGGAGAGGTATCTCTAGGCCCTCTCGGTAATACTCATCATAATAAGCCTTGTAAGCAAATGACTAATGAGTTAGTCACGAGATGATGTATTATGGAATGAGTACAGAGACTTGCCGGTAACAAGATTGAACTAGGTATGAAGATACCGACGGTCGAATCTCGGGCAAGTAACATACCAATGACAAAGGGAACAACATATGTTGTTATGCGGCTTGACCGATAAAGATCTTCGTAGAATATGTAGGAGCCAATATGAGCATCCATGTTCCGCTATTGGTTATTGACCGGAGATGTTTCTCGGTCATGTCTACATAGTTCTTGAACCCGTAGGGTCCGCACGCTTAACGTTCGACGACGATTTGTATTATGAGTTATATGTGATTTTATGACTGAAGTTTGTTCGGAGTACCAGATGAGATCACGGACATGACGAGGAGTCTCGAAATGGTCGAGAGGTGAAAATTCATATATTGGAAGGCTATATTCGGACATCGGAAAGGTTCCGAGTGATTCGGGTATTTTTCGGAGTACTAGAGAGTTACGGGAATTCACCGGGAGAAATAATGGGCCTTATTGGGCCATATGGGAAGAGGAGGAGGCAGGGCAAGGGGAGGCGGCGCGTGCCCCCCATGGGTCTGAATTGGACTAGGGGAAGGGGCGGCGCCCCCTTGCCTTTTCCTACTCCGTCTCTCTTTCTCTCTTTCCTTCTCTCTTACTCCGAATAGGAAAGGGTTTCCTACTAGGACTTGGAAGTCCTAGTAAGACTCCCTACTCTTGGCGCGCGTCCTAGGAGGCTGGTCTCTCTCCCTTCCTCCTTTATATACGTGGGAAGGGGGCACCCCAAAGAGACACAAGTTGATATTTTAGCCGTGTGCGGTGCCCCCTCCACAGTTACACACCTCGATCATATCGTTGCAGTGCTTAGGCGAAGCCCTGCGTCGGTAACTTCACCATCACCGTCACCATGCCGTTGTGCTGACGAAACTCTCCCTCGTCCTCAACTGGATCAAGAGCTCGAGGGATGTCATCGTGCTGAACGTGTGATGAACACGGAGGTGCCGTACTTTCGGTACTTGGATCGGTTGGATCGTGAAGACGTTCAACTACATCAACTGCGTTACTAAACACTTCCGCTTTCGTTCTACGAGGGTACGTGGACACACTCTCCCCACTCGTTGCTATGCTTCTCCTAGATAGATCTTGCGTGATCATAGGATTTTTTTTAAAATACTACGTTCCCCAACAGTGGCATCATGAGCCAGGTCTATGCATAGATGATATGGACGAGTAGAAAACAAGGAGTTGTGGGCGATACTAGTCATACTGCTTACCACCAACGTCATACTTTGATTCGGCAGTATTGTTTGATGAAGCAGGCCGGACCGACATTACATGACCGCGTTCATGAGACTGGTTCTACCGCGAGCTTTGCACACATGTGGCTGGCGGGTGTCAGTTTATCCAACTTTAGTTGAATTGAGTGTGACTACGACCGATCCTTGTTGAAGGTTAAAACAACAAACTTGACGAAAAATCAAAGTGGTTTTGATGCGTAGGTAAGAATGGTTCTTACTAGAAGCCCGTAGCAACCACGTAAAACTTGCAACAACAAAGTAGAGGACGTCTAACTTGTTTTTGCAGGGCATGTTGTGATGTGATATGGTCAAGACATGATGAATTATACATTATTGTATGAGATGATCATGTTTTATTAATTATCGACAACCGACAGAAGCCTTATGGTTGTCTCTTTATTGTATGAATTGCGAGCGCCATGTAATTGCTTTACTTTATCACTATGAGTTAGCGATAGTAGTAGAAGCAATGTTGGCGAGACGACCACGACAGTACGATGAAGATCATGGTATCAAGCCGGCGACGATGGAGATCATGACGATGCTTTGGAGATGGAGATCAAAAGCACAAGATGATGATGGTCATATCATGTCACGTATTTTGATTGCATGTGATGTTTATCTTTTTATGCATCTTATTTTGCTTAGAACGACGATAGCATTATAAGATGACCCCTTACAAAATTTCAAGGTACAAGTGTTCTCCCTGAGTATGCACCGTTGCGACAATTCATCGTGTCGAGACACCACGTGATGACCATGTGTGATAAGATCTACGTTCACATACAACGGGTGTATGATAGTTTTGCACATGCAGAATACTCGAGTTAAACTTGACGAGCCTAGCATGTACAGACATGGCCTCGGAACACTGGAGACCGAAAGGTCGAGCGTGAATCATATAGTAGATATGATCAACATAAGATGTTCACCATTAAAAACTACTCCATCTCACGTGATGATCAGACATAGTTTAGTTGATTTGGATCATGTGATCATTTAGATGACTTGAGGGATGTCTATCTAAGTGGGAGTTCTTTAGTAATATGATTAATTGAACTTTAATTTATCATGAACTTAGTCCTGATAGTATTTGCAAATTATGTTATAGATTAATAGCTCACGTTGTAGCTCCCCTATGTTTTTTGTATGTTCCTAGAGAAAACTAAGTTGAAAGATGTTAGTAGCAATGATCCGGACTAGGTCCGTGATCTGAGGATTATCCTCATTGCTGCACAGAAGTATTATGTCCTTGATGCACCGCTAGGTGACAGACCTATTGTAGGAGTAGATGCAAACGTTATGAACGTTTGGCGAAGCTCCATATGATGTCTACTTAATAGTTTAGTACACCATACTTTACGGCTTAGAACCGGGACTTCAAAAATGTTTTGAATGCCACGGAGCATATGAGATGTTCCAAGATCTGAAATTGGTATTTTAGACTCATGCCCATGTCGAGATGTATGAGACCTCCGACAAATACATTGCCTACAAGATGGAGGAAAATAGCTCAGCTAGTGAGCATGTGCTCAGAATGTGTGGGTACTACAATCACTGGAACAAGTGGGAGTTAATCTTCCAGATAAGATAGTGATTGACAGAGTTCTCTAGTCACTATCACCAAGCTACTAGAACTTCGTGATGAACTATAATATGCAAGGGATGACGAAAACAATTCCCGAGCTCTTCGCGATGCTGAAATCAACGAAGGTAGAAATAAAGAAAGAGCATCAAGCGTTGAGGGTTAAACAAGACCACTAGTTTCAAGAAAAAGAGCAAGGGAAGAAAGGGAACTTCAAGAAGAATGGCAAGCAAGTTGCCACTCCCGAGAAGAAGCCCAAAGCTAGACCCAAGCCTGAAACTGAGTGCTTCTACTGCATAGGAAATGGTCACTGGAAGCAGAACTACCCCAAATATTTGGTGTATAAGAAGGATGGCGAAGTGAACAAAGGTATATTTGATATACATGTTATTGATGTGTACCTCACTAGTGCTCGTAGTAGCCCTTGGGTATTTGATACATGTTCGGTTGCTAAGATTAGTAACTCGAAACAGGAGTCGCAGAATAAACAGAGACTAGTTGAGGGTGAGGTGACGATGTGTGTCGGAAGTAGTTCCAATATTGATATGATCATCATTGCACACTCCCTGTTCTTTCGGGATTAGTGTTAAACCTAAATAAATGTTATTTGGTGTTTGCGTTGAGCATGAACAAGATTGGATCGTGTTTATTGCAATACGATTATTCATTTAAGTCAGAGAATAATTGTTATTCTGTTTACATGAATAAAACCTTCTATGGTGATACACCCAAGGTGAATGGTTTATTGAATCTCGATCGTAGTAATACACATATTCATAATATTGAAGCCAAAAGATGCAGAGTTGATAATGATAGTGCAACATACTTGTGGCACTGCCGTTTAAGTCATATTGGTGTAAAGCGCAGGAAGAAACTCCATGCCGATGGACTTTTGGAATCACTTGATTATGAATCATTTGATGCTTGCGAACCATGCCTCATGGGCAAGATGACTAAAACTCCATTGCCCGAAACAATGGAGAAAGCGAATGACTTATTGGAAATAATACATACAGATGTATGCGGTCCGATGAGTGTTGAGGCTCGCGGCTGGTATCGTTATTTTCTGACCTTCACAGATGATTTGAGCAGATGTGAGTATATCTACTTGATGAAACACAAGTCTGAAACATTTGAAAAGTTCAAAGAATTTCAGAGTGAAGTAGAGAATCATCGTAACATGAAAATAAAGTTTCTACGATCTGATCACGGAGGCAAATATTTGAGTTACGAGTTTGGTCTTCATTTAAAACAATGTTGAATAGTTTCGCAACTCACGCCACCTGGAACACCACAGTGCAATGGTGTGTCCAAACGTCATAACCGTACTTTATTAGATATGGTGCGATCTATGATGTCTCTTACCGATTTACCACTATAGTTTTGGGGTTATGCATTACAGACAGCTGCATTCACGTTAATAGGGCACCATCTAAATCCGTTGAGACGACACCGTATGAACTATGGTTTGGCAAGAAACCTAAGGTGTCGTTTCTTAAAATTTGGGGCTGCGATTCTTATGTGAAAATGCTTCAACGTGATAAGCTCGAACCCAAATCGGAGAAATGTGTCTTCATAGGATACCTAAAATAAACTTTTGGGTACACCTTCTATCACAGATCTGAAGGCAAGATATTTGTTGCTAAGAATGGATCCTTTCTAGAGAATGAGTTTCTCTCGAAAGAAGTGAGTGGGAGGAAAATAGGACTTGATGAGGTAATTGTACATTATCTCAAATTGGAAAGTAGCTCATCACAGAAAATCGTTCCCGTGATGCCTACACCAATCAGTGAGGAAGCTAATGATGACAATCATGAAACTTCAGATCAAGTTACTACCGAACCTGGTAGGTCAACCAGAGTATGTTCCGCACCAGAGTGGTACGGTAATCATGTTCTGGAAGTCATATTACTAGAACATGACGAACCTACGAACGACAAGGAAGCAGTGATGAGACCAGATTCCGCAAAACGGCTTGAGGACATGAAATCTGAGATGGGACCCATGTATGAGTATAAAGTGTGGACTTTGGTTGACTTGCCCGATGATCAGCAGGCCATTGAAAGTAAATGTATCTTTAAGAGGAAGACTGACACCGACGGTAATGTTATTGTCTACAAAGCTCGACTTATTGTGAAAGGTTTTCGACAAGTTCAAGGAGTTGACTACGGTGAGACTTTCTGACCCGTAGCGATGCTTAAGTCTGTCTGAATCATGTTAGCAATTGCTGCATTTTATGATTATGAAATCTGGCAAATGGATATCAAAACTACATTCCTTGATGGATTTCTCAAAGAAAAGTTGTATATGATACAACAAAAATGTTTTGTTGGTCCTAAAAGTGCTAACAAAGTGTGCAAGCTCCAGCGATCCATGTATGGACTGGTGCAAGCATCTCGGAGTTGGAATATACGCTTTGATAAGGTGATCAACGGATATGGTTTTATACAGACTTACGGTTGATAACCCGCAAGTGTAGGGGATCAGTTGTAGCCTCTTTCGATAAGTAAGAGTGTCGAACCCAACGAGGAGCTAAAGGTAGAACAAATATTCCCTCAAGTTCTATCGACCACCAATACAACTCTACACACGCTTGACATTTGGTTTACCTAGAACAAGTATGAAACTAGAAGTACTTTGTAGGTGTTGTGGGATAGGTTGCAAGAATATAAAGAGCACGTAAATAAAAACTAGGGGCTGTTTAGGTAAATAAGCAATAAAGTTAGTATAGCGAGTGTGGAAAAGTGGTGGTAGGAGTTGCGAAATTGTCCCTAAGCAATTGACTACGTTACTAGATCGATAGCAAGTTTTATGTGGGAGAGGCCACTTCTAGCATGTCATCTCTGACTTGGAATTATATGCACTTATGATTGGATATTAGCAAGCATCCGCAACTACTAACGTTCATTAAGGTAAAACCCAACCATATCATTAAGATATATTGGCCCCCTTCAATCCCGTATGCATCAATTTCTATGCTAGGTTGAAGCTTCTGTCACTCTTGCCCTCCAATACATAGTCCTATCAACATACAACTAACCCTATGGTGTGATCCACGCGCGCGCTCATATGATGGGAACCAAAGGACAACTACATAACCACAAGCAAATTATATCAATCATAGCAATTCACCAATTGCTGATAGGACAATGAAAATCTACTCAAACATCATAGGATGGCAACACATCATTGGATAATAATATGAAGCATAAAGCACCATGTTCAAGTAGAGGGTACAGCGGGTTGCGGGAGAGAGGAACGCTGTAGATAGATGGGGGAAGGTGATGAAGATGTTGGTGAAGATGATGGAGGTGGTGGTGTAGATCGCCTTCACACAATGATGACCCCGGCGGCGTTCCGGCGCCACCGGGAGAGAGGGGGAGAGAGCCCCCTCCTTCTTCTTCTTCCTTGATCTTCTCCCTAGATGGGAGAAGGGTTTCCCCTCTGGTCCATGGTCTCCATGGCAGCGGAGGGGCGAGAGCCCCTCCGAGATTGGATCAGTCTCTCTGTCTCTCTCTGTTTCTGCGTTCCCAGATTCTAGCCTTTCACCATTTCTTATATTCCCGGAGATCCGTAACTCCGATTGGGCTGATTTTTTGACACGATTTGTATCCGGATATTAGCTTTCTTGTGGAAAAAATAAGGGCACCAACGGCCTTACGGGGTGGCCACGAGGGTCAGGGGCGCGCCCACCCCCTGGGGCGCGCCCCCTGCCTCGTGGCCCCCTCGAGCATCCTCTCGCGTTTATTCTTCTTCCCAAAAATCACATATATTCCAAAAAAAATCTCCGTCCGTTTTTATCCCGTTTGGACTCCGTTTGATATGGATATTCTGCGAAACAAAAACATGCAACAAATAGGAACTGGCACTGGGCACTGGATCAATATGTTAGTCCCATAAATAGTATAAAAAGTTGCCAAAAGTATGTAAAAGTTGTATAATATTGGCATGGAACAATAAAAAATTATAGATACGACGGAGACGTATCAACATCCCCAAGCTTAATTCCTGCTCATCCTCGAGTAGGTAAATGATAAAAATAATAATTTTTGATGTGGAATGCTACCTAGCATAATCTTGATCATGTAATCTAATCATGGCATGAATATTAAGACATGAGTGATTCAAAGCAATAGTCTATCATTTGACGTAAAAGAATTTAATACTCGGGCATCCCAACAAACAATCAAGTCTTTCAAAATATCAATGTTAAAGAATTTTATCCCTACAAAATTATATAGTCTTTTATGCTCCCTTTTCTTAACACAAGGTACCCCTCATGCCCATCCAGGTGTTAGCCAAGCAATTGTTTTCATACTTTACTTTTTCGAACCTTTTCAACTCTTCACGCAATACATGAGCATGAGCCATGGACATAGCACTATGGGTGGAATAGAAGGTGGTAGTAGACAAAAGTAGGGAGAAAGTCTCACATCGACTAGGCAAATCAATGGACTATGGAGATGTCCATCAATTGATATCAATGTGAGTGAGTAGGGATTGCCATGTAACGGATGCACTAGAGCTATAAGTGTATGAAAGCTCAAAAGAAAACTAGTGGGTGTGCATCAACTTGCTTGCTCATGAAGACCTAGGACATTTGAGGAAGCCCGTCATTGGAATATACAAGCCAAGTTCTATAATGAAAATTCCCACTAGCATATGGAAGTGACAACATAGGAGACTCTCTATCATGAAGAACATGGTGCTATTATGAAGCACAAGTGTGGAAAAAAGATAGTAACATTGCCCCTTCTCTCTTTTTCTCTCATTTTTTATTTTCCTTTTTTTTGGGCTCTTTGGCCTCTTTTTTGGTGGGCTTCTTTGGCCTATTTTTTTATTTGGGCTTCATTGGCCTCTTTTATTTTTTATAACCTCACATGGGACAATGTTCTAATAGTGATGATCATCACACTTTTATTTACTTGCAACTCGATATTATAACTTGATACTAGAAGAAAAATATGACTCTATATGAATGCCTCCGGCGGTGTACCGGGATGTGCAATGATCTAGCATAGCAATGACATCAAAAAACGGACAAGCCATGAAAACATCATGCTAGCTCTCTTACGATCATGCAAAGCAATATGATGATGATGGTGCGTGTCATAACAAACAGAACGATGGAGTTACATGGCAATATATCTCGGAATGGCTATGGAAATGCCATAATAGGTAGGTAGGGTGGCTGTTTTGATGAAGGATATAAGGTGATTTGATGCACCGGCGAAAGTTGCGCGGTACTAGAGTGGCTAGCAAGGTGGAAGAGTGAGAGTGCATATAATCCATGGACTCAACATTAGTCATAAATAACTCACATACTTATTGCAAAAAATCTATTAGCCCTCGAAGCAAAATACTACGACGCATGCTCCTAGGGGGGAGGTTGGTAGGAGTTAACCACCGCGCGCCCCTGACCTTTACGCAAAGATAAACAATCAAAATACAATGCGCCCCAATTTGGTTACATAGTTAGGAGACCATACGTGCATGCTTCGGGAATCACAAACCTTAACACCAATATTTTTACTAAACCACAATCATTCACTAGTACCTCCCACATATTAGCATCTCTATATCACAAAACTATTGCAAGGAATCAAACATATCATATTCAGTGATCTACAAGTTTATGTAGGATTTTATGACTAACCATGTGAATGACCAATTCCTGTCAACTCTCTAAATAGATAAAAGTGAAGCAAGAGAGTTTTAATTCTTTCTACAAAAGATATGCCCACGCTCTAACAAATATAAGTGAAGCAAAAGAGCATTCTACAAATGGCGGTTTTCTATGTGAGGAGACACATGCAATCCAAACTTCAAATGATATAAGTGAAGCACATGAAGCATTCTATAAAGCCATACTCAAAAGATATAAGTGAAGTGCAAAGAGCCTCTACAAATCAACCATGGACTATCTCATACCAGCATGGTGCATTTATTAAATTAAAAAAGAAAAAGCACACGACGCTCCAAGAGTTTACGCATATCATGTGAACGAAACGAATCCGAAAACATACCGATACTTGTCGAAGAAAGATGGGATGCCTTCCGGGGCATCCCCAAGCTTAGACGCTTGAGTCTCCTTGAATATTTACTTGGGGTGCCTTGGGCATCCCCAAGCTTGAGTTCTTGCCTCTCCTCATTCTTCTTATATCAATACCTCCTCGATCTTCGAAGACTTCATCCACACAAAACTTAACCAAACTTTTAGTGGCGGGGTTAGTGCATATGATCAATGAAATCCCATCATGTACTGCTCTAACATTATTGTATAATTATGAACAAACATTACCCACTGTATGCTATCACAATTCTATGGCCCCAAGTCAAGGAGGCTTCAACAAGAACTCAAACATATGCTAATAATGAAGCTATAACAGCAATGTGTGAAAACAAGACAGTCTGTAGTAATCTGAACATTAACCATACTTCTGTAACTCTAAAAATTATGGAAAAATTAGGAAAAATCAACAATTTATATAGCAAGACCGTTCAAAAAGTTTTAGATCCTTTCGACGTTCCAGTAAAAAAAATGTAAAATCACGCACTACATCCAAAGTTTATGTTTTTGCACCGCACAAACCGACAAGTAGTTTAATCATCCTAAAGGAAACTCTTGGCACATTATATATTATACAATGGGATTGTACAAGGGGATAATTATTTTTGTTGAAAAGTTTCTGTAATCAAGGTTCACAAAGTTTCCATGGGCATGAACAAAGTTCAAGGCTAGCTCCCACTTTAACAATGCTCGTCTTTCTCACTTTCGCTTTTATTTTTAAAAAAGTTTTAGGTTCCCCTCTTTATTTGTTTTGATTTTAAACTTTATAAAAGCACACAACAGAAATAAATGACTCTTTAAAACTTTCGGGTTGTCTCCCTGGCAGCGCTTTCTTTAAATCCATTAAGCTAGGCATAAAGTGCTCAAGTATTGGATCCACCCGGATCCCAAGGTACATCGAAGCCAATTTTAATTAACAATGATTTGTGATTTAGTAGTGAGCACAAAGTAACATATATCATGCAACAATGAAGTCTAACTCTCTTCCTATGCATCGGTATGTCATAAAAGAACAATTCATGCACACATAGTAAAGGCCAATGCATAGTATAAATAGTTTCTGGCAATTTTATCATATTGGAAACATAGAGAGGCGGAGATGTAGTTCCTCTCTCATAATAATTGCAAGTAGGAGCAGCCAGCACATGCATATTATATCTATTAAAATCATCATGTGTAGTAGTGAGACGCAACCCATCAATATAATCCTTAATAAGAGCAAACTTCTCCGATATAGTGTAGTTGGGAGAATTCAAAAAGATAATAGGACTATCAGGCGTGGGTGCAATAGCAACAATTTCATTCATAACATAAGGAACTATAGCAAGTTCATCTCCATAAGCATAACTCACATTGGCATTCATCCTTCGGTAAGCACAAAGGGAAATTAAACAATGTATGAGTTGAAGAGTTACTCTCATTAGAAGGTGGGCACGGGTAGCTAATCCGCTTTTCCTCCTTTTGTTCTTCGCTCTCCTCGTCATATTTTTCATCTAATGAGCTCACAATTTCATCAATTTCTTCTTCCATAGTTTCCTACAAAATATTAGTATAATGCCCAGGATTCGACTATATCTCCTACGTGTCGAGGCACGAGTTAGAGACATAAGTGCATTCTGGAATGATCGCAAGCGTGGTATCTTTGCACAACTCATGTAAACATGGATGAAAGAGTAAAATAGTTGGCTTACACTCGCCACGTCACACAATGAATACAATAGCATACATTCATCCGAATAACACAGGGTCCGACTACGGACGAAATCAAACGAGAAAAGATACCACAACCACAAGTCCTGATCGCCCCTAGTAGGAACCACTACTGATCATCGGGATACGTCACATACATACGACCACGCTCTTCATCGAACTCCCACTGAAGTTCTTGTCCATCTCCTGCGTCGTACTCAGTTGTACCTGCATCTGCTGTGTGTTGTAAACTGTGAGCCACAAGGACTCAGCAATCCCATTCCCGGGTATCAAAACTATCAAAGCCTTTTAGGTGTGGAGAGGTAATAAAGTGTGTGCAGCAAGCACTAAGTAACTAGCTTATGAATTCAGAGCGAGATGAGGATAAGTGCCAACGGTCGCCAAAGATGATCAATAAGTGATCCTAGCTACTCACGTTCATGCATAACCCCACCGTGTTCACTTTCCGAAAACCCATTCAAAAAGAGACTGTCACGGTTACTCACACATGTAGTGTATTCTTAAGGATATGGTGTCAAGTTATCTACAACCGGATATTAACAAATTCCCATCTGCCACATAACCGCGGGCACGGCTTTCAAAAGTTCATAACCCTACAGGGGTGTGCCAACTTAGCTCGTCACAAGCTCATGATTCGCGGAGTCGTAACTCCATGTTGGGAAGACCCGAGTATTCTCGGAATCCCGTGCTCAAGATATTTCGACAAAGGTAAAACTAATCCAGCAAGACCTCCCGGCGTGCCGACACCCTGATAGTAGCCGCGCATATCTCGTCTCAGGCCACGACCAGATGAGCAGTACGTACGACAACCAAAGACCCCAGAAACTGGGTGGCACCGCAAGTGGCTCTAGTTTGGACCAACACTCATGAGGAGCACTGGCCCGAGTTGTTGATTAAGAACTCGGGTTTATAACTCCCTATGCAAGTTTTTAGTTGTTAGGAAAATGTAGTACCAAAGTTGGGTCTTGCTGGAAAAGCTTTAAGCAATGCGAATTATCAAGGGGGGCCCATAAACACCAACCGTGTTAGGAACGCAAAATCAAGGAACATAACACTGGTTTATCAGGTCCTAAGGTGGCATGAGTCAAACAAAACACCAAGCAGAAGGCCAAGCCTTCCACCCATTACCAATATATATGTGCATTGATTTAATTAAGATATATTTGTTTTATCCCAATAAAACAAGTCAAAACATGGAGCAATCTTGAAACTTCACCTGCAACTAACAATGCTATAAGAGGGGCTGAGCAAAAGCGTACTTAGCCAATCAACGGTTTGCTAGGAAGGCGGTTAGAGTGTTTCATGGCAACATAGGAGGCTGACAAGACAAAAATAGGCATCAAGGCATAACTATAGAGTGAGACAACTAGCAAGGCAAAGATAGAGGTGATATCGGGGAACGGTCATCTTGCCTGGTAAGTCCTCGCTGGGATGGTAAGACGGCTCCTCAAACTCAGTCTCAACAAGATCCCCGAACTCAGTATCGGCTCCCGGCTCTACCCAACACAAGAGCACAACAATGGTATGATGACCCACAAGTGTAGGGGATCTATCGTAATCCTTTCGATAAGTAAGAGTGTCTAACCCAACGAGGAGCAGAAGGAAATGATAGGCATTTTTTAGTAAGCTATTTTCTGCAAGCACTGAAATTATAGGCAACAAATAGTTTTGTGATAAGGTAATTGGTAGCAAGTGACAAAAGGTAAAAGTAAATAAGTTGCAGCAAGGTGGCACAATCCTTTTTGTAGCAAAGGACAAGCCTGGACAAACTCTTATATAAAGGAAAGCGCTCCCGAGGACACATGGGAATTATCGTCAAGCTAGTTTTCATCACGATCATCTGATTCGCGTTCGGTACTTTGATAATTTGGTATGTGGGTGGACCGGTGCTTGGGTGCTTTCCTTACTTGGACAAGACTCCCACTTATGATTAACCTCTAATGCAAGCATCCGCAACTACAAAAGAAGTATTAAGGTAAACCTAACCATAGCCTGAAACATATGGATCCAAATCAGCCCCTTACGAAGCAACGCATAAACTAGGGTTTAAGCTTTTGCCACTCTAGCAACCCATCATCTATTTATTACTTCCCAATGCCTTCCCCTAGGCCCAAATAATGGTGAAGTGTCATGTAGTCGATGTTCACATGACACCACTAGAGGAGAGACAACATACATCTCATCAAAATATCGAACGAAGACCAAATTCGCATGACTACTAATAGCAAGACTTCTCCCATGTCCTCAGGAACAAAAGTAACTACTCACAAGACATAATATTGTTCATGATCAGAGGGGTATTAATATGCATAATGGATCTGAACATATGATCTTCCACCAAATAAACCAACTAGCATCAACTACAAGGAGTAATCAACACTACTAGCAACCCACAGGTACAAATCTGAGGTTTGGGTACAAAGATTGGATACAAGAGATGAACTAGGGTTTGAGAGGAGATGGTGCTGATGAAGATGTTGATGAAGATAGCCCTCCCCAAGATGGGAGAGTTGTTGGTGATGACAACGGTGACGATTTCCCCCTCCCGGAGGGAAGTATCCCCGACAGAACAGCTCTGTCGGAGCCCTAGATTTGTTTCCGCCTTGGTTCCTGTCTGGTCCCGAAAGCCTCCTTGTGATTTTTTCCAGGTCAAAACACCTCATATAGGGGAAGATGGGCATCGGGGGCCTTCCGGATGGCCCACGAGGCAGGGGGCGCGCCCTGGGAAGGGGGGCGCACCCCCCACCCTCGTGGACAGCCGGTGGCCCCCCTCGTAGACTTCTTTCACCAGATACAAAGTTCTGTTGAGTTTTGGGGCTTTTGGAGTTGTGCAGAATAGGTTTCCAGAGTTTGCTCCTTTTCCAGCCCAGAATTCCAGCTACCGGCATTCTCCCTCTTCATGTAAACCTTGTAAAATAAGAGAGAAAAGGCATAAGTATTGTGACAAAACATGTAAGAACAACCCATAATGTAATAAATATCAACATATAAGCATGATGCAAAATGGACGTATCAACTCCCCCAAGCTTAGACCTCGCTTGTCCTCAAGCGAAAGCCGATATCGCAAAATATGTCCTCATGTTTTAGAGATAGAGGTGTCGATAAAAACAAAATACGGACATGAGGGCATCATGATCATTCTCATAACAGCAACTTATGTAAATATAGTCGTATGATTCATATGCTAAAGTAACAATTCATGCACAATATCAAGTATGAATCATAAACTTCATTGGAAACTAACAAACTTTGGTCTCGGTCATTGAAGCAATTGCAATTTATCGTAACATCGGAAAGAGTCAATATAAGAGCTTTTCTGCAAGCCTACATACTCAACTATCATATAGTCTTTCACAATTGATCACACTCACGCAATACTTATGTCTATGGAGTTTTAATCGGACACATAGAAAGATAGGGGCTTATGGTGTTGCCTCCCAACCGTTTACCTCAAGGGTAATGTCAACAGTAATAGATCATTAAAACTTACATCCGAGTGGGTATATATGTCAGGATATTTCCAACACAATGCGCTTGCCAAAGGATGAAATGTAAAAAGGAAAGGTGGATTTCACCTTGACACTTATAAGGCAAGAATAACAGATAGGCCCTTCGCAGAGGGAAGCAGAGGTTGTCATGTGTTTTCATGGTTGGATGCACAAAGTCTTAGCATAGAAGAACTTCACTTTATATTGCCGCTTGTGATAATGTGACGCCCGAAAACCGACGTCCCAGAAGATTCCAGAAGATTCCAGATGTTCCGGGTTCTCCCGTGTGTTTCTTTTGTGCTTGTGTTATTTATTTTGCATTGCATCATGTCATCATGCCATCATGTCTTTAATCTTTTGCATCTCAACCTAAATAAATTGTGTGGACCTTCGGTCCATTTAAATCGAGGGAAGGGTGTCTTCTCTTTATAACATATCCTCCTAATATTATGGAGCTATTATAAATAAATATTCCATTCTTCGGAATTACCCGCAACACACTTGCATAATTTTCCCCATGCCTATTTCACGTCAAGTTTCATCGTCAACCTTGCCAATAATTCTTTTCCCGTTTGTCGAGCCCCATCCTCAAATTCGAGCTCTTTTGGATTCCATCTAAATGGATTTCTAAAGTCAAACAATTTGGCTTTTATTCAAACGTGTTTTGAATTTTCATCTTCCAAAAATCTTCAAACAATTTTATTTATATTCCTCGCATTTTTGTGAGTCTAGGGAATTTTACCTCTTGCCCTAAGCCTATTCCTAACACCTCCTTCCTTTTCTTTCTTCTTTGTTGTTTTCTGTTTTTTTTTTTTGGAATACAACAGCAGTTAAAAGAGGAAGAGAGCAGTGGGCCTCTAGGCCATCCCAACCACAGGCCCTTTCCCTCCCAGCCGGCCCATCGCTTCCTGGCCCATCCCAGCTCCAGCGAACCCTAGCCCGAGCCGATCGCTCCCCCCGCGCTCGAGGGCCCCCTCCTCTACAGCCCCGAGTGCCTCCCTCCGGCCGCCAGGAGCTGCACCTCCAGCAGCCGGCCCACGCCTGGCTACCTCCGCGCCAAGAGCCCAGCACCGAGCGCACCGCCCATCTCCCTCGCCAAGTCCATCATCGCCCGAATCCCAGCGACCGCGCGAGTCCCCGCGGCCTTCTCCTCCTCGACGGATCCAGTCGCGTCTCCGGCCTCCCTTCCTCCCCTGCAGGAGCCCGTCGACAGCAGCGCCCCGTGCAGCTCCTCCGACCAGCGCCTCCATCCGCAGCGCCTTTGCGCCTCCTTGCTGCTGCCTCCGTGAAGCCCGAGTGTTTTTTTTCTTTTGTGTGCATCGGAGCTGCCAAGTTCCTCTTCCAGGGACGCCAAGACCCTGGATACACCAAGTTCGACTACCGCATCGTATAACCAAGTTCAACGACGAGCCTCGAGTACGACTACACGGTGGCGCGTCAAGTACCACTACGAACCGTCAAGTTCCTCTTCAAGAAGTACGACTACATCCGATGTTGATGTTGTTTTTGCCAAGTACCTCGACACCGACCCCGAACGTCTACGAACGTGTACCACTACCGTCGCCAAGTCCCGAGACCGGCAAGTACCACGACGACCCTCCAAGTACCTCTTCGGAATCGAAAACGCCAACGTGAACGACTACCGTCGCCCCGTGTACGACTACGAACGAGAACAACTACTTCCCACTACGTGCATGTACCACTACTTCCACTACGTCCCTCGACGACTCGGACCGCTTCGAGAACGATGTTCCGAAGGTATAACCCCGAGACGATGACCCGTGGATGATGCATGTGTTGTATGAAATGTTTGCCCTTGTGTGCACCGTGCCCGTTTCGCCTTTTGTCATGCTCCTCGGTTGCCTCGTCGCCGACCCGTGGGAACCCGGAGACGGGATCACCCCACCTTTCTTCTTGTCCCGCTCGCTCACGCCACCTTTCTTTTGCACCGGTCTCTCACCGAGTTACCGGAACCGAGATGTTGCCGTAGCATCATTTTTGGATTCGTTGCCGTGGCACCCTTTCCTTTCACCACGGTGACAAGTGCTTCATATCTCTCTTGTTAACTTTTTAATAAAATTGCATAAAACTTGATCATGTCATCCGCATCATGTTAACAACATTATTGTGTGAATTGTTGTTTGCTAAGATTGCTAAACATGCTCATGGGGTTTTTCCGGATATGTTGTTGTTATTTTCCGGCCTCATTTAAAATGTCTAAATAGTGTAGTTTTATTATGCTTCACCTCTTGCTATGTTAAAAACATTTAATCTTGTCTTGTATATAAACGAGAATCAACTAAATAAATAAATGTGGTGTTTCGTCAATATGCAACTTGTTACATATTGAGCTCCATTTAACTTGTAGTTTTGTTTGTGCACATTGCCATGCCATGCATAATTAAACCGGACATGCATCATACTTGGATGTGCATCGTATGCCATGTTTATGCTTGTGTGTTTACCGTGTTGTTTTCTTCTTTCCGGTTGCCTCTCTTGTTAGCTTCGGTTTCGTTCCGGAGTTGTGAGGATTCGCTCGACTGTTGCTCCGTCTACTTCATGAATCCGTTCTTCTCCCTTGTGGAATCCCAGGCAAGATGATCATACCCTTGGATACCTTTACTACCATTGCCATGCTTAGTTGTCTCGATGCTATCGTTACATGTCGCGCTACCCATCTTTTATGTCAGCCTCTCCTTGTTGCCATGAAACCTCTAACCTTTGAAACCTTCCTAGCAAAACCACTTTTTGGCTATGTTACCTGCTTGCTCAACCCCTCTTATAGCGTTGTTAGTTGCAGGTGAAGATGAAGACCGTTCCAGGAGGGAACTTGTTGTTGTTATATCACAATATCTATAATTATTAATAACACACCTATATACTGGGCATGGGTGGAAGGCTTGGCCTTTTGCTCGGTGTTTTGTTCCACTCATGCCACCTTAGGCGCCGATAAACCGGCATTATGTTCCTTGATTTTGCGTTCCTTACACGATGGGTGGATGGGGACCCCTTGACAGTTCGACTTTGAATAAAACTCCTCCAGCAAGGCCCAACATTGGTTTTAATTTGCTCATAATAACAACTTAAATAATTAATTAATTGCATAGGGGGTCATGTCCCCGGGTTCTTAATTCTACATAACAGGGGGGGCCAGTGCTGATGGTGTTGGTCCCAAACGGGGGCTCTGCGGGGTCACCACGAGGAAACTCGAGGATTGATATAAACCTGTAGAATCGCCCATCCGGACGTGGCCTGAGATGAGATACGCGCGGCTACTATCAGGGTGTCGGCACGCCGGGAGGTCTTGCTGGACTTGTTTTACCATTGTCGAAATGTCTTGTGCACCGGGATGCCGAGCCTGATCGGATTTTCCTAAGATAAGGGGTGATGATATTATATTTATCACTTCAGCTAATCGTGAGAGCTTGTGATGGGCTAAGTTGGAACACCCCTGCAGGGTTATGATCTTTCGAAAGCAGTGCCCGCGGTTATGTGGCAGATTGGAATTTGTTAATGTCCGGTTGTAGAAAACTTGACAGAGGATCCGAAGTAAAACACACAACTGTGTGAGTAACCGTGACTGTCTCTTTTCACTTTGAGAAGAGAACACGGTGGGGTTATGTTTGACTCGTATGTAGTTTAGGATCTTTAGCGATCTCCTTTTGCGACCGTTTGCGTAGATGCTCATCTTATTCTTGTACTCGTAAGTTAACCACCATATTATGCTTAGCCGCTGCTGCAACCTCACCACTTTACCTCTTCCTACCCATAAAGCTTTGCTAGTCTTGATACCCATGGTTATGGGATTGCTGAGTCCTCGTGGCTCACAGATACTACAACACCAGATGCAGGTTCAGTCGAGAATGATGCAAGAGCTGGTTCAAGTACTTCACCGGGAGTTCCATGAAGAGAGTGGCCGTATGCTTGTGACGTTTCGACGATCAGTAGTGGTTTCTACTAGGGGCGATTCGGACCTGTGTGTAACGACCCGTAGTTTGAGAGAGCGGGGAATTTTTTTTCGAATGTTATTTGCATTCATGCATATAAGTTGGGGTTATTATCAACTTGCATCTAAAAAAAAACAAAACAAACTTGCATTCAAATCACTAAGTTAAATTTGCATTTCAAATAATTTGGACATGACCTTTGCTCTTAATTAGAGGTTTGGGTTCAAATTAAATTCAAATAAGATAAAAGGACTTAAGTGCATAAGTTCCAATCAATTATGAATTGGAATTGCATTTAATATAAACCTGGAACAATAAAGAAAATTAAAGCTTTATTGATAATTGGATAAATATCACAGAGTTATATTACATGTGAAACACATAAATATTTAATAAAAGAATACATTCTTAAATTACAAAAGAATTCAGGAAAGACAACCTAAACTAAATTATTATTCCTATACTATCTTATCTAAGATCTTGATTTTAATCTTGATCTTCTTTTCCTTCTTTTCTTCACAACCTGCAAACATAAACACTAGAGAGAGTGTTGGGTTAGCATTAGTACGTAGCATACCCTTTGACCAATGACAATAGATATGAGCCACTGTTCAACCTCATAATAAAAGCCATGAGTAGATATTATACCAAACCCAGCCGGCCAGGACCAAGTACCAAGCAATTAGCCACCCAGCAGCTTACAAGATAAGCATGAAGGAGAGCTTGACACCAGCAAGCAGCTGCTGTCAACACCACCAGCACCAAAGACTCACGCAAGGACAGCACAAGCAGCACACACAACAAGCACACAGCTGAGTCACCCATCCAGAGCACTATAAAGAAAGCAACTCAACACTAGAGAGAGTTTGATAGCCACTGGTACAACCGTACCAAACAGGAGTTGGACCAAACCCAAAGCTGAGACTAGAGTGAAGCAGCAAGGAGGTGCAGGCTAACCACAAGAAGAAGGATAATCAGAGCCTCAAGACCAAGCTACTCAACACCAAAGGTAGAAATTGGTGGGATAGAATCCTCAGGCTTGCACAGAGATGCTGTGCCATGCATCATAGGATTAATAAGAATTCATAGAGCCACAAAAATAAGTTTAGAACCCAGAGAGGCCTCAGACCAGCATCATAGGCAATAAGATCAGGCAACATCTGTTCTTATAAGTTTAATAGAAGGGAGAAGGATATCAAATATAGACAATAAAGCAAGATATAGCCAAGACAAGTAGTATCTGTTCTTAATTAGAGTCAAGATAGCATAGAAGAAATAGTTAGTGTAGTACCCAACTGAACATCTGCTTCTGCAGAACACTGCACTCCACTTACACATGCTATATTTCTGCAAATAGGACACCACACCCACAAGAACATGGGCTAGTATCTTTAGCAATTGCTACTGTAAGTATGTATAGCAGCAATAACTTGTAACAACACGTATAAAAAGTTAGTACCCAAAGGTCAGCCAGACCAATGGAATAGACAAAATTAAACAACACAACTCCAGGAACTAGAGTAGCATTTTTCAATTAACTAAATCCAAACACTCTATAATCTGTGAGTAAATCAACTTGTAGTGGGAACTACAGCGAGTTAAATAAAATAGTCAAAGATTATATGATTACTGTACTGAACCAAGAAGCTTCATCAATAGAGAAATCTTCAGTTAACAGGAACAGCAGATCCGCATAGGAGGAAACAACAGATTAAGTACTGCCACTGACCAACTTAGCAAATCTAGAGCAGCTCATATCACGAGAGCATCACATGAGCACATAAATAAAGCAAATACACATGGGCATCTACTGACATACACTAGAACAACATGAATTACCACCAGAGAGCTCCAGTAGGAGTTGATGCTTAATTACAACATCTAGCAGCAACTAGTAGAACCCCACATCTAACCCAAATCACAGCCAAGGCCATGCTGGAGCAAAACCAATGAAGATGGAATAGGGAGGAGCTCACCCATGGAAGTTTGTAGCCGTAGCAGAGGCTCAGCCACACCAGGGCTGTGGTGTGACCATCACCACATCCAGGAGAGGATCTGGAAGCCGCCGGGGCACCACCACGGTGAACAGGGCGAGCGCCGGGCACGACAGCGCCACCCTGAGGGCAACACCACACTGAGCCGCCACCCAAGGAGCACCACCGCACCACGGTGAGCCGCTGGTGGCGCCGGATGCACCTCGACGACCACCGGAGGGCCGTCGGCGACAAGATCCGCCATCACCACAGAGACCTAAAACATAAAGGCCAAGGGAACCAGATGATGACAAAGCAATCGAAGGAACCGGTCGAATAGATGGATAGCGCGGCTCGAGAGGAAGCCGTAGAGGGCCAGCACGTCGGCGGAGACCGCCGGAGACGGCCGGAATCGGCCGGCGACCGAGGCGGCGGCAGTGGGGATCGAGCGAGAGAAGTATGTGAGGAAAAGTAAATCGACGCGGTGGAGCTGGTAGAGCTCGCCGTGGTGCAGCAGCGGATGTGCTGGGCGCGCCGGAGACCGCGGGAGACGGCCGGAACAGCCGGGCGACCACGGCGGCGGCAAAGGAGATCAGGCAGAGGGAGCTCGGGATAGATAGAGGGAGGAACGAGCGAGCGCAGGTGAGCTGCGTGCGTGCGTGTACGCTTCGGTCTACTCTAGTCAGCTTGCGTACGTGTTGGGCCGAACCAAACCATGGTGTGCATACATTAGTATTGAACGAGGCCTCCAGAACGATACACGTGTGTGTTATCTCAAGCTCTTGGATTAATTCACGTACAATCCCCTGTGCACTCCTACCTACACATATAGGTGCTAATTAGTACTAGTAAATCACGTGTGTGTTAGACTAAACCAAAATCGATACGTGTGTTAACATTATAATTCAGCTTAAATGTTAAATAAATAAATATAGACAAAGTGCAAATTCACGTCTAAAAATATTTAATACAATCTTAAAATCAAGTATTTCAACTATGTTAATTAAAAATAATATTCTGTTGATTAAGAAATAATAATAAAAGGAAAAAGAATAAATAATGCACATAAAATCATAGAATTGAATACCAAGTATGACTCAACTAAATTGAATTATAAAATTTCCAATTTCTTTGTATTATTATCAAATGCCCCAAGTTTCAATAATAATAATAATAATAATAATAATAATAATAATAATAATAATAATAATAATAAATTAATTAAACACTTAAAATATAAAGTATGGAAATAAGAGTTGACCATAATAATCTAATAAAAGAAAGGTGCTAATAAATCCTTAGAGGGTTAAATGGGGAGAAAAACCATATCATCCTATGCATAATAGCATCTTGCAGTTTTTCTTGCAACATTAGTCCTTATCGGACTATATGTCGTTTTCAGAACCCGAGGCAACCGCGAGTCTCAAAGCCTCGAGTTACACTACCTATCAATCATCAGGCAAGTTCATACCTTGCATGTCTTTTGTTTATGCTTTCGTAAAAGCATTTTTACAAAATTCTCTACTTGCATAATCTAGTCATTGCATTGAATAAAATTATGTTCATTACTATCAATTCATTGGTGGGCGGTGGAACTCGGGATGGTAACACGGTGGTGGAGTTCCATTGCACCGGGCTTAACAACCAAAGTCACCAGACATTCCAGCGCCGTAGCGATAGCGTTGACCACGGAGCCTGGAATGGGACGGGCGAGTAAATAACTTTTCCTTATAATGATGTGCCCTCGCACAGGTTCGCCGCGGGGCGTAAATCCGCATAACCGGCCCAGGGAGTCGATATATCCTGTCGGCTATGGGTGCCGTAAATACCCTATCGGCAGAGGGCCGTCAATCCTTTATCGCCAGGGCGGCGTAAATGCTCATCGGTCACGGGGCCGTATAAACCCTACCTGTAGCAGATTTTGGGCAAAAGAGGGAATACCTCTCGAGCCAGGGGCAGGGGCATTGGTAAACATGGAAGAGTGAAAGACTCGGATCTTAGACCCGGCCACGCATCATGGATGTGCAAGGTTACGGACCAGGCAAAAGGGCTAAGTTAATCGTTCGTGGGTAAAGTAGCGCACCTCTGCAGAGTGTAATGAATTGTGGCTTGTCACTCCCTGATCTGGGAAAGATCTGCGAACGCGGCGGGAAAGGAGTATATTGGAGATTCTAACAACCCGTGAAGTCTGATGACTAAATGTTATAAGTAAAACTTGGTGCTACAAATATTTTCCAAAACCATTGCTGAGACCTATTTGGAATCAGTAGTAGCTATAGTGCATCTCCACCCACAATATCTATGAACTTGTTGAGTACCTCCTGTACTCATCCCTTGTACTATTTCCCTCCAGACTGTGAGTATTTGGAGGAGCTGCCGGAGGATCCCTATGTTGCTGGGGAGTACTTCTACCAAGAGCCAGACCTTTCCGGAGGAGTTGAAGGAGTCGACTACATCATCGCCTATGGGGCCGACAACGAAGGAGAAGGATCAGAGCAACAGCAACAACAAGAGTAGTGTAGAATAGTAGTAGCAGTCAGCTTGATCATGTGTGACATGATCTAAACCAAATAAGTGATCGCATGATCAATAGTGGTACCCCGCATTTTGGTACCAGTAGTTTGAATCGTTTCAACGTTGGATCTTTGTTTGTATAAAGGTTGTAATATAATGATGGTTTGGACCCGCCATGTTTCTGTTGTACACTCTGAGGGATATAAGGTTCATAAGACGGTGTCTTATGGGCGTTATATCAACGACAGGCATACTACACCATGCAGTGGTATGCTGGGTCACCGCAGGTGGTACCAGAGCAATGGCTTGACCCTTAGGTTGGAACCTAGTTAGGAGACCTATGGCCATTTATATGACTTGACCTTGGATACATACATGCTACCTTTGCACTCACATCCATATAACATGATTGCATATCATTATAGAATGCATAATCATTATATACTTCTAAACTACATAATATGTCTCACTACCTTTTACCTGATTCAGGATGGCATTTTACATACCACCCCGTGTCATGGAGACACACGAGATATCATTTGATGCACTAGCAGGACCACTTCACGACCAGCTGAGGGATATGCTATGGATACTAGGTGAAATGGAGAGTCCAAGGATGTTAGGAACTAGCCATTACGATGGAAACGTACAGGCTAAAAACGTAGTAGAACTTATACTACCAAAAACCCTAGGACTAAGAGTTTCTCGCTTTTCAAGTGAGGCTCGTCATGCCCATGTAGCTTGGAGGATGGTCATGATGAACGCGATCATCTCGATCCGTCAGGAACGAGCTAGATCACTGAGTGGTACATCATTCAGGGCACTGCCGCTGAATGATTATGGTGACCTCAATGGAGTAGATCATCTTCGTCTTATGCAGGTAAGACCAAATGAAGCCTTGAAGTATATGCAAAGGAGTGATAATTTGATTCACGCCTTTTTAGGATTATTCCGGAGTATGGAGGGAGAAGTCGATAACCTTGTAGCTTGGTGCACTGATCATGCCACACTAAAGCACCTACATGAGATGAGACAATCCCAAGCACCTGCACCACAACCAGCAACACCAACCACACCTGTTTACCCTTACGTAGCTGAGACACCACCCCAGCCATACTATGATACACCCACAGAGTCACCAGTACCAAGTGCTCACACCCCGGAAGAGCTAAACTATTTTGGATTTGGTAGCCAGAACTACCCTATACACTTTGAGGAAGGTGCATGTTCAGGAGCATGGGCTGGAGTAGAGGAAGAGGTTGAACCATATGCTGGAACTATGAGTGATCCTATTCCGGTATCTGATGATGGAAGTTATCCTCAGCACGGCAGTATGCCAACTGAGTGGAATGATAATCCATTGGAAGTGGAGCAGGAAGATAAGGTTGACGGAGAGAAGCTGGAAGAGGATATTGAGACTGAAGATCGCTTTGACTTCAGTACACTGATGAGGAGCACTGAGGATGATAGTGACTACAACCCAGGAACATCCGCTCTACGCGACACCGCCACCTCAGCACCGACCCGTCGTACGAGTCGTTTCCATGGGTGGATCCCAGGGAGGTTTCGGGAGAAGAAGTAGGGAAGACGAAGCTATCAAGGGGGGAAGCAATGATCTTGTACTACCTTGTAATATATATCAAACTAGTAGTGTACGTACTAATAAATTCCCGACTTGTTCCGAGTCTGCGACTCTATGGAATAGTTGGAAGGGTTTGTAATAAACTTATGAGTGTATAATTATGTGTTATAAAGTCTTTGAATTTGGGCTTTCTTGGATTTTATTGTGTGACTAGATCTGTACATTAAAGTTGAGCTTGATGTACAAATGCATGTTGTATCATGAAGTTTCATCTTAAATGTCACAGATCTAGGGGGAAATGGAACCACGTGAGGAAGCGGCGCAGAGAGTAAGAGAGGGACAGGAGAATAAGGAAAAAGCCGATCAAGATGCCGCCAATGCAGCTGCTAGAAATGTTATACCACCACCACCTCCAAGACTCGTATCGGAGGAGGGATTTCTACGCTACATCAACATGGTGGAAGAGAGGAATCGAGCACAGACAGAGGCCCAGAACAAGTTTTTCCAAGAGGTGCTTGGTAGGAACCAGGATAGAGGCCGAGAAGGACCAATGCAGGGGGTAAGCTTGTCAGATTTCCAGCAAGCTCGACCCCTAACCTTCTCCATTGCCATAGAACCAATGGAGGCAGAAGATTGGTTGTTAGATACGGAAAGGAAGCTAAACACTGTTGGATGCAGTGAGGATGAGAAGCTTCGATATGCAACACACCTTCTGACTGGACCTGCCGCAGCTTGGTGGGAGAATGTCCAACTGGTACAACCCACTGGAAGAATAATTCAATGGGAGGAGTTTAAGCAGAAGTTTCGTGAGGCACATGTCCCAACCAGTGTCATTGAGATGAAGAAGAGAGAGTTTGAGACTCTGATCCAAGGAAATTACTCAGTTTTGAAGTATGTCGGAGAGTTTAACCGTTTGGCAAGATATGCACCAGACGAGGTGAACACTGAGGAGAAGCGACGCAAGAGATTCTTAAGAGGACTTCAGCCAGCCATGAAGATCCAACTGAGTTTGTTGAATATCACGGAATTCCAGGATCTTGTGAACCGAGCAATCACCCTAGAAGGACTCAGGGGAGAACTTGTCGAGGACAAGAGGAAGAGGGCGAGACTTGAACCTCGCAAATTTGCAATTCAACGTCCACCACAGAATCTAGTTTTCAAGCCGAAGTTTAGGCCAGCTCCAGGACCACCACAATATCGAGCCCCAGGGCCCAACTGTTTTCAGAGCAAATGTGCGAATTGTGGTATGTTCAATCATGCTACTAAGGATTGTACGAGGCCAAAGATCATATGCTTTGGTTGTGGACAAGCAGGACATACCAGACCCATGTGTCCTAATGCAAATCGAGGAACAGTTGGAGGAAGTAGGCCACCAATGCCAAATCCACCGAAAAATAAGAACCCTGGACCTAGTAGTAGCCGAGGAAAGACTCAAGGGAAGCCTTATGGACAACTAAACTGCACCAACATGGAGCAAGCCAGCGCTGCCAACAACGTCGTAATGGGTACGCTCAGCATACTACCTTTACATGGCAAAGTCTTATTTGATACGGGAGCAACTACATCTTTCATTTCGGCAAGTTTTGCGGAGAGATTAGGAAACCAATACGATATACTGCAACATCCCGTTAACATTAGGTCTGCTGGAGGAATAGTGGTTGTTACTCGCATTGCTATGGAGCAGATGATTACCATCTGTGACTGTGTATATTATGCAGATCTCCTTATCTTACCTTTAAGAGGATTAGATGTTATCCTAGGAATGGACTGGTTAACAAACCATGGAGCTATGATCAACTGTGAGGAGAAAAGTGTGTCCATTAGAGATCCCTATGGAGGTCGTATCAAGTATTTTGGAGATCAGTATGTGGAAACTGGGAAAGGTTATCAGTCCAATGCATTGAAGGAAGTGAAACTTGAAGATATACCTGTGGTAAAAGAATTTCCGGACGTCTTTCCGGACGAGTTACCAGGTTTGCCACCAGACAGAGAAGTGGAGTTCACAATTGACCTAAAACCAGGAACAACTCCAATTGCACAAAGACCCTACAAGATAGGACCCCAGGAGATGGCGGAATTAAAGGAACAGATAGATGATCTATTAGCCAAAGGATTCATCAGAGAAAGTGTATCACCGTGGGGAGC
Organism: Secale cereale; assembly: GCA_902687465.1. Classification (NCBI taxonomy): domain Eukaryota; kingdom Viridiplantae; phylum Streptophyta; class Magnoliopsida; order Poales; family Poaceae; genus Secale; species Secale cereale. Next base: position 368,925,201 of record LR738714.1, on the reverse strand, counting down.
ACCCATTATCTTTGTGGACAAGAGGGAAGGAGGCAAAAGGATGTGTGTAGATTTCGGAAATCTCAACAACATGACGATCAAGAACAAGTATCCGTTACCCAGGATTCAGGATTTGTTTGATCAAGTACGGGGAGCCGGAGTATTTTCCAAGTTGGATCTGAGATCAGGATACCATCAGATCAAAATGAAGCCGGAGGATATACCCAAGACTGGTTTTGTTTCTCGATATGGGCATCACGAATACCTCGTGGTACCGTTCGGGTTAACGAATGCACCAGCTATCTTCATGAATTTGATGAACAAGATCTTCATGCCATATTTGGATAAGTTTGTGATAGTTTTCATTGACGACATCCTGATATATTCTAGGAACAAGGAAGAACATGCAGAGCATCTAAGGATTGTTTTGCAAACTTTAAGGGAACATCAACTCTATGCCCGATACAGTAAGTGTAAATTTTGGCTTGATGAAGTGAAGTACCTTGGGCATGTCATTACCAAGGATGGAATTGCAGTAGATCCTAGCAAAGTCCAAGCAGTAACTGACTGGAAATCACCCCAGAATGTGGGAGAAATTAGAAGTTTCTTAGGAATGGCAGGGTACTATCGGAAGTTTGTCGAGAATTTCTCGAAAATTGCCGCTCCCATAACCCAGTTGACTAGGAAAGGAGTGAAATTCATATGGTCAGACGATTGTGAAAAGAGTTTCCAAGAGTTAAAGCATCGACTTACGTCTGCACCCATCTTGACGGTGCCAGATAGTGAGAAGGATTATACAGTTTACTGTGATGCTTCCAAGCAAGGACTTGGATGTGTGTTGATGCAAGATCAGAAAGTAATTGCATACGGATCAAGACAGTTGAAACCTCATGAAATCAACTATCCGACACATGATTTAGAGCTAGCAGCAGTTGTTTTTGCACTCAAATCATGGAGGCATTATCTCTATGGAGCAAGGTGTATGTTATACACGGATCATAAGAGCCTGAAGTATTTCTTTACTCAGAAGGAACTCAACATGAGACAACGAAGATGGGTAGAATGGATCAAGGATTATGACTTGACTATCGAACATACCCCAGGAAAAGCCAATGTAGTAGCAGATGCATTGAGTCGAAAGGCAGCAGATCAACACGCCAATACCATAATGTTGTCTGTGAGAATGCCACAGGCAATGGAGCAACTCGGTTTCGAGTTCATAACCCCTGAAAGGAGAGAAAGTCTATTGGCTATGGAAATACAACCAGAATTACCAGACATCATCAGGACAAGGCAGAAGGAAGATGTATTCATCACAGAGGAAATCCAAAGGATCACTGATGGGAAACCATCAGTATTCACACTGAAGGAAGATGGATCATTATGGTTCGAGGGAAGAATTTGTGTGCCCAATGTCCCAGAGATCAAGAATACGATACTGAAGGAAGCTCACCAGACCCCTTATACAATACATCCCGGGAGTACCAAGATGTATATGGATTTGAAAAGTACATTCTGGTGGAACAACATGAAGAGAGAGATAGCCAAGTATGTAGCTGAATGTCATACGTGTCAGCAAGTCAAGGCTGAGCACCAGCACCCAGCAGGATTGCTACAGCCGTTACCGATACCAGAATGGAAGTGGGATGAGATAGGAATGGATTTTGTTACTGGATTACCAATGACCAAGAAACGCAAGGATGCAATTTGGGTTATCATAGACCGACTAACCAAAAGTGCTCACTTCTTGGCCATCAAACAGACTGATACCGGAGAGAAGTTAATCCAGCGGTATGTTGATGAAGTTGTGAGCAAGCATGGAGTTCCGAAGAAGATATGGTCGGATCGAGGATCGATCTTTACCTCCACCTTTTGGAAGAAGTTGCAAGCAGCCTTAGGATCGGAATTGGAGTATAGCACTGCTTATCACCCACAGACTGGAGGGCAAACCGAAAGGACTAATCAGATTCTCGAAGACATGCTAAGAGCTTGTGCTCTAGACTTCGGAGGATCGTGGGATGAACATTTGCCATTAGCAGAGTTTTCATACAACAACAGTTACCAAAGCAGCATCAAGATGGCACCATTCGAGGCATTATACAGAAGGAAATGTAGATCACCGATATGTTGGTTTGAAACAGGAGAAAACAAAGAGTTTGAGCCAGATTACATCTGTGAGAGACAGGACATTATCAATATCATCCGTGATCGTATGAAAGTAGCTCAAAGTCGACAAAAGAGTTATGCTGATTTAAAACGAAGGAAATGGGAACCACGGATGGAGGACTTAGTCTATCTTAGAGTAAGCCCGATGAAAGGAGTAAGAAGGTTCGGGATCAAGGGAAAGTTGAGTCCCCGGTATATTGGACCATTCCGCATCTTAAGCCGTAAAGGCGCAGTAGCATATGAGTTGGAATTACCACAAGAGTTGTCACAAGTACACAATGTATTCCACGTCTCACAACTCCGAAAGTGTTTAAGACCACCAGAAGAACCATTGCCCCATCAAGAGATTGAACTGCAACCAGACTTAACCTATGTGGAACAACCAACAAAGATCCTTGACGAGAACTGGAAGAGGTTGAGAAATAGAGCCATTAAGTATTGCAAGGTCCAATGGAAGAATCACCCAGCTCGAGAAGCGACGTGGGAGATGGAAGATGATCTTCGAAGAGATTACCCGTATCTCTTCAGGTATGATCTTATCAATTCCGAGGACGGAATTACTTTAAGAAGGGGAGCCTGTAACGACCCGTAGTTTGAGAGAGCGGGGAATTTTTTTTCGAATGTTATTTGCATTCATGCATATAAGTTGGGGTTATTATCAACTTGCATCTCAAAAAAAACAAAACAAACTTGCATTCAAATCACTAAGTTAAATTTGCATTTCAAATAATTTGGACATGACCTTTGCTCTTAATTAGAGGTTTGGGTTCAAATTAAATTCAAATAAGATAAAAGGACTTAAGTGCATAAGTTCCAATCAATTATGAATTGGAATTGCATTTAATATAAACCTGGAACAATAAAGAAAATTAAAGCTTTATTGATAATTGGATAAATATCACAGAGTTATATTACATGTGAAACACATAAATATTTAATAAAAGAATACATTCTTAAATTACAAAAGAATTCAGGAAAGACAACCTAAACTAAATTATTATTCCTATACTATCTTATCTAAGATCTTGATTTTAATCTTGATCTTCTTTTCCTTCTTTTCTTCACAACCTGCAAACATAAACACTAGAGAGAGTGTTGGGTTAGCATTAGTACGTAGCATACCCTTTGACCAATGACAATAGATATGAGCCACTGTTCAACCTCATAATAAAAGCCATGAGTAGATATTATACCAAACCCAGCCGGCCAGGACCAAGTACCAAGCAATTAGCCACCCAGCAGCTTACAAGATAAGCATGAAGGAGAGCTTGACACCAGCAAGCAGCTGCTGTCAACACCACCAGCACCAAAGACTCACGCAAGGACAGCACAAGCAGCACACACAACAAGCACACAGCTGAGTCACCCATCCAGAGCACTATAAAGAAAGCAACTCAACACTAGAGAGAGTTTGATAGCCACTGGTACAACCGTACCAAACAGGAGTTGGACCAAACCCAAAGCTGAGACTAGAGTGAAGCAGCAAGGAGGTGCAGGCTAACCACAAGAAGAAGGATAATCAGAGCCTCAAGACCAAGCTACTCAACACCAAAGGTAGAAATTGGTGGGATAGAATCCTCAGGCTTGCACAGAGATGCTGTGCCATGCATCATAGGATTAATAAGAATTCATAGAGCCACAAAAATAAGTTTAGAACCCAGAGAGGCCTCAGACCAGCATCATAGGCAATAAGATCAGGCAACATCTGTTCTTATAAGTTTAATAGAAGGGAGAAGGATATCAAATATAGACAATAAAGCAAGATATAGCCAAGACAAGTAGTATCTGTTCTTAATTAGAGTCAAGATAGCATAGAAGAAATAGTTAGTGTAGTACCCAACTGAACATCTGCTTCTGCAGAACACTGCACTCCACTTACACATGCTATATTTCTGCAAATAGGACACCACACCCACAAGAACATGGGCTAGTATCTTTAGCAATTGCTACTGTAAGTATGTATAGCAGCAATAACTTGTAACAACACGTATAAAAAGTTAGTACCCAAAGGTCAGCCAGACCAATGGAATAGACAAAATTAAACAACACAACTCCAGGAACTAGAGTAGCATTTTTCAATTAACTAAATCCAAACACTCTATAATCTGTGAGTAAATCAACTTGTAGTGGGAACTACAGCGAGTTAAATAAAATAGTCAAAGATTATATGATTACTGTACTGAACCAAGAAGCTTCATCAATAGAGAAATCTTCAGTTAACAGGAACAGCAGATCCGCATAGGAGGAAACAACAGATTAAGTACTGCCACTGACCAACTTAGCAAATCTAGAGCAGCTCATATCACGAGAGCATCACATGAGCACATAAATAAAGCAAATACACATGGGCATCTACTGACATACACTAGAACAACATGAATTACCACCAGAGAGCTCCAGTAGGAGTTGATGCTTAATTACAACATCTAGCAGCAACTAGTAGAACCCCACATCTAACCCAAATCACAGCCAAGGCCATGCTGGAGCAAAACCAACGAAGATGGAATAGGGAGGAGCTCACCCAAGGAAGTTTGTAGCCGTAGCAGAGGCTCAGCCACACCAGGGCTGTGGTGTGACCATCACCACATCCAGGAGAGGATCTGGAAGCCGCCGGGGCACCACCACGGTGACCAGGGCGAGCGCCGGGCACGACAGCGCCACCCTGAGGGCAACACCACACTGAGCCGCCACCCAAGGAGCACCACCGCACCACGGTGAGCCGCTGGTGGCGCCGTATGCACCTCGACGACCACCGGAGGGCCGTCAGCGACAAGATCCGCCACCACCACAGAGACCTAAAACATAAAGGCCAAGGGAACTAGATGATGAGAAAGCAATCGAAGGAACCGGTCGGATAGATGGATAGCGCGGCTCGAGAGGAAGCCGTAGAGGGCCAGCACGTCGGCGGAGACCGCCGGAGACGGCCGGAATCGGCCGGCGACCGAGGCGGCGACAGTGGGGATCGAGCGAGAGAAGTATGTGAGGAAAAGTAAATCGACGCGGTGGAGCTGGTAGAGCTCGCCGTGGAGCAGCAGCGGATGTGCTGGGCGCGCCGGAGACCGCGGGAGACGGCCGGAACAGCCGGGCGACCACGGCGGCGGCAAAGGAGATCAGGCAGAGGGAGCTCGGGATAGATAGAGGGAGGAACGAGCGAGCGCAGGTGAGCTGTGTGCGTGCGTGTACGCTTCGGTCTACTCTAGTCAGCTTGCGTACGTGTTGGGCCGAACCAAACCATGGTGTGCATACATTAGTATTGAACGAGGCCTCCAGAACGATACACGTGTGTGTTATCTCAAGCTCTTGGATTAATTCACGTACAATCCCCTGTGCACTCCTACCTACACATATATGTGCTAATTAGTACTAGTACATCACGTGTGTGTTAGACTAAACCAAAACCGATACGTGTGTTAACATTATAATTCAGCTTAAATTGTAAAATAAATAAATATAGACAAAGTGCAAATTCACGTCTAAAAATATTTAATACAATCTTAAAATCAAGTATTTCAACTATGTTAATTAAAAATAATATTCTGTTGATTAAGAAATAATAATAAAAGGAAAAAGAATAAATAATGCACATAAAATCATAGAATTGAATACCAAGTATGACTCAACTAAATTGAATTATAAAATGTCCAATTTCTTTGTATTATTATCAAATGCCCCAAGTTTCAATAATAATAATAATAATAATAATAATAATAATAATAATAATAATAATAATAATAATAATAAATTAATTAAACACTTAAAATATAAAGTATGGAAATAAGAGTTGACCATAATAATCTAATAAAAGAAAGGTGCTAATAAATCCTTAGAGGGTTAAATGGGGAGAAAAACCATATCATCCTATGCATAATAGCATCTTGCAGTTTTTCTTGCAACATTAGTCCTTATCGGACAATATGTCGTTTTCAGAACCCGAGGCAACCGCGAGTCTCAAAGCCTCGAGTTACACTACCTATCGATCATCAGGCAAGTTCATACCTTGCATGTCTTTTGTTTATGCTTTCGTAAAAGCATTTTTACAAAATTCTCTACTTGCATAATCTATTCATTGCATTGAATAAAATTATGTTCATTACTATCAATTCATTGGTGGGCGGTGGAACTCGGGATGGTAACACGGTGGTGGAGTTCCATTGCACCGGGCTTAACAACCAAAGTCACCAGACATTCCAGCGCCGTAGCGATAGCGTTGACCATGGAGCCTGGAATGGGACGGGCGAGTAAATAACTTTTCCTTATACTGATGTGCCCTCGCACAGGTTCGCCGCGGGGCGTAAATCCGCATAACCGGCCCAGGGAGTCGATATATCCTGTCGACTATGGGTGCCGTAAATACCCTATCGGCAGAGGGCCGTCAATCCTTTATCGCCAGGGCGGCGTAAATGCTCATCGGTCACGGGGCCGTATAAACCCTACCTGTAGCAGATTTTGGGCAAAAGAGGGAATACCTCTCGAGCCAGGGGCAGGGGCATTGGTAAACATGGAAGAGTGAAAGACTCGGATCTTAGACCCGGCCACGCATCATGGATGTGCAAGGTTACGGACCAGGCAAAAGGGCTAAGTTAATCGTTCGTGGGTAAAGTAGCGCACCTCTGCAGAGTGTAATGAATTGTGGCTTGTCACTCCCTGATCTGGGAAAGATCTGCGAACGCGGCGGGAAAGGAGTCTATTGGAGATTCTAACAACCCGTGAAGTCTGATGACTAAATGTTATAAGTAAAACTTGGTGCTATAAATATTTTCCAAAACCATTGCTGCGACCTATTTGGAATCAGTAGTAGCTATAGTGCATCTCCACCCACAATATCTATGAACTTGTTGAGTACCTCCTGTACTCATCCCTTGTACTATTTCCCTCCAGACTGTGAGTATTTGGAGGAGCTGCCGGAGGATCCCTATGTTGCTGGGGAGTACTTCTACCAAGAGCCAGACCTTTCCGGAGGAGTTGAAGGAGTCGACTACATCATCGCCTATGGGGCCGACAACGAAGGAGAAGGATCAGAGCAACATCAACAACAAGAGTAGTGTAGAATAGTAGTAGCAGTCAGCTTGATCATGTGTGACATGATCTAAACCAAATAAGTGATCGCAGGATCAATAGTGGTACCCCACATTTTGGTACCAGTAGTTTGAATCGTTTCAACGTTGGATCTTTGTTTGTATAAAGGTTGTAATATAATGATGGTTTGGACCCGCCATGTTTCTGTTGTACACTCTGAGGGATATAAGGTTCATAAGACGGTGTCTTATGGGCGTTATATCAACGACAGGCATACTACACCATGCAGTGGTATGCTGGGTCACCGCACTGTGGCTTCTTGTTTTGGTATCTTTCTTTTGGATCTTCGCCCGTAGTCGGGTTGTGGTGTTTTGAATGATGTTTTGCTTATGTAATGTATTGTGTGAAGTGGCGAGTGTAAGCCAACTATTTCATTTTGCAATTTAATCCCTCTTTTACATGAGTCGTGCAAAGATACCAAACTTGCGATCATTCCAGAATGGGCTTATATCTTTAAGTCGTGCCTCGACACGTAGGAGATATAGTTCCATCCTGGGCATTACAAGTTGGTATTCAGAGCCTTCTCCGACCTAGAAGCCCCCACTGATTGGTCGAATCGTTGACGGTTGAGTCTAGGCACACACTTGAAAATGTTTTGAGTCCTATATATATATATCGGAGAGTAGGATTTCTGTTTGCTCCTCATCTCTTTTCACTCTGGTGAGGACTCCTGACGACTACTCTTGCCTCTTCTACTTTCAAAAATTGCACCAAATTTTTTTTAGGATCTCGCGAGTATTGTTTGGATTGTTCTGATGTCTTTGTGACGAGAACATTGTTCTTGATGCCTCCTTTCATTAGGGGTTGTGGCAGTGTCCCGGGGATTTGAGCTCCGAGGTGTTATCGTCACAAATCCATCGCGGCAGTACTAGAATACTTAAGACGGCCGACATCGAAAACTCTCCTATGCGGTTAGTGGCAAGATAACCCCGACATCACCCAGTACTGGGGAGGTAGTTCGGGAGTATTGCCATAGCTTGTATAGTAGATGCATTTCGAAGGTCCGAGGTAAACGGTTTCCGGAGATAACTGGTTATGGGTTGAAGGATTGATACAGCTGGATGTAGGATTAGAGTTGAGTGCGCGGTGCTTCCCCTGTATCCCCAACACCTGATTGCATAACTGGAAACTTTCGGAAGTTAATAGGTGGGTTCATCTAGTAGTTCTAGGCATTCTTCCAACGGATGCATGATATGAAGTTCGGGGTTCTACATTGAGTGAAGTGGTTTTATAGGCTTGTTCCGATCGGGAGTTGCATCTTAAAGGGTCCTTGGCTATGCTGATCCGGGGATTGCAAAACCCTTTTGTAACACGTTCCATGAGCTTTCAGCACGAATATGTCGAATGAAGCTTCTATCTTGTATTTGTTCTATCTACTCCTTGTTGCTTTATTTATCTTTTGTTCTACCAAGTGGCTTCTCGACAAGTTGATGTACCTGCGGAACTCATTCGTTCAATTCTCTGTTCGGATAGATATGTTGCAACATAATCTTCTTCATAAACATATCTACCCTTTGTTCTTTTGATTTTGGTATTCGAGTTGCTTCGATGTCAAATGTTGATTCCATACCTTTCCTAATCGGTGTTCTCATATTTCTATGAGAGTGCTAGTCCTTCTTAATCATCAAGATGGTCATGTTAAATTCTTTTTCAACCGGTGTCCATTTTGTTCGTCTCAAGTTGTCTTTGTTTTCCCACCCTCCCACCCTTCTTCTTCTCGGAGCCACAAAATCTCAGATCAAATATCCATTTTATTCATGTGATGTTTCTTCATTCATTTCCTTCAATGTTCTTATCCGGTGAATTATCGTGAAGATGCTCAAGAGCTTCAAGTTCATCATTCTTATGTTCTCAAATTCTGCTGGTGGATGTAATTCAAGATTTCGGTGTTGATCTTATCCTTTTCCTCATTTCACAATGCTTTCTTATTCCGGTGCACCAATTAATCATTCTCCTCTTGCTATTCATATCCGGAGAGCTCAAGATATCTCTAAAGATTCATAATTCCATTCTTAATCCGTTCAAATTATTTTTGAGGATTGTTATCTTATTCAAGCCATTTAATTCAACCGGTGCAATATCTCTCAAGCAATTTTTTCCAACGGTGATTTCTTTGAGTGGGCCCTAACCCACAGGTCTTTTTCCAGGATCTTACCTGACTCTTCTAATTTTTCTGGAGTTATACTCAAATTCTTTTCAAAGTGTGACGTAAGTATGAGTCCCATCAGTCACAGTCCTTCTCCAGGACCGCTTTCAATTCTTGTTCATCATTGGTTCAACCTTTTAATTCTTCATTACGGAGTGCCTATACAATTCATGGTGGTGTATCTCATCGTCTTCTCAGATTTTGAAAACTGAAGACGAGTTCCTCTTGAATCCTTACCCGGTCTTCTAAAGATTCATGGTTCTTGCTTCATGTCCGAAGCATTTCATGAATTCTTTCTTTGTGTTCCTCCGAAGGCCATCATTTCAGAAGATTTCTTCGTTCTCAGTTTTCAACTTCGTCCTCCAAATATTCTTCATTGATGTCTCTTCGTTCGTCCCCATATTCTTACGGTGGTTCTTTCAAGATTACCCTTCCGTTGTTATCGTTTTAATTCACTCGTTCTTTTCACAATCCTACCGGTGGTTCGTTGAAGATTTACCCAAGCTTGTGCTAGATCTCTCTTTAATTCTTTCAAACGAGAATAAGTAGTATGCCAAATCCTTTGCTTGTCATCAATTAAATTGGTGAAGGAGATGCATAACATAGTTCTTATTCTTATTCCTTCAAGGTGATTTAATTCTTTTGTTTGGAGCTTGTTCATCATATCATATCCTTGGTCCTAAGTGGTTCATCTTGTTTTCCGGAGCTCCAAGTCATTTCAATTATATCTTTTCAAGCTCCATCTAATTCATCGCAGGCCTTGAACCTTATTCTTTTTCATCTTTCACTTCTCATGCTTTCATTACCGGAGCTCTCATGGTGGTTCATCATATTTGAATTCATCCTCGAAGTCTTCATCAAGATTCTTGTTGGAGCTCAAGCATTCTTTATCATGCTTTCCAAGTGCAATTCTTTCTACCTTATTGTTTGAGATGGTTATGTCATTCTTGACAATTCCTTCATGTTTTATGATTCACGAGTTATCAAGAATGAGATATTTAAAACCATCATTTTCCTTGTTTAGGGGATCCTTTCAACCCCTCATTTTATTCGTTGAATTTATCTTGGGTTGTATTTCACCTAAAAGCTTTCCTTGAGAATTGTTGCTATTATGGTGCTTATATATGACCCAAGGTCTTCATTTATCATTCCGGTGAATAAGTTTATCGTCTCCTTGTTGATCTCAATCCAATCAAATGTTTCGTTAGTGGCTGGTTGTCACCTCTTAGTTTTGAGATTATTTCCATAAGCCCACATGAAGCTTATTCGTTTCGTTGTTGATTTTTCCATCAACCCCATTCAACCCTTCTTTGTAAGGAGGATTTTCCTAATTCATTTGTGGGAGAAGTTGTCTTTTTCTTCTCCATTCATTTCTTTCGTTGATTTTTATGCTATTCTTTCATTCCGGAGGCATTGTGATGTTGCTCTCTCCAAACCATCATATCGTTTTATCGAGATCATGTTCTCTCCCTTGCTTGTCATTTAACCGGAGTGTTGTATTCTTCATTCAAGTTCCGTCATCTTATCTAGTTTTGCCTCTCTTTTTAACCGGAGTGCTATCTGAAATCTTTCTTACCCCTGTGCCATTCTTTCAATTGTTTCAGAGGCTGTATGTTGTTGATTTCATCAAGTATCATTCCAACTTGGCAAGTTCATATACAATTCCTTCCATTTTCAGACAGAGTGCTGTCCAAATTCTGTCATTCTTATTCCTTGGCTATATCGTTGCGGTTTCATATTCTTTTGGTTCGTAAGCTCTTGTTTCATGCCTTTCAATCTACAAGGTTCCCATAATGTTCCTGTTACTCTTTTCTAACGGAGTGCTCTTAACTTCGTTCATCTCTGTTGTATTCTTCTTTCATTTTGTTCAACCTCTCAAGGTTCCTGGTTTCACTCGTCTATCAAAGAAGCAACTTTGTTTTACCTCTTCCTCTTCCATTTTTACCCGGTGCCATCTCTAGGATCTCGGGTCGAGATCCTCTGTTAGTGTGGGAGAGTTGTGATGCCCGAAGACCGACGTCCCAGAAGATTCCAGAAGATTCCAGATGTTCCGGGTTCTCCCATGTGTTTCTTTTGTGCTTGTGTTATTTATTTTGCATTGCATCATGTCATCATGCCATCATGTCTTTAATCTTTTGCATCTCAACCTAAATAAATTGTGTGGACCTTCGATCCATTTAAATCGAGGGAAGGGTGTCTTCTCTTTATAACATATCCTCCTAATATTATGGAGCTATTAAAATTAATTTTCCATTCTTCGGAATTACCCGCAACACACTTGCATAATTTTCCCCATGCCTATTTCACGTCAAGTTTCATCGTCAACCTTGCCAATAATTCTTTTCCCGTTTGTCGAGCCCCATCCTCAAATTCGAGCTCTTTTGGATTCCATCTAAATGGATTTCTAAAGTCACACAATTTGGCTTTTATTCAAACGTGTTTTGAATTTTCATCTTCCAAAAATCTTCAAACAATTTTATTTATATTCCTCACATTTTTGTGAGTCCAGGGAATTTTACCTCTTGCCCTAAGCCTATTCCTAACACCTCCTTCCTTTTCTTTCTTCTTTGCTGTTTTCTGTTTTTTTGGGAATACAACAGTAGTTAAAAGAGGAAGGGAGCAGTGGGCCTCTAGGCCATCCCAACCGCAGGCCCTTTCCCTCCCAGCCGGCCCATCGCTTCCTGGCCCATCCCAGCTCCAGCGAACCCTAGCCCGAGCCGATCGCTCCCCCGTTCCCCGTCGCTCCCTTCGCTCCCTTTTAGCGCCGCCAGGCGATTCCTCTCGAACCCCTCCTCTCCTCCCTCGCCAGACCTTGAGCGCCTCCTGCCCGTCCTCAAGACCGCATCGCGCTAGCCATCCCCCTCCTCGTCCAGAAGCAGCCACGAGCGCCTCCTGCGCCTCAGGCCCTCCTCCTCCATTGCCCTCGCGCGACGAGGCCTCGCAGGCCCCAGCCTCCGCCGCATCACCAGCGCCGGCCAAGGGCCCCTGCCTCGTCCATCCTCGCCGCCATCCCTCCAGCACGCCGCCGTCCGCTCACCGAGGCCCCGCCTCCTCGTCCAGTGCGACCGCACCGCCTGGTCGTCCCGTCGGCCTCCACCAGGCCCCTGCCGCCAGCTCCCCCCGCGCTCGGGGGCCCCCTCCTCTACAACCCCGAGTGCCTCCCTCCGGCCGCCAGGAGCTGCGCCTCCAGCAGCCGGCCCGCGCCTGGCTGCCTCCACGCCAGGAGCCCAGCACCGAGTGCAGCGCCCATCTCCCTCGCCAAGTCCATCATCGCCCGAAGCCCAGCGACCGCGCGAGTCCCCGCGGCCTTCTCCTCCTCGACGGATCCAGTCGCGTCTCCGGCCTCCCTTCCTCCCCTGCAGGAGCCCGTCGACAGCAGCGCCCCGTGCAGCTCCTCCGACCAGCGCCTCCATCCGCAGCGCCTTTGCGCCTCCTTGCTGCTGCCTCCGTGAAGCCCGAGTGTTTCTTTTCTTTTGTGTGCATCGGAGCTGCCAAGTTCCTCTTCCAGGGACGCCAAGACCCTGGATACACCAAGTTCGACTACCGCATCGTATAACCAAGTTCAATGACGAGCCTCGAGTACGACTACACGGTGGCGCGTCAAGTACCACTTCGAACCGTCAAGTTCCTCTTCAAGAAGTACGACTACATCCGATGTTGATGTTGTTTTTGCCAAGTACCTCGACACCGACCCTGAACGTCTACGAACGTGTACCACTACCGTCGCCAAGTCCCGAGACCGGCAAGTACCACGACGACCCGCCAAGTACCTCTTCGGAAACAAAAACGCCAACGTGAACGACTACCGTCACCCCGTGTACGACTACGAACGAGAACAACTACTTCCCACTACGTGCATGTACCACTACTTCCACTACGTCCCTCGACGACTCGAACCGCTTCGAGAACGATGTTCCGAAGGTATAACCCCGAGACGATGACCCGTGGATGATGCATGTGTTGTATGAAATGTTTGCCCTTGTGTGCATCGTGCCCGTTTCGCCTTTTGTCATGCTCCTCGGTTGCCTCGTCGCCGACCCGTGGGAACCCGGAGACGGGATCACCCCACCTTTCTTCTTGTCCTGCTCGCTCACGCCACCTTTCTTTTGCACCGGTCTCTCACCGAGTTACCGGAACCGAGATGTTGCCGTAGCATCATTTTCGGATTCGTTGCCGTGGCACCCTTTCCTTTCACCACGGTGACAAGTGCTTCATATCTCTCTTGTTAACCTTTTAATAAAATTGCATAAAACTTGATCATATCATCCGCATCATGTTAACAACATTATTGTGTGAATTGTTGTTTGCTAAGATTGCTAAACATGCTCATGGGGTTTTTCCGGATATGTTGTTGTTATTTTCCGGCCTCATTTAAAATGTCTAAATAGTGTAGTTTTATTATGCTTCACCTCTTGCTATGTTAAAAACATTTAATCTTGTCTTGTATATAAACGAGAGTCAACTAAATAAATAAATGTGGTGTTTCGTCAATATGCAACTCGTTGCATATTGAGCTCCACTTAACTTGTAGTTTTGTTTGTGCACATTGCCATGCCATTCATAATTAAACCGGACATGCATCATACTTGGATGTGCATCGTATGCCATGTTTATGCTTGTGTGTTTACCGTGTTGTTTGCTTCTTTCCGGTTGCTTCTCTTGTTAGCTTCGGTTTCGTTCCGGAGTTGTGAGGATTCGCTCGACTGTTGCTCCGTCTACTTCATGGATCTGTTCTTCTCCCTTGTGGAATCCCAGGCAAGATGATCATACCCTTGGATACCTTTACTACCATTGCCATGCTTAGTTGTCTCGATGCTATCGTTACATGTCGCGCTACCCATCTTTTATGTCAGCCTCTCCTTGTTGCCATGAAACCTCTAACCTTTGAAACCTTCCTAGCAAAACCACTGTTTGGCTATGTTACCCGCTTGCTCAGCCCCTCTTATAGCGTTGTTAGTTGCAGGTGAAGATGAAGACCGTTCCAGGAGGGAACTTGTTGTTGTTATATCACAATATCTATAATTATTAATAACACACCTATATACTGGGCATGGGCGGAAGGCTTGGCCTTTTGCTCGGTGTTTTGTTCCACTCATGCCACCTTAGGCGCCGATAAACCGGCATTATGTTCCTTGATTTTGCGTTCCTTACACGATGGGTGGATGGGGACCCCTTGACAGTTCGACTTTGAATAAAACTCCTCCAGCAAGGCCCAACATTGGTTTTAATTTGCTCATAATAACAACTTAAATAATTAATTAATTGCATAGGGGGTCATGTCCCCGGGTTCTTAATTCTACATAATAGGGGGGGCCAGTGCTGATGGTGTTGGTCCCAAACGGGGGTTCTGCGGGGTCACCACGAGGAAACTCGAGGATTGATATAAACCTGTAGAATCGCCCATCCGGACGTGGCCTGAGACGAGATACGCGCGGCTACTATCAGGGTGTCGGCACGCCGGGAGGTCTTGCTGGACTTGTTTTACCATTGTTGAAATGTCTTGTGCACCGGGATGCCGAGCCTGATCGGATTTCCCTAAGATAAGGGGTGATGATATTATATTTATCACTTCAGCTAATCGTGAGAGCTTGTGATGGGCTAAGTTGGAACACCCCTGCAGGGTTATGATCTTTCGAAAGCCGTGCCCGCGGTTATGTGGCAGATTGGAATTTGTTAATGTCCGGTTGTAGAAAACTTGACAGAGGATCCGAAGTAAAACACACAACTGTGTGAGTAACCGTGACTGTCTCTTTTCACTTTGAGAAGAGAACACGGTGGGGTTATGTTTGACTCGTATGTAGTTTAGGATATATAGCGATCACCTTTTGCGACCGTTTGCATAGATGCTCATCTTATTATTGTACTCGTAAGTTAACCACCATATTATGCTTAGCCGCTGCTGCAACCTCACCACTTTACCTCTTCCTACCCATAAAGCTTTGCTAGTCTTGATACCCATGGTTATGGGATTGCTGAGTCCTCGTGGCTCACAGATACTACAACACCAGATGCAGGTTCAGCCGAGAATGATGCAAGAGCTGGTTCAAGTACTTCACCGGGAGTTCTATGAAGAGAGTGGCCGTATGCTTGTGACGTTTCGACGATCAGTAGTGGTTTCTACTAGGGGCGATTCGGACCTGTGGCTTCTTGTTTTGGTATCTTTCTTTTGGATCTTCGCCCGTAGTCAGGTTGTGGTGTTTTGAATGATGTTTTGCTTATGTAATGTATTGTGTGAAGTGGCGAGTGTAAGCCAACTATTTCGTTTTGCAATTTAATCCCTCTTTTACATGAGTCGTGCAAAGATACCAAACTTGCGATCATTCCAGAATGGGCTTATATCTTTAAGTCGTGCCTCGACACGTAGGAGATATAGTTCCATCCTGGGCATTACAGATAAGGACCTTTATTATGCAGCTGTCGCTTTTATTACTTCCATATCAGAAGATCGTATAAAGCTAATTTCTCCCACACTAATAAATCATACATATTTTAGCGAATTGCAACATGACAACTTACTTGGAAGGATCTTTCTCAATCCATAGGTAGGTATGGTGGACTCTCGTGGCAAAACTGGGTTTAAGGATATATGGAAGCACAAGTAGTATCTCTACTTAGTGCTAGGAGTTTTGGCTAGCATGAGGGGGAAAGGCAAGCTCAGCATGTTGGATGATCCATGACAATATACTTTATTTCGGATATAAGAATACATAACCCATTATGTTGTCTTCCTTGTCCAACATCAACTCTTTAGCATGTCATACTTTAATGAGTGCTCACAATCATAAAAGATGTCCAAGATAGTATATTTGTATGTGAAGCATCTCTTCTTTTATTACTTCCTATTAATTGCAACGGTGACCAAAACTATGTTTGTCAACTCCCAACAACTTTTATTTATCATACTCTTGTATGTGAAGTCATTAGTTCCCATAAGATCGATATGATCTCTTTGAAACTTTTTGTGTTTTCTTTCTTTTTATCATGGCCCAAGTGAGGAAATCAAGCCCTTGACTCAACACTAATCTTCATTATACAGCTCAGGGACTCGATTACAAAGGGTAAAGCTCACAAAGCAAAAGCTCACAACTAGATCATGCTAACTTTATTCTACTAGACCAAGATACTACCAAAAGGATCGAACTAAGTAAAACAGTAAAGATAGGAGTGATGGTGATACGATACTGGGGTCACTCCCCCAAGCTTGGCAGTTGCCAAGGGGAGTGCCCATACCCATATGATTATGTCTCCTTCTTCGGGGGTGGTGATGATGAAGTTGAAAGTAGTGATGGCGGATCCTCATATATCGAGCGTAGGAGATCCTCCAGCTTGCGTATAATACCTTTGAGTGCAGCTATGTAATCCTTCAACAAAATATTTTCTTTTGTGAGATGCTTGTTTCGAATCTGAGCTAACTCAATCATCCTGAAAGCTTCTATCTCAGTTGAGGTAAAGATATTAGGAAGGGATTTAGAGGTGTCTTCTTCTCCCGATTGGAGCCGGATCTTCCACCTCCATCTTGATCTTCTTCTCCTTGTGGATCTCCTCGGGTCCTTCCCTCTTCAGATCTATCTTCATTAGCCAAACATCGTTGCCTTCGTTGTTGGAGGAGGGAGACGACATGATGTCTGGCTTCGCAAACCCTAGCAGAAAACAGCTCGAAACAAGAACAGAGGATTTTTGCGTGATACAGAGGTCAAAACCTTCGAGAGTATATATAATGAATTTTTACCGACAAAAAGGAGTAACCCACAAGAAAACAGAGTCCGGGGGACACACGTGGTGTCCACGAGGCAGGGGGCGCGCCCTGGGAAGGGGGGCGCGCCCTCCACCCTCGTGGAGGCCTCGTGTCTCCTCCGAATTGCTTCTTATTTTTCTATTTTTCTAAATATTCCAAAACAGAGAAAAATTGCCTTTAGAACTGTTTTGGAGTCGGTTTACTGACCGTTTCACATGCCTCTTCCTTTTCGGAGGCTGAATCATTCTGGAAAGTGTCCCTTATGTATTCCTCTGGGTTTACGATTTCGATAACATTGGGTTCAACATTTATAGGATTACGTGAGATATAATGTTTGATTCTTTGACTGTTCACCACCTTCAGATTTGTGCCTTTGAAGCTGTTGATTTTTATGGCACCGGAACGATAAACCTCCTCAATAATGTAAGGTCCTTCCCACTTGGAGAGAAGTTTTCCTGCAAAAGATCTTAAACAAGAGTTGTATAGTAATACATAATCACCTACTTTAAACTCACGCTTTTGTATCCTTTTGTCATGCCATCTTTTAACTTGTTATTTAAACAGTTTGGCATTCTCATAGGCCTGGGTTCTCCATCCATCGAGGCAGCTAATGTCAAATAGCCTCTTTTCACCAGCAAGTTCGAAATCATAATTGAGCTCTTTAATAGCCCAATATGCCTTATGTTCTAACTCAAGAGGTAAGTGACAAGCTTTTCCATATACCATTTTATATGGAGACATACCCATAGGATTTTTGTATGTAGTTCTATAGGCCCATAATGCATCATCAAGTTTCTTGGACCAATTCTTCCTAGACCTATTAACTGTCTTTTGCATAATTAATTTCAACTCCCTATTACTTAGTTCTACTTGACCGCTAGTCCGTGGGTGATAGGGGGATGCGATTCTATGGTTGACATCATACTTTGCAAGCATCTTACGGAAAGCACCATGAATAAAGTGTGAACCACCATCAGTCATTAGATATCTAGGGACTCCAAACCTCGGAAAAATAACTTCTTTAATTATCTTAATAGAGGTGTTGTGATCAGCACTACTAGTTGGAATAGCTTCTACCCACTTAGTAATGTAATCAACAGCAACTAAAATATGTGTGTATCCATTAGAGGTAGGAAACGGTCCCATATAATGAAAGCCCCAAACATCAAATGGTTCAATAACAAGTGAATAACTCATAGGTATTTCTTGACATCTACTAATATTACCAATTCTTTGACATTCATCACAAGATAAGACAAACTTACGGGCATCCTTGAAGAGAGTAGGCCAATAAAAACCGGATTGCAATACCTTGTGTGCAGTTCTATCTCCCGCATGGTGTCCTCCATAGGATTCGGAGTGGCACTTGCATAGGATATGTTCCTGTTCATGCTCAGGTAAACAACGTCAAATGATACCATCTACTCCTTCTTTATAAAGATGTGGGTCATCCCAGAAGTAATGTCTCAAATCATAGAAGAACTTTTTCGTTTGCTGGTATGTGAAGCTAGGAGGTATAAACTTAGCAACAATATAATTAGCATAATCAGCATACCATGGAGCAGCACGAGAAGTATTTATGATAGCTAATTGTTCATCAGTAAAGCTATCATCAATAGGTTGTGGGTCATCAAGTATATTCTCTAACCTAGACAAGTTATCTGCTACGGGGTTCTCAACTCCCTTTCTATCAACGATATGAAGTCAAATTCTTGCAGCAAGAGAACCCATCTAATAAGTCTAGGTTAAGCATCTTTCTTTTCCATAAGGTAATTGATAGCAGCATGATCAGTGTGAATAGTTACTTTAGAATCAATGATATAGGGTCTACACTTATCACAAGAAAATACAACTGCTAAAAATTCTTTCTCAGTAGTGGCGTAATTTCTTTGGGCACTATCTAGAGTTTTACTAGCATACTGGATAACATTCAATTTCTTATCAACTCTTTGCCCTGGAACAGCTCCTACATCATAATCACTAGCACCGCACATAATCTCAAAGGGTAAATTCCAGTCAGGAGGCTGGACAATAGGTGCAGAGATCAATGCTTTCTTAAGTATTTCAAATGCTTCTAGACAATCATCATCAAAGACAAAAGGAATATATTTTTGTAAGAGATTAGTCAGAGGCCTAGAGATTTTGGAGAAGTCCTTAATGAATCGCCTATAAAACCCGGCATGAACAAGGAAACTTCGTATACCTTTGATGTCCTTAGGGAATGGCATCTTTTCGATAGCATCAACTTTAGCTTTGTCAACTTCAATACCTCTTTCGGAAATTTTATGTCCCAAGACAATGCCTTCATTAACCATAAAGTGGCACTTCTCCCAATTCAAGACAAGGTTAGTGTCTTCACATCTCTGCAAAACTCGATCAAGGTTGCTTAAGCAATCATCAAAGTTCCGTAAATGGAAAAATCATCCATGAACACCTCAACAATCTTTTCACAAAAATCAGAGAATATAGCCATCATGCATCTTTGAAAGGTAGCAGGTGCATTACATAAACCAAAAGGCATACGTCTGTAAGCAAAGGTGCCGAAAGGACAAGTAAAAGTGGTCTTTTCTTGATCCCCTTATGACACAGGTATTTGAGAGAAACTGGAATAACCGTCTAGAAAGCAGAAATGAGTATGTTTGGATAACCTTTCTAGCATTTGATCAATAAATGGCAAGGGGTAATGATCTTTCTTAGTAGCTTTATTTAACTTACGGAAATCAATTACCATCCTATAACCTGTAACTATTCTTTGCGGGATCAATTCATCTTTATCATTAGGACGACAGTCATACCTCCTTTCTTAGGGACACAATGGACATGACTTACCCACTGGCTATCAGCAACTGGATAGATAATACCTGCCTCTAGAAGCTTTAGTATTTCCTTTCTTACCACTTCCTTCATCTTAGGATTTAACCGTCGTTGATGATCAATAACCGGTTTAGCATTTTCTTCCAATTTTATCTTGTGATGGCATATAGTGGGACTAATGTCCTTAAGATCATCCAGAGTATATCCAATAGCAGCACGATGCTTCTTCAGAGTTTTCAATAATTTTTATTCTTCTTGCTCTGAAAGGTTAGCACTAATAATAACAGGATATATCTTCTTTTCGTCAAGATAAACATACTTAAGATTATCAGGTAAAGGTTTAAGTTCAAACACGGGATCACCCTTGGGTGGAGGAGGATCCCCTAGGATTTCAACATGCAAGTTGTTTTTCAACACGGGTCCCTGTGTAAGGAATATTTCATCTATCTCCCTTCTCTCATTCATATGCATATCATTTTCGTGGTACAGCAAGTATTGTTCTAAAGGATCATTAGGTGGCACGACAATAGAAGCAAGACCAATAATTTCATCCTTACTGGGTGGTGCCTTTTCAAGGGGTTGTCTACGGAATTTAGCAAAGTTAAAATCATGAGACATATCCCCGAATCCAACAGTGACAATATCTTTCACGCAATTTATCTTGGCATTAACAGTATTCAAGAAGGGTCTACCAAATATAATGGGACATAATTCATCTTGTGGGTAACTAAGAACAAGAAACTCAGCAGGGTATTTAACCTTCCCACACAAGACTTCAATATCTCTAACAATCCCAACTGGTGAAATAGTATCTCTATTAGCAAGCTTAATAGTAACATCAATCCCTTCTAACTCAACAGGTGCAATATCATGCATAATTTTGTTATACAAATCAAAAGGGATAATACTCGCACTAGCACCTACGTCACATAACCCATGATAGAAATGATCTCCTATCTTAACAGAGATAACAGGCAGGCCTACAACATGTTTATGTTTATTCCTAGCATTGGGTTTGGCTATTCTAGCAGACTCTTCTTGGAGGTAAATAACGTGTCCATATAAATCTTTTACCAAGAGATCTTTAACCATAGCAACACTAGGTTCAACTTTAATTTGCTTAGAGGGTGTAGGTGTTCTAGTATTACTCTTATGAACTACAGTTGAAGCTTGAGCATGATCCTTTATCCTAACAGGGAAAGGTGGTTTCTCAATATAAGTGGTAGGTATAACAGGATCAACATTATAAGTGATAGTCTTTTCTTCAACTTTAATAGGTTCAACTACTTTTACTTCAATAGGGGGATGGTATTTAAACCACTTCTCCTTGGGGAGATCAACATGAGTAGCAAAAGATTCACAGAAAGAAGCTACTATCTCAGAGTCAAGTCCATATTTAGTGCTAAACTCACGGAAAACATCGGCATCCATAAAAGCTTTAACACAATCAAACTTAGGGGTCATACCTGACTCCTTACCTTCGTCGAGATCCCAATCTTTAGAGTTGCATTTAATTCTTTCCAATAAATCCTATTTGAAGTCAATAGTCTTCATCATATAAGAGCCAGAACAAGAAGTATCGAGCATGGAGCAATTATTAAGAGAGAGCCGAGCATAAAATTTTTGAATGATCATTTCTATTGAGAGCTCATGATTGGGGCATGAATATAACATTGACTTAATCCTCCCCTAAGCTTGAGCGATGCTTTCTCCTTCGCGAGGCCAGAAATTATAAATATAATTACGATCACGATGAACCTGGTGCATAGGGTAGAACTTCTGGTGAAATTCCAACTTCAGACGATAATAGTTCCATGATCCCATATCATCGCATAGCCTAAAGCATGTCAATGCATCTCCCTTCAAAGATAAAGGGAAGACCTTCTTCTTGATAACATCCTCGGGCATACCTGCAAGCTTAAACAATCCACAAACTTCATCCACATAGATTAGATGTAAATCGGGATGCAGTGTTCCATCTCCTGTAAAGGGATTTTCAAGAAGTTTCTCTATCATACCCTCAGGAATCTCAAATGAGACATTTTCAATAGGTGCAGTAGGTTGAGGAGCAACTCTTTGCTCTTCTGATCGGGGTGAAGATATCCCGAACAAGCCCCTCAAAGGATTTTGAGCCATAGTAACAAGTGACAATAAATTTTAGCACACGACGCTTCACTACCCAGCAACGGCGCCAGAAAAGATTCTTGATGACCCACAAGTGTAGGGGATCAATCGTAATCCTTTCGATAAGTAAGAGTGTCGAACCCAACGAGGAGCAGAAGGAAATGATATGCAGTTTTCAGTAAGGTATTTTCTGCAAGCACTGAAATTATAGGTAACAGATAGTTTTGTGATAAGGTAATTGGTAGCAAGTGAAAAAAGGTAAAAGTAAATAAGGTGCAGCAAGGTGGCCCAATTCTTTTTGTAGCAAAGAACAAGCCTGGACAAACTCTTATATAAAGGAAAGCGCTCCCGAGGACACATGGGAATTATCCTCAAGCTACTTTTCATCACGATCATCTGATTCGCGTTTGGTACTTTGATAATTTGGTATGTGGGTGGATCGGTGCTTCGGTGCTGTCCTTACTTGGGCAAGCCTCCCACTTATGATTAACCTCTAATGCAAGCATCCGCAACTACAAAAGAAGTATTAAGGTAGACCTAACCATAGCCTGAAACATATGGATCCAAATCAGCCCCTTACGAAGCAACGCATAAACTAGGGTTTAAGCTTCTGTCACTCTAGCAACCCATCATCTACTTATTACTTCCCAATGCCTTCCTCTAGGCCCAAATAATAGTGAAGTGTCATGTAGTCGATGTTCACATGACACCACTAGAGGAGAGACAACATACATCTCATCAAAATATCGAACGAAGACCAAATTCGCATGACTACCAATAGCAAGACTTCTCCCATGTCCTCAGGAACAGAAGTAACTACTCACAAGACATAATATTGTTCATGGTAAGAGGGGCATTAATATGCATAATGGATCTGAACATATGATCTTCCACCAAATAAACCTACTAGCATCAACTACAAGGAGTAATCAACACTACTAGCAACCCACATGTACCAATCTGAGGTTTGGGTACAAATATTGGATACAAGAGATGAACAAGGGTTTGAGAGGAGATGGTGTTGGTGAAGATGTTGAGGAAGATAGCCGTACCCAAGATGGGAGAGTTGTTGGTGATGACGGCGGTGACGATTTCCCCCTCTCGGAGGGAAGTATCCCCGACAAAACAGCTCTGCCGGAGCCCTAGATTGGTTTCCACCTCGGTTCCGCCTCGAGACGGCAGCGTCTGGTCCCGAAAGCCTCCTTGTGATTTTTTCTAGGTCAAAACACCTCATATAGGGGAAGATGGGCATCGGGGGCCTTCCAGCTGGCCCACGAGGCAGGGGGGCGCGCCCTGGGAAGGGGGGTGCGCCCCCACCCTCGTGGACAGCCGGTGCCCCCCTCGTAGACTTCTTTCGCGAGATATTTTTTATATTTTCCTAAACAAAGTTCTGTTGAGTTTCCGGGCTTTTGGAGTTGTGCAGAATAGGTTTCCAGAGTTTGCTCCTTTTCCAACCCAGAATTCCTGCTGCCGGCATTCTCCCTCTTCATGTAAACCTTGTAAAATAAGAGAGAAAAGGTATAAGTATTGTGACAAAACATGTCAGAACAGCCCATAATGCAGTAAATAACAACATATAAGCATGATGCAAAATGGACGCATCATGGTACAAGATCAATCACGGTGCAATTCACAAACAACATGATGCAAGACATGTCATGGGATGTAAGTCATGATGTGCGTATGCATGAGGATGCTCTCGACCCTAAAGGAGAAGATGACGGAAATGGCTTCATCTTGGGCAACCAAACAAGCCACTGGATAGAGGGGAAGATGTCAGTCGAAATCGATATAAGGATCATTGGAATCGGATGCACGGTTTGCATATGGCAAACAAAACAAGATGCAATGCAAAACTGAAGTTAACAGCAACATGACATCTTTGGAGCAAGGTTTAAATATGCTAGAACACCCAAACATGAAGACCAAAGGCATGGATGTGAAATAGACATGATTCTCAACAAGTATGAACCCAGAGCACACCCAAAAACTTGCTGGAACACAATTAAACAAGCATGGCAAAATTTAATAAGTTAACAGATTTTTCAGACTTAGTGAAATTACTAGGCATGCGACCAGGAACATTTTGTAGCTACCTTTGGAGGCACATAACAGCAAGCAAAACAATTCTAACAAGCTTGAAATTTACATGAGCATGAAGAAGACATATTATACTTCCAATTCATCCAAAGAAACAATTCATTCCATGCAAGGGTTGCTTAACATGAGCTTTGCCAAAGTGAATGTTCTGTTAATAGGATCATAGTTTTAATTTCAAGTATTTTGAGAGCAAGATTACAACAAGCTACAGAAGGGCATATATGCAAACAAAGGCATGGATTGATAGAAAATACATGGATATCAATACATGCTCACTAGTTATTCCAAAACATGCATGGAAAATATTGTGGCATCAAGTTTACATGGCAACATGTTATTACAGATTTCAGACTTAGCAGTTTTTCACTAAGTATAAATTAACAACATTGACATGGCATGTTTACAAGCTTGTTTAAGTAACCACAGAGCATATCATGGAAAACCAAATACACCACTTCAAAGACGACATGATTATGCTCCTAAAACATGTTGACACGTGACACAAAAGAAAATCACACAAAATGCTACGAAAAAGACAAATCATCAAGTGATAAAAATTTCAGCAACTTAACAGCCACAAGTACTTTTGCAACAGGGTTAAACATGGCATAATGCAACCTAACAAGACGAACATTTTGACATATCATACACTCCATTTGGACCAACACGCACAAAGTTACGAACTCACGAACATGCTAACATATTGTTGACAGTCAACTAGTGCTGAAACAGTAACATCACGAAGCAGTTTGTCAAAGAATATTAAGATATCTTGATGAACCCTAACATGCACAAAACTGATTCCATCACATAGAGCACTTCGAGATGAACATTTTGATATATTATATGTGCGAAACATAGCTATGAGCATGGAGATATGACATGATGAAGGAGGCAACATTTATAGGAATTTCGGGACTTGGTAGAATCTTACCCTTCGAAAAATCAAACGTGGACGGAGGGATCCGGGCGCGGGGTGGCGTTTGGTTGGCGGGACTGGTGAATCTGGTCCACCTGACCAGATCGGGACGGAGGCGGTGGCGGCTCGCCGGAGACGGGGCCTGTGGCGAGGAGACCCGGCGGTCGGCGGTGGAGGGAGTCGCGGCGGCGATGGTGACGGAGGTCGCGGCGGCAGCGGGGGACTGCGGGGCGTTGCGGGGGCGCCGTCGGCGCCGGTGGTGGTGGCGCGAGCCGGCGGCGGCGACCGGACGGGCGGCGGTGCGTGCGGAGGAGATGGCCGGCGACGAGGAGGCGCGTCGGGGCGGCAGAGGCGCTGGCCGGGGCACGGAGGCGGCGGCGCGACGCGCGGGCCGGGGGGGCCCTCCTGGGCCCGGCGGGCCGGCAACGCGGGTGGAGGTTGGACGGCGGCGCCCGCCACATGGCGCGTCATGGTTGGACGAGGGGGCATGGTTGGGATGGGCTAGTGGGCTGTTGTGGAGGGGTGTTGGGCCAAAAGATACAGGGCTTCCGGTGTTAACGCGGTTAACCATTGGAGTATCAAACGACCAGCAAACGAGACAAAACTACACAGGCGGTCTACCGGTGATATACCAAGACCACTTGACAACTCCCGGCCCATTCAGAGGATGTTTTTATCCCGCTCACAAAACAAAGACTAGAGAGGTGCGACGGGTGCCGTGTGAGAGAGCCGAAACCCGAAACGAACAACGAAGATGATGCAACTACACCCGGATGCAAGTGAGACTATGCCAATGCAATGCACATAATCAAAATGACATGGTGACATGCAACACATGCATAAGGCAAAAACGAGGAAACCCGAAATGAAGGAAGAGCCCAGAAAGGAATTGCTTAAGTCAACGATGCATATATTGCCATAAATGGAATTGTTACATCTGGGGTGTTACAATTAGTCTCTTCTTGGACAGCGGAGACTTTCTGAATAAACGCATCAATATTGGAGTTATATTCAGAATTCAAATAGCAATATTTCAATATAGCAAGATTTTTAGGCCTATAAATATCATCGTCAAAGGCATCATACTTTTTAAATAGAGATTCAATTTCATAAGCACCCTTAAAAGCAATGAATTCTTCTATTTGTTCCACATTATAATAATCATATATACCATTAGCATAAGAAGCTAAGGTTTCATTGTCATTAAATTTGTATGAAAAGGGAAGGTGTGGAGCCTTCATACTAGAGCAACAAGTATAATCATATCTCAAGCATAGTTGCCGAGCATACCAATGCAACAGATAAATTTGATCCCATAATAGTTTCCCTCTTTGTGTCAAGCAATAATCCCTAAAGTATTCATGTTGATCCAACGTTACTCCCATTATATAGTTGAATGGGGTTTTCTCAGGATTATCAAAGCAGTACATAATATTTTTCACATATTGAGCATCGAGGGTTTTAGGAGGTTCCCCATCTCCATGAGTAGCAAGTACACCTATTTTTTTTTGGTATTTTGTGTTCCATATCCATAACTAAAGATAGAAAACAACTTATAATAGCAAATAAAATCTACTTAGTGATAAAGAAACAAGCACACAAGAGAATATTCACCCCACGCTATTGCTCCCCGGCAACGGCGCCAGAAAAAGGTCTTGATAACCCACAAGTGTAGGGGATCAGTTGTAGCCTCTTTCGATAAGTAAGAGTGTCGAACCCAACGAGGAGCTAAAGGTAGAACAAATATTCCCTCAAGTTCTATCGACCACCGATACAATTCTACGCACGCTTGACGTTCACTTTACCTAGAACAAGTATGAAACTAGAAGTACTTTGTAGGTGTTGTGGGATGGGTTTCAAGAATATAAAGAGCACGTAAATAAAAACTAGGGGCTGTTTAGTAAAGAAGCAATAAATTTAGTATAGCAAGTGTGGAAAAGTGGTGGTAGGAGTTGCAAAATTGTCCCTAAGCAATTGACTACGTTACTAGACCAATAGCAAATTTTATGTGGGAGAGGCCACTGCTAGCATGTCATCCCTGACTTGGAATTCTATGCACTTATGATTGGAACTATTAGCAAGCATCCGCAACTACTAACATTCATTAAGGTAAAACCCAACCATAGCATTAAGATATATTGGCCCCCCCTTCAATCCCGTATGTATGAATTCCTATGCTAGGTTGAAGCTTCTGTCACTCTTGCCCTCCAATACATAGTCCTATCAACATACAACTAACCCTATGGTGTGATACACGCGCACGCTCATATGATGGGTACCAAAGGACAACAACATAACCACAATCAAATTAAATCAATCATAGCAATTCACCAATTGCTGATAGGACAACGAAAATCTACTCGGACATCATAGGATGGCAACACATCATTGGATAATAATATGAAGCATAAAGCACCATGTTCAAGTAGAGGGTACAGCGGGTTGCGGGAGAGTGGACCGCTGTAGATAGATGGGGGAAGGTGATGAAGATGTTGGTGAAGATGACGGAGGTGTTGGTGTAGATCGCCGTCACATGATGATGGCCCCAACGGCGTTCCGGCGCCGTCGGGGCAAAGGGGGAGAGAGCCCCTTCCTTCTTATTCTTCCTTGACCTTCTCCCTAGATGGGAGAAGGGTTTCCCCTATGGTCCATGGCCTCCATGGCAGCAGAGGGTCGAGAGACCCTCCGAGATTGGATCTGTCTCTCTGTCTCTATCTGTTTCTGCGTTCCCAGATTCTGGCCTTTCACCGTTTCTTATATTCCCGGAGATCCGTAACTCCGATTGGACTGAATTTTTGACACGATTTGTATCTGGATATTAGCTTTCTTGCGGCGAAAGAAGGGCACCAACCACCTTACGGGGTGGCCACAAGGGTCAGGGGCGCGCCCCCTGCCTCGTGGCCCCCTCGGGCATCGTCTCGCGTTGATTCTTCTTCCCAAAAATCACATATATTCCAAAAAAATATCCGTCTTTTTTATCCCGTTCGGACTCCGTTTGATATGGATATTCTGCGAAACAAAAAACATGCAACAAACTGGAACTGGCACTGGGCACTAGATCAATATGTTAGTCCCAAAAATAGTATAAAAAGTTGGCAAAAGTATGTAAAAGTTGTATAATAATGGCATGGAACAATAAAAAAATTTAGATACGACGGAGACGTATCAAACGTGAAGCCTGTATTTACAAGAAAGTGAGTGGGAGCACTACAACATTTTTGATAAGTATATGTGAATGACATATTGATGATTGGAAATGATGTAGAATTTTCTGGAAAGCATAAAGGATTGTTTAAAAGGAGTTCTTCAATAAAAGACCTCGGTGAAGCTGCATACATATTGGGCACCAAGATCTATAAAGATAGATCAAGACGCTTGATAAGACTTTCGTTGAGTACATACCTTGATATGATTTTGAAGGAGTTCAAAATGGATCAGTCAAGAAGGAGTTCTTGCCTGAGTTGTAAGGTATGAAGTTGAGTAAGATTCAAAACCTGACCACGGTAGAAGATAGAGAGAGAATGAAAGTCATTCCCTATGCCTCAGCCATAGGTACTATGAAGTATGCCATGCTATGTACTAGACCTATTGTGTACCTTGCCATGAGTTTGGCAAGGGGGTACGATAGTGATCCAGGAAAGGATCATTGGACATCGGTCAAAAACTATCCTTAGTAACTGGAGGACTAAGGCAATGTTTCTCGATTATGGAGGTGATAAAGAGTTCATCATAAAGAGTTACGCCGATGCAAGCTTTGACACTAATCCAGATAAATCTAAGTGTCAATCTGGATGTGTATTGAAAGTGGGAGCAATTGGCTAGAGTAGCTCCATGAAGAGCATTGTAGACATAGAAATTTACGAAATACATACAGATCTGAATGTGACTGGCCCATTGACCAAACTTCTCTCACAAAGCAAAACATGATCACACCTTAGTACTCTTTGGGTGTTAATCACATGGCGATGTGAACTAGATTATTGACTCTAGTAAACCCTTTGGATGTTGGTCACATGGCGATGTGAACTATGGGTGTTAATCACATGACGATGTGAACTATCAGTGTTAAATCACATGGCGACGTGAACTAGATTATTGACTCTAGTGCAAGTGGGAGATTGAAGGAAATATGCCCTAGAGGCAATAATAATGTTGTTATTTATATTTCCTTGTATCATGATAAATGTTTATTATTCATGATAGAATTGTATTAACCGGAAACTTAGTACATGTGTGAATACATAGACAAAACATAGTGTCCCTAGTATGCCTCTACTAGACTAGCTTGTTAATCAAAGATGATTATGTTTCCTGACCATATACATGTGTTGTCATTTGATGAACGGGATCACATCATTAGAGAATGATGTGATGGTCAAGACCCATGCGTTAGCTTAGCATAATGATCGTTTAGTTTTATTGCTATTTCTTTCTTCATGACTTATACATGTTCCTCTGACTATGAGATTATGCAACTCCCGAATATCGGAGGAATACCTTGTGTGCTATCAAATGTCACAACGTAACTGGGTGATTATAAAGATGCTCTACAGGTGTTTCCGAAGGTGTTTGTGGTGTTGGCATAGATCGAGAATAGGATTTGTCACTCCGAGTGTCGGAGAGGTATCTCTGGCCCTCTTGGTAATACTCATCATAATAAGCCTTGCAAGCAAATGACTAATGAGTTAGTCACGAGATGATGTATTATGGAATGAGTAAAGAGACTTGCCGGTAACGAGATTGAACTAGGTACGAAGATACCGATGATCGAATCTTGGGCAAGTAACATACCGATGACAAAGGGAACAGCGTATGTTGTTATGCGGTTTGATCAATAAAGAACTTCGTAGAATATGTAGGATCCAATATGAGCATCCAGGTTCTGCTATTGGTTATTGACCGGAGATGTGTCTCGGTCATGTCTACATAGTTCTCGAACCCATAGGATCCGCACGCTTAACGTTCGATGGCGATTTGTATTATGAGTTATGTGATTTTATGACCAAAGTTTGTTCGGAGTCCCAAATGAGATCACGGACATGACGAGGAGTCTCTAAATGGTCGAGAGGTAAAGATTCATATATTGGAAGGCTATATTCGGACATCAGAAATGTTCTGAGTGATTCGGGTATATTTCGGAGTACGAGGGAGTTACGCAAATTCACCGGGAGAAG
The DNA here is from genome assembly GCA_902687465.1 of Secale cereale. Classification (NCBI taxonomy): domain Eukaryota; kingdom Viridiplantae; phylum Streptophyta; class Magnoliopsida; order Poales; family Poaceae; genus Secale; species Secale cereale. Next base: position 368,894,968 of record LR738714.1, on the reverse strand, counting down.
TAATGGGCCTTATAGGGCCATACGGGAAGAGGAGGAGGCAGGCCAAGGGGAGGTGGCGCGTGCCTCCCCCATTGGTCCGAATTGGAGTAGGGGAAGGGGGCGGCGCCCCCCTTGCCTTTCCTACTCCCTCTCTCTTTCTCTCTTTCCTCCTCTCTTACTCCGAATAGGAAAGGGTTTCCTACTAGGACTTGTAAGTCCTAGTAGGACCCCCTACTCTTGGCATGCCCTAGAAGGTCGTCCTCTCTCCCTACCTCCTTTATATACGTAGGCAGGGGCACGCCAAAGACACACAAGTTGATCTTTTTGCCGTGTGCAGTGCCCCCCTCACAGTTACACACCTCGATCATATCGTTGCAGTGCCTAGGCGAAGCCCTGCGCTGGTAACTTCATCATCACCATCACCACGCCGTCGTGCTGACGAAACTCTCCCTCGTCCTCAACTGGATCAAGCGCTCGAGGGACGTCATCGTGCTGAACGTGTGCTGAACACGGAGCTACCGTACGTTTGGTACTTGGATCGGTTGGATCGTGAAGACGTTCAACTACATCAATCGCGTTACTAAACGCTTCCGCTTTCTGTCTACAAGGGTACGAGGACACACTCGCCCCGCTCGTTTCTATGTTTCTCCTAGATAGATCTTGCGTGATCGTAGGATTTTTGTTTTAAATACTACGTTCCCCAACATATTGATCGTTTAGTTCTATTGCTATTGCTTTCTTCATGACTTATACATGTTCATCTGACTATGAGATTATGCAACTCCCGATTACCGGAGGAACACCTTGTGTGCTATCAAACGTCACAATGTAACTGGGTGATTATAAACATGCTCTATAGGTGTCTCCGAAGGTGTTTGTTGAGTTAGCATGGATCGAGAATAGGATTTGTCACTCAGAGTGTCGGAGAGGTATCTGTTGGCCCTCTCGGTAATACACATCATAATAAGACTTGCAACCAAATGAATAATGGGTTAGGCATGAGATGATGTATTACGGAACAAGTAAAGAGACTTGCTGGTAACAAGATTGAACTAGGTATGATGATACCGACGATCGAATCTCGGGAAAGTAACATACCGATGACAAAGGGAACAACGTGTGTTGTTATGCGGTTTGACCGATAAAGATCTTCATAGAATATGTTGGAGCCAATATGATCATCCAGGTTCCACTATTGGTTATTTCCCGGAGATGTGTCTCAGTCATGTCTGCATAGTTCTCGAACCCATAGGGTCCGCACGCTTAAAGTTCGATGACGATTCGTATTATGAGTTATGTGTTTATTATGACCGAAGTTCGTTCGGAGTCCCAGATGAGATCACAGACATGAGGAGGAGTCTCGAAATGGTCGATACATGAAGAATGATATATGGGACGATGTTATTCGGACATCAGATGAGTTCCGAGGGGTACCGGATAACTATCAGAGTGCTGGAGGGTTGTCAGAACCTCTGGGGGAACTGATGTGCCTTCATGGGCCTTCATGGGCCTTAGTGGAAAGGAGAGGTGGGCCGCAAGTATGGCCATGCGCCCCCCCCCCATGGAAAGTTCGAATTGTACTAGGGAGGGGGCGACGCCCCCCCTCTTTCCTTCTCCTTCTCCCCCTCTCCTTCCTCCCCCTCTCTCCCTTTTGGTGGAATCCTACTAGGACTAGGAGTCATAGTAGGACTCCCCTCTTGGGTGCGCCCTAGGGGCCAGCCGGCCTCCTCCTCCCACCTCCTTTATATACATGGGGAGGGGGGCACCTGAGAACACACAAGTTGATCTTTTAGCCGTGTGTGGTGCCCCCTCCACAGTTTAACACCTCGGTCATATTGTCATAGTGCTTAGGCGAAGCCCTCCGCAGATTACATCATCAACACTGTCAACATACCGTTGTGCTACCAGAACTCTCCCTCGAGCCTCTGCTGGATCAAGAGCTCGTGGGACATCATCGTGCTGAACATGTGCTAAACATGGAGGTGCCGTACATTCGGTACTTGGATCGGTTGGATCGTGAAGACGTTCGATTACATCAACTGCGTTACTAAGTGCTTCCGCTTTCGGTCTACGAGGGTACGTGGACACACTCTCCCCGCTCATTGCTATGCTTCTCCTAGATAGATCTTGCGTGATCATAGATTTTTTTTGAAATACTACGTTCCCAAAAGTGGCATCATGAGCCAGGTCTATGCGTAGATGATATACACGAGTAGAACATAAAGAGTTGTAGGCGATAATAGTCATACTGCTTACCACCAACGTCATACTTTGATTTGGCGGTATTGTTGGATGAAGCGGCCCGGACCGACATTACATGACCGCGTTCATGAGACTGGTTCTACCGACGTGCTTTTGCACACAAGTGGCTGGCGGGTGTCTGTTTCTCCAACTTTAGTTGAATCGAGTGTGACTACGACCGGTCCTTGATGAAGGGTAAAATAGCACACTTGACGAATAATTGTTGTGGTTTGGACGCGTAGGTAAGAACGGTTCTTGCTAGAAGCCTGTTGCAACCACGTAAAACTTGCAACAACAAAGTAGAGGACGTCTAACTTGTTTTTTCAGGGCATGTTGTCATGTGATATGGTCAAGACGTGATGAGTTATACGATATTGTATGAGATGATCATGTGTTGTAAATTATCGGCAACCGGCAGGAGCCTTATGGTTGTCTCTGTATTGTATGAATTACGAACGCCATGTAATTGCTATACTTTATCACTATGAGTTAGCGATAGTAGTAGAAGCAATAGTTGGTGAGACGACCACGACGCTACGATGAAGATCATGCTGTCAAGCCGGTGACGATGGAGATCATGACGATGCTTTGGAGATGGAGATCAAAAGCACAAGATGATGATGGCCATATCATGCCACATAGTTTGATTGCATGTGATGTTTATCTTATTATGCATCCTATTTTGCTTGGAACAACGGTAGCATTATAAGATGATCCCTTACAAATTTCAAGGTACAAGTGTTCTCCGTGAGTATGCACCGTTGCGACTGTTCGCCGTGCCGAGACACCATGTGATGATCGAGTGTGATAAGCTCTACGTACACATACAACGGGTGTAAGACAGTTTTGCCCATGCAAAATACTCGGGTTAAACTTGACGATCCTAGCATGTACAGACATGGCCTCGGAACAATGGAGACCAAAAGATCGATCATGAATCATATATTAGATATGATCAACATAAAGATGTTCACCATTGAAAACTACTCCATATCACGTGATGATCGGACATGGTTTGGTTTATCTGGATCACGTGATCATTTAGATGACTTGAGGGATGTCAATCGAAGTGGGAGTTCTTTAGTAATATGATTAATTGAACTTTAATTTATCATGAACTTAGTCCTGATAGTTTTTGCATATCTATGTTGTTGTAGATCAATGTCCTGTGCTATCGTTCCCTTGAATTTTAATGTGTTCCTAGAGAAAGCTAAGTTGAAAGATGGTAGTAGCAACTACACGGACTGGATCCGTAACTTGAGGATTATCCTCATTGCTGCACAGAAGAATTATGTCCTTGAAGCACCGCTAGGTGACAAGCCCCCTCCCGCTAACGTGGACGCTTTGGACGTCTGGCAGACACAGTTTGATGACTACTTGATAGTTCAGTGTGCCATGCTTTACGGCTTAGAATCGAGACTTCAAAGACGTTTTGAACGTCATGGAGCATATGAGATGTTCCAAGAGTTGAAGTTAATATTTCAAGCAAATGCCCGAGTTGAGAAATATGAAGTCTCCAACAAGTTCTATAGCTGCAAGATGGAGGAGAACAGTTCCATCAGTGAACACATACTCAGAATTTCTGGGTACCACAATCACATGACTCAACTTGGAGTCAAGGTTGATGATGATAGTGTTATTGATAGAGTTCTTCAATCACTGCCACCAAGCTATAAAGGCTTCATGATGAACTATAATATGCAAGGGATGCTAAAGATAATTCCCGAGCTCTTCGCCATGCTCAAAGCTGCGGAGGTAGAAATCAAGAAGGAGCATCAAGTGTTGATGGTTAACAAGACCACTAGTTTCAAGAAAAACGGTAAGGGAAAGAAGGGTAACTTCAAGAAGAATAGCAAGCCAGTTGCTACTCCCGGGAAGAAACCCAAGTCTGGAGCCAAGCCTGAAACTGAGTGCTTCTACTGCAACGGGACTGGTCACAGGAAACGGAACTACCCCAAGTATTTGGTGGATAAGAAGGACGACAAAGCAAACAAAGGTATATTTGATATACACGTTATTGATGTGTACCTTACTAATGCTCGTAGTAGCGCCTGGGTATTTGATACTAGTTCGGTTGCTCATATTTGTAACTCAAAATAGGGGCTACGGATTAAACAAAGATTGGCTAAGGACAAGCTGACGATGCACGTGGGAAATCGTTCCAAAGTCGATGTGATCGCCGTTAGCTTAGCATATTGATCGTTTAGTTTTATTGCTATTGCTTTCTTCATGGCTTATACATGCTCCTCTGACTATGAGATTATGCAACTCCCGACTACCGGAGGAACACCTTGTGTGCTATCAAACGTCAAACGCAACTGGGTGGTTATAAAGATGCTCTATAGGTGTCTCCGAAGGTGTTTGTTGAGTTGGCATGGATCGAGAATAGGATTTGTCACTCCGCGTGTCAGAGAGGTATCTGTGGGCCCTCTCGGTAATACACATCATAATAAGCCTTGCAAGCAAATGACTAATGGGTTAGTCATGAAATGATGTATTACGGAACGAGTAAAGAGACTTGACGGTAATGAGATTGAACTAGGTATGATGATACGGACGATCGAATCTCGGGCAAGTAATATACCGATGACTAAGGGAACAACGTATGTTGTTATGTGGTTTGACCGATAATGATCTTCGTAGAATATGTAGGAGCCAATATGAGCATCCAAGTTCCACTATTGGTTATTGACCGGAGATGTGCCTCGGTCACGTCTACATAGTTCTCGAACTCGTAGGGTCCGCACGCTTAACATTCAACGGCAATTTTTATTATGAGTTATGTGTTTTTCATGACCGAAGTTTGTTCGGAGTCCCAGATGAGATCACGGACATGAAGGGTAGTCTCGAAATGGTCGAGACATAAAGAATGATATATTGGACGATGTTATTCGGACATCGGATGAGTTCTGAGGGATACCGGATAACTATCGGAGTGCCGGAGGGTTATCAGAAACTATGCGGGAACTAATGGGCCTTCATGGGCCTTAGTGGAAAGGAGACGAGGGCCGCAAGGGTGCCCCCCCATGGCAAGTCCAAATTGGACAGGGGAGGGGACGATGCCCCCCTCTTTCCTTCTCCTTCTCTCCCTCTCCTTCCTTTCCCGTCTCTCCCTTTTGGCGGAATCCTACTGGGACAAGGAGTCCTAGTAGGACCCCCCTCTTGCGCACGCCCTAGGGGCCGGCTGGCCTCCTCCTCCCCCTCCTTTATATACGCGGGGAGGGGGGCACCCTAGAACACACAAGTTGATCTTTTAGCCGTGTATGGTGCCCCCTCCACAGTTTAACACCTCGGTCATATTGTCATAGTGCTTAAGCGAAGCCCTCCACAGATTACATCATCAACACCGCCAACACACTGTCGTGCTGCCGGAACTCTCCCTCAAGCCTCTACTGGATCAAGAGCCAATGGGACGTCATCATGCTGAACGTGTGCTGAACACGGAGGTGCCGTACGTTTGGTACTTGGATCGGTTGGATAATGAAGACGTTCGACTACATCAACCGTGTTACTAAATGCTTCCACTTTCGATGTCCGAGGGTACGTGGACACACTCTCCCCGCTCGTTGCTATCCTTCTCCTAGATAAATCTTGCGTGATCGTATATTTGTCTTTGAAATACTACATTCCCAATAGGCCGAGCCGAGGACCCACCGATAACTTGCCACACCAACCGTGTTCCTTGGCGGTCTCAACATGGAATCCTCCGAAGTCTTGACGTATACTTCAAGGCTTATTCAAATGATCGGCATGTTTATCTTTAATTGTAGTCGACATACTTATAACCCAAGATACCATCGGTGCCTATATAAGTCGAGGTGTTTTGTCTATAGGGGGAAGTTAGAACTCGTTCATACGATCTCGAGGTAGACCATCATGTACTTTGTACCCCCGTCACAATAAATATAACAAGAGCATGACGTAGGGTTTTACCTCTTTGAGAGAGTCCAAATTTGTGTAAACATCGTGTCTTTATACTTCATGTTACCCATCTAGCCCAGACAATTAGCCCATGACCCCTACCCGAGATCCGTCGGTTTTAGCACTGACACCCTCATTAACGCAACACTACCTCCTCTTCCCCACCCGATAGGACCACCACCTCGCTTACCCCAAATCTCGCTGGATTCCATCGCCTCATGCGTGAGAGGCAAGCCACACTTGGATCCGCGGCCGCCTGTGGCGCTCCCTACCCGAAGGCCCCGCGTTCGTCATTGTAGTGGCGAGGGCCGACCCCCGTTCCTCGCATGGTTGTGGGTCCTACAATAATTACCAGGAGCTCGTGCGCATCTCCAACTGGGTGGTTGTGCCGCGCCACGCCGATCCATGGACTACGGGCCCTCGGATAGCAGCTATGAGTTGGGGCTAGGGCGGGGCTGCTCGGCTCTGCCTTCATGAGCCCGAACCTGCCGTCGCGCATGAGGCTCCCTCATCAGCATCGGCGTGCGCGAGCACATGCCGCGACAGACGTGAGAAGCGACGTCCAGGACCATCCCATATGCCTCCTCCACCTCCGCTAGTCGTCGAGCTTGCTGCAATCCGATCCTCGTGGGGAGAATCGGGAGGATGTAGTGAGGATGAGTGGGCCGGGGGGCGAAGAGTGTGGAGAGAAGTTGTCGCGGGTGAAAGATAGTGGATGTCGCCTAGAGGGGGGTGAATAGGCGCTTTACAGTAATTACAGACAAATACGGAATAAACCTAGCCTACAACAACTAGGCTCACCTATGTGCACCAGCAACTTATGCTAAGCAAGATAAACAACTAAGTGATAGCAAGATATATATGTATAACAAGAAACACTATGTCTATCACAAAGTAATGTGCATAAGTAAAGGGCTCGGATAAGAGATAACCGAGGCACGTGGAGACGATGATGTATCCCGAAGTTCACATCCTTGCGGATGCTAATCTCTGCTTCGAGCGGTGTGGACACACAATGCTCCCGAAGAACCCACTAGGGCCACCATGATCTCCTCACGCCCTCGCACAATGCAAGATGCCGTGATTCCACTAAGGGACCCTTGATAACGGTCATCGAACCCGTACAAATGTCAACCCTTTAGGGCGGTCACCGAACCCGTAGACTTTGGCAACCCTTGGGGGCGGTCACCGACACCCGTCAAATTGCTCGGGGTGATCTCCACAACCTCGACGCTTGCTCGGAGCTTTACAGCACAATGATTGAGCTCCGAACACCACCAACCGTCTAGGGCGCCCAAGAACCCAAGAGGAACAAGCTCTAGGGTACCAAGCACCCAAGAGTAATAAGCTTCTCAACTTGTAACTTCCACGTACAACCGTGGAGAACTCAAACTGATGCACTAAATGCAATGGCAAGGGCACTGGAGCGCCCAAGTCCTTCTCTCCCAAATCTCACCAAAGCAACTAATGCTAGGGAGTAAAATGAGAGGAAGAACGAAGAAGAGAACACGAAGAACTCCAAGATCTAGATGCAAGGAGTTCTTCTCACATAGAGGAGAAAGTGATTGGTGGAAACGTAGATCTAGATCTCCTCTCTCTTTTCCCTCAAGAACTAGAAAGAATCATTGGAGGGATTGAGAGATAGGAAGCTCGAAGAAGGTCAACAATGGGGGAAGAACACAAGCTAAAGAGATAAGGTTCAATAGGGAAGAAGATCCCCTTTTATAGGACCTCCCGAATCCAACTGTTATGTGCTCAGCCCCCACACGAGCGGTACTATCGATCAGAGAAGCGGTACTAATGCCCTGGCTGCAGTGCACATAGAGAAATGCAATGGTGCAAGACCACGAGCCGGTAGTTCCGCCAGAGCGGTACTACCGCTCGCCCCAACGGTACTACTGCTCGGGTTGCAGCTCAGGGCACTAAGGAGGTAGAGTAGGACATATGGGGTGAAGCAGAGCCGCACTAGCGGTACTACCGCTCGAAGGAGAGGTACTACCGCTTAGAGGTGGTACTGCCGCACACCCACAGCCGTTGTACAACCGATGGGAGCACGCAGGGTCTTGGAGGGGAGCGGAAGTGGAGCGATAGTGTTGGAAATATGAGCAATTTACCATATGATTTTATGAACAGAAATATTAGATAAAGCATGACTAATATAATAGAGATGGAGCAAGTCATGTAATCTAGCAGAGTGATAGAAAATAGCATTTCTACATGGGAACTAAAACAAAACTCATGTAGAAAAGAGAATAGAACAAGATAAACTAGACCAAGAAACTGTTCCATGATCCTAAACAGAGAGATCGTGGAGACGTACGAAGCAGCAACAGAAGCCCCCGGTTTTGGTTGCGGTGTCCTCGCCGGCCATGTCGTCGAAGAGGTTGTCGACGTCGGGGAAGAAGTCGTCGTCGGGGAAGTAGTCGTCGGCGACCGGATCGTCCGTGATGAATCAGCCAATAGTCGCGTTGAGCGCTCCCCATAAACCTTATCACCCTTCTCCCGTACAGGACTCAAAAGGTGTGGTTTCGGAGGCCTACTGTCCCGACCTGAGGTGCACGCTGCAAGCCGGGATGGGGAAGAACATACCAGCAGTGCAGTTGTAGCGACCCGACCCGAATGGATCAAGTCTCTATGCTTAAGTGTCATCCCTGGATCGGTATGCTGACACACACAGTACTCGAGGATTTATAACAGAGGTAAATCACATGTATTAAGTATCGTAAATACTATTACCTCAATCGATCATAGCGGAAGCAACAAAGGTTGTGGATTCCCATCAACACCAACGGAAAAGTTGAGTGTAGTCAGCGCAACCCTAACGTAACACTTACTCGTCGAATAATTCCTGCAACATGAGACGTTGCAGCCATGTAGGTCAGTACATTGAATGTACTAGCAAACACATTGTAATGAGTAATGATGAACAATGCCTACAACTACATGCATATTTGGCTGGTGGAGGCTGTATGGCTGTTTTTGCGTAAAGCTGATTTTTCCCTACCATGAAGAATGCATTTTATTTAACTACTTTGTTAATTTTAAATCATGAACAATTGAGAATGGTTCCTCCATCTCAATCCCAAATTAAAGTAATCATTAACCCAACAAATTAAATTATAGAGTGATGAGTTCAACAAATAATCCACTTCTAGATACTCAAAGATGTCCATAACCGGGGACACGGCTACTCATGAATAGTTTGTACACTCTGCAGAGGTTTGTGCACTTTTCCCCACAAGACCCGATCTCCTCCGTTTGATTTCTCGCACTGCATCATGTTTGAGAAACGGATGACCGAGACACGTTCTTTCAGAAGCGCTAGCACCTTACGACCGGGTGGACCGTAGCAACCTACATCCCCTACATCTGCTAGTCCACCACTTTAGATGTTCGCACGACTTACTCATACTATGCTAGAGCCCATAATAGCTTGTGGCTGCACACGGAAGTTTCTAGTATGAATAATCTCATGATCCCTTTGAGCCTGGGTGGCATTCCAATAGGACAATCACACGGAAACCACGGGATTTCCTAGGACAACTCTGGCATCACCAAGTGTCTGGGCAATCCATTGGTTCACTCCCAGGGTGCCCCAACCAATCCACCCAGATGTGTGTTCAAGTAGACACCTTAAGTTGAACCATTAATTAACAACTCACATCTGTCATGGATTTCACTCAAACCCAAACCACGTCTACGAGCATAGCACGGCAACCTAAGCAAACATAGAAGTAACTCCCAAGGATTTGAAAATAATGCAGGTAATAGGTTCTACCTCAAACTACTTCCCAGTCCCACAAGTTAAGAGATCCTACTGATGCAATATGTTTGAGGATATAACTAATGCAATGAAAACTGGGCATTGGAAAAATATGATCAAAGTGCGAACTTGCCTGCAATGTTTATGAAGATGATTCGCACTCAAAACTCTTGATATCTCTACTCGTCACACTCCGGTCAATCTATCGTAAGCAAGCAATAGTAACCACACATAAACAACCACTCAGAAAGATCGGACAGAACGAATAAACACTTCGGAAAACTTCAAAAACAAACGAATGTCTCTTGAAACATAAAACAATTTCCAACGGTACCAAAATTATGTAAATTTGGCCTTATCAGAGAGTTTAGGTCAAGAGCTTCGATTTGCAAAAAGAATCAACTGAAACGGAGTTACGAAACTCAAGTTATGATCAAACGAAGTTCAAATCTAAAACTAGTTGAATTCAAATTTTAAAGTTTTCAAAAACATGTTTGAGTTGTATTACTGGATAGAGGGGATTGTAACGAATACGTGGGCGTTGATTTCTTTGGATTTGGACCAACGAGCAAAAAGTTAAGGCCGTTTGAAGTTTAGGGGCTAAACTGTAAAATAACTTCACAGATAAGTCCCTGGCCGAAACTAAAAGAAAAGGAAAAAGAAAAAGACTACCTAGCGAACGCTCACTTTTTAAGCCTAACTAATGAACGTTCACTGTTTAGCTAAACCTAAAAAAATTAAACCAATCAAAATAGAAAACCGAAGAAAAGAGAACCGGGGTTTTACCTAGCAGTTTTCTGGGAAAAACCAGTGGTTGGATCGGGTTTTCAGCGGTTCGGTCGGTCGGGTCGAACCCGGAGCGACGGAGCTTGGAGCTCCGGCGACGGCGGCGAGTTCCGGCGCGGGGCTGCGGCGGCCTGCGGGCAGCGAAACAGCGGCGAGAAGGCGGCGACGCTCCTGCGGGGCGCGACGCGTGGGGTGGCGAGGAGCGGCAGCGGCGGCAGGGTAGAAGTGCGTGGCGGCGGCGGTTGCAACGCGGCGGCGGCGGCGAAGTGTGGGGCGGCGGCGGCGATGCGTGAGAGGAGGGGGCACCAGCGGCGGCTTTATAGGAGGGCGGGGAGGGGCAAAACTTGGAGGAGGGGCGAGGCAAAGGCGGCGGCGAAGCGTGCGACGCACGGCCGCCGAGGCGGCGGTGATTGCCGTGCGGGAGGAGGAAGGGGACGGGGCGAGCGGGCTGGGCCTTGGCCTGGCAGTGGCTGGGCCGGCCCAGTTCAGCTGAGAATACCTTTTTTTTTAAACATTTTTTTCTAACACACAAGAAATGCATAAACTAGAAATAACCTAAAATATTATATAGGCATATAATATATCAAAATTTACAGAAAAATAAGCCCTACAACATGAACATTTTACTACTGTCAAATAAAATGCCCACAAATACTAATAAATCAAAAGGTCCTACTGTTGCAATTAAAAATCAATAAAAATCACTTTAAAAATACCAAAAAGACTTCAAATTTATTTCTCCCCAATTTTTTGCTGTAGGGAATCATGTTACCCTATTTTCCATGAACTTTATTTTTGGAGAAAAAATAATTTGAATAAAACTCAAATAACTCAATATTGAAATTGAGTTGCAGAAAATTTCAGAAAAACTTCCAACTCATATTTCCTATATTTTGAAGAAGTCATTTTATCTTCTCTCGAGAAAATCATTGAGTTGCTTAAAGTTTCTGAATTCGAGAATATTTTGAGGATGAAATTCAAAATCCTTTCAAACCCTTTATCATTTGAAATAAATGGAAGAAGTCATATTATCTTCACTCTAGGGTTTTGTGTTGAAAAGAATTTGAATTCCCTCGGAGATCAAGAAGCAAAGTGAACGTTTCGGGAAAGTCATTTTATTCCCTCTCATTTAACTTTCAAAAATTTCAAAATTCACTCAATTTCACACAGCACATCAAACAGCAATCAATTCTATCTATTTATTATAACATTCCAAAATTTAGAATTTTGGGATGTTACAAACCTACCACGCTTAAAGTGAATCTCGTCCTCGAGATTCGGAGAGGCTAGCAAGAAATAGGTTAGGGTTTGGGGGTCTTCTAACAAATCCATGATTGGTGTGGCCTAGTGTGCTACCACACTTAGGAACAGGGATACGGTTCCATCAAAGCTTAGGTACTCCATCCTTTGGGTTGACGGAGTCGGTCTTCTCAAATCTTCAGGGTATTTCCTTCTCTGGCTTTATCGGTAGGGGCAAAGATCTTTGTCCTCAATCCTTGCGTTCTTTCATCCTGGTGAGGCTCTTTCTGCGACTAGCTCTTCTTAGCTGACAAGTCTGGCGCCAATACTAACAAATATCGATATCTCATGGTGGTCATCAAACAGTTTATTGGGTCCCTGCAGAAAACGGGTATGGGCTTCATTCTCACCGTATATCCTACGGTTGGCAACAGCATGCCGTGTACAAGGGAAAACTTCTATACCTTTCTAAGGATTAAACAAGGTTTTGACATCGTCGTCTCTCTACTATAGGTAAGTCACTCAGATTTACCATCCCGTATAACAGAGGCGAATAATAAGAGTAAGTCGGTATGGTGATCAATCCATCCCGCACCCAAATCATTTCCTTGTATATGGTTTAGTGAATCTCGAATTCTAACACTCGGTCATCCTCACAAGCATTGCAGAATTTCATCTTGTTGACGAACTGAGTTCGAACATATCCATTTATTCTGCAACCCAAACAACCGTCTATCGTGTTCACAACCCTCGGTTTAGCGCAAAACCTATAAGATCGTCTATTGACAAAAGGTCGTAACTTCTTCCAGGGGTTTTCCTTCAGCAAGGATGAGCTTGCTTTCTTGATAGGTCCTGGGGCCTGTGGGTTATGGCTCATCTCACCACTAGTAACACTTGGTCTCATCATCGGGTTGCAACTGATCATTCTTCCAACATCCAACTTCATTGGCTTTCTTAAATCCATCCGATTATTCCTTGCTTCTCTATGAGTAAAACTACGATGTAATTACTCAGACTCATCTTTGGGCAATCCACTCCAAGTCTGACGTAACCAACCACTAGTTAGTGTATTCGGGTAACGGTGTTGGATTCTACCACACTTAAAATGAATAACACTAGTTTCCTCAAAATCTTGATCCGTGTACCATGTCTTCATTCATCACTCATATAATACCAACTCATGAAATCCAAAATCAATACCATGATACTAACTGTATTGATTCTCAACTTACTATGATCTACTGCATTTCCATTGCAGGCTTCAACTCAACTACTTAGCACAAGTCTCCTTCTTCTTGGTACAATCTATAGCAAAATGCACTGCTTTACTACAGCAGAAACATATTACTACTGACAAGTCTCGTGGTTCCCTTGTGATTATGTAGCCTCCTTAGGTCCTCGGCTAAAGGGTCCACGTCAGAACTTGTGTATCCATAACTCAATCCTTGGGGTCACTGTAGTTCCATACTCCAGCCTTACACCCTCTTAAAAATCCAGTTGTACCTCTTTCCTTCATACTCTTGGGGTAAGCCTCATATCAAAAATAAACTCCAATTTATTTGTGCAAACTCTACTCCTTGGAGCAATACTTTCCTTTCTATTGGTCTAGGGTTCACTCAGTAAGGTTACAACTAAACAGAATGCACTAGTTCATCCATAATCCATATTCTCCTCATATCAAAGCTTTTATTACTTCTTGAACCAGTATTCAATACTCCAAATTCCAAGGTGCTTCACTACAAATGTTGCCATCCACATAGTGGGGTATGGTCTAACATTCCTCCCATCTTTATTCCTTTGTCCTAGCTAAGGACGCTTCAGTCCCACCGAAATTGTGCAACGTGATTCTTAAAATCATCAATCTTTTGCTTCATACTATTGGCTGTGTGCTTCATCTCCACCATCTCTGCATGCATCATACTAAGGCATCCCTGGGTATAACGAAGTCTTGCTTCGAGTATTTCTCCAATTTGACGAATGACCTCCATAGCAGCTTCACGAACAGAGTCGAAGAATGTTGGTCGTGGTACTCGGGAGATGAAAAAGTATTGACCCATAGTTTTTGGGCAAACTCCTTTCACACGATGGAGGTGTACCTCCACGTACCAAAGTTCAACTCCACTCTCCATGAAGGGATAACCCTTGTAAACTGCATCTCCTTCCAGGTGAATATGCGTCATCATGTCCTTCAGGATCTTTGGGTAATCCTGGTTGCTAGTCAGGGTCATGATTGTTTCCGGGCCCTTGAGAAAAGACTCGTATAGTGTTGTCATCTGTAGGCATAAGACAGAAGGGGTTCTCAGGTCTACATAAGGATATCCTTGGGGTAAAATGGGGTCGTTTGTCCGAGAAAGGTTTGGGGTCAACTTCTCCATGGGTTCTAGGTCTAGGTATGGGTGAGATAGCAAGAGAGGCACTCACAATCATCCAACAACTCATAACTTTTCCTCCTTAAATTCCAAAATATCAACTTCTATTGCTTCACGAACTATTACAATGTTATTTCAATACTCATCTCAACATTGTAAAAGGGTATTCCATATTTATCTACATGCTTCATTCTAATATCTAGATCTCAACTATTCTGGTCATCTTTCCTCCGGTCTGAAACTTCTCTTGGTAAAAATGCTCTACTTCCTTGTAGTGTAAACTAATGTCATAAGACAAAATTCTTGGCGACTATCCTGGTTCACTGGATTCTCCGCTTCCTGGTTGGGCAGTTGATAGCATAATGACCTGAACCCTTGCACCGATAACATGTGATGTGACTTAGGTCCTTTTCCGCGGAAATTGGGTTCTTCTGGGGGCACATGTTCTTCCTCTTACTTGACTTCTTCGTTCCTATCAATTCTTCTATCTTCTGTGGATCAAACTCCACTTCTTCTGTTGGGAAGTCTCCCAGATACTCTTGACTTTGCCTCGTGCATTGCTGTGAAAGGTGTCCTTCTTTTCCACATGAGTAGCAAGAACGGGAGTAATATCTGTCTAGTCCTTCTCCATCAGGGTTGTCAATATCTTCCTCCATCGCGGATTCCCTTAAGGTTTCCGTGAGGACTTCTTTCATTGCTTCTTTCTTCTACTTGACAGTTCGTTGCACCATGGGGGTAAATGTGACACTGAGCAGGGTAGTGGGTTGTCCCTTCACACAAGAAACAAGTAATCTGCCTAGTTGGGCATTCTTCAGCTAGGTGACTTCCTTCACAATTAGGACATTCATCCTTATGCTCCTCCTGGGTGTGTCCTATTTCTCCACAAATCCTGCAGGCACAATGTTTCTTCTTCAGGTTGTCAGCACGCTTGTGGGTGAGACGGGATCTTAACACGGTTTTCTTGAATTCTTCCCAATTTTCTGCTCTATTACATCCTTGTATGTCTTGATGCATCTTCCACCATGTTGCAGCACTGTTTGTAAAGTACTGGAGAGCGTATTTAACCTCATACTTCCTTGCTACCAAATTTTTCCTGAAGTGATCCTCCATGTTTTGTATCCATACCTCTGCCTCCGGTTGGGTCATTGGTCCAGAGACTTCAAGTCTATCTTCAGTCATCCTCTATTGGGTCCAAGGGTTTTGGGATGAGATTTAGGAAGGTGGGGAGAGATACACTCAATACAAACAATGATTTTGAAAAGACAGGTTTTTATGTTGTGGCCGTCAGGAAAACATCAAACAATTGACGGCTCACAATCGTCGCATCTAACGTAAGTACAAAACAGGGTTTGGTATTCTAAAGGTCATCATCTCTTCAAAGTCGTCAACTCTTCAAACTTTCGGAGTATCCATTGTTGTAGCTTCAACACTTCCAAATGCATGGTAAAATCCTCTTTACTCTGAAGTGATCCAAATGGTAAAAGGGTATTGTCTAACTATTTAAGGTCAAAGGGGAGATTTGACAAAGCTCAGAAAAGAAGAGAGATAAGAGTCTTTTGAAAAAGATAGTTTTAGAGAAATCCTTTCCTATGGTCTTGCCAGTTTCTAGGGTCACGTTCTACAGTCAACATGTGCTCTGATACCATCTTGTAGCGACCCGACCTGAATGGATCAAGTCTCTGTGCTTAAGTGTCATCCCTGGATCGGTATGCTGACACACACAGTACTCGAGGATTTATAACAGAGGTAAATCGCATGTATTAAGTATCGTAAATACTATTACATCAATCGATCATAGCGGAAGCAACAAAGGTTGTGGATTCCCATCAACACCAATGGCAAAGTTGACTGTAGTCAGCGCAACCCTAACGTAACACTTACTCGTCGAATAATTCCTGCAACATGAGACGTTGCAGCCATGTAGGTCAGTACATTGAATGTACTGGCAAATTCACACTGTAATGAGTAATGATGAACAATGCCTACAACTACATGCATATTTGGCTGGTGGAGGCTGTATGGCTGTTTTTGCGTAAAGCTGATTTTCCCCTACCACAAAGAATGCATTTTATTTAACTACTTTGTTAATTTTAAATCATGAACAATTGAGAATGGTTCCTCCATCTCAATCCCAAATTAAAGTAATCATTAACCCAACAAATTAAATTATAGAGTGATGAGATCAACAAATAATCCACTTCTAGATACTCAAAGATGTCCATAATCGGGGACACGGCTACTCATGAATAGTTTGTACACTCTGCAGAGGTTTGTGCACTTTTCCCCACAAGACCCGATCTCCTCCGTTTGATTTCTCGCACTGCATCATGTTTGAGAAACGGATGACCGAGACACAGTCTTTCAGAAGCGCTAGCACCTTATGACCGGGTGGACCGTACCAACCTACATCCCCTACATCTGCTAGTCCACCACTGCAGATGTTCGCACGACTTACTCATACTATGCTAGAGCCCATAATAGCTTGTGGCTGCACACGGAAGTTTCTAGTATGAATAATCTCCTGATCCCTTTGAGCCTGGGTGGCATTCCAATAGGACAATCACACGGAAACCCCGGGATTTCCTAGGACAACACTGGCATCACCAAGTGTCCAGGCAATCCACTGGTTCACTCCCAGGGTGCCCCAACCAATCCACCCAGATGTGTGTTCAAGTAGCCACCTTAAGTTGAACCATTAATTAACAACTCACATCTGTCATGGATTTCACTCAAACCCAAACCATGTCTACGAGCATAGCATGGCAACCTAAGCAAACATAGAAGTAACTCCTAGCGGTTTGAAAATAATGCAGGTAATAGGTTCTACCTCAAACTACTTCCCAGTCCCACAAGTTAAGAGATCCTACTGATGCAATGTGTTTGAGGATATAACTAATGCAATGAAAACTGGGTATTGGAAAAATATGATCAAAGTGTGAACTTGCCTGCAATGTTGATGAAGATGATTCGCACTCAAAACTCTTGATATCTCTACTCGTCACATTCCGGTCAATCTATCGTAAGCAAGCAATAGTAACCACACATAAACAACCACTCAGAAAGATCGGACAGAATGAATAAACACTTCGGAAAACTTCGAAAACAAACGAATGTCTCTTGAAACATAAAACAATTTCCAACACTACCAAAATTATGTAAATTTGGACTTATCAGAGAGTTTAGGTCAAGAGCTTCGATTTGCAAAAAGAATCAACTGAAACGGAGTTACGAAACTCAAGTTATGATCAAACAAAGTTCAAATTTAAAACTAGTTGAATTCAAATTTTAAAATTTTCGAAAACATGTTTGAGTTGTATTACTGGATAGAGGGGATCGTAACGAAGACGTGGGCGTTGGTTTCGTTGGATTTGGACCAACGAGCAAAAAGTTAAGGCCGTTTGAAGTTTAGGGGCTAAATTGTAAAATAACTTCACAGATAAGTCCCTGGCCGAAGCTAAAAGAAAAGGAAAAAGAAAAAGACTACCTAGCGAACGCTCACTTTTTAAGCCTAACTAATGAACGTTCACTGTTTAGCTAAACCTAAGAAAAATTAAACCGATCTAAATAGAAAACCGAAGAAAAGAGAACCGGGGTTTTACCTAGCGGTTTTCTGGGAAAAACCAGCGGTTGGATCGGGTTTTCAGCGGTTCGGGCGGTCGGGTCGGACCCGGAACGACGGAGCTTGGAGCTCCGGTGATGGCGGCGAGTTCTGGCGCGGGGCTGCGGCGGCCTGCGGGCAGCGAAACAGCGGCGAGGAGGCGGCGGCGCTGCTGCAGGGCGCGACGCGTGGGGTGGCGAGGAGCGGCGACGGCGGCAGGGCAGAAGTGCGCGGCGGCGGCGGTTGCAACGCGGCGGCGGCGGCGAAGTGCGGGGCGGCGGCGGCGATGTGTGAGAGGAGGGGGCAGCGGCGGCGGCTTTATAGGAGGGCGGGGAGGGGCGAAACTTGGAGGAGGGGCGAGGCAAAGGCGGCGGCGAAACGTGCGACGCACGGACGCCGAGGCGGCGGCGATTGCCGTGCAGGAGGAGGAAGGGAACGGGGCGAGCGGGCTGGGCCTTGGCCTGGCAGTGGCTGGGCTGGCCCAGTTCGGCTGAAGATACCTTTTTTTTAAAACATTTTTTTTCTAACAGACAAGAAATTAATAAACTAGAAATAACCTAAAATATTATATAGGCATATAATGTATCAAAATTTACAGAAAAATAAGCCCTACAACATGAACATTTTACTACTGTCAAATAAAATGCCCACAAATACTAATAAATCAAAAGGTCCTACTGTTGCAATTAAAAATCAATAAAAATCACTTTAAAATACCAAAAAGACTTCAAATTTATTTCTCCCCAATTTTCTGTTGTAGGGAATCATGTTACCCTATTTTCCATGAAATTTATTTTTGGAGAAAAAATAATTTGAATAAAACTCAAATAACTCAATATTGAAATTGAGTTGCAGAAAATTTCAGAAAAACTTCCAACTCATATTTCCTATATTTTGAAGAAGTCAATTTATCTTCTCTCGGGAAAATCATTGGGTTGCTTAAAGTTTCTGAATTCGAGAATATTTCGAGGATGAAATTCAAAATCCTTTCAAACCCTTTATCATTTAAAATAAATGGAAGAAGTCATATTATCTTCACTCTAGGATTTTGTGTTGAAAAGAATTTGAATTCCCTTGGAGATCAAGAAGCAAAGTGAAAGTTCCGGGAAAGCCATTTTATTCCCTTTCATTTAACTTTCAAAAGTTTCAAATTTCACTCAATTTCACACAGCACATCAAACAGCAATCAATTCTATCTATTTATTATAACATTCCAAAATTTAGAATTTTGGGATGTTACAGCAGTGCTCAGGAACTTGGCGGCGAGAGGGAGATGATTTTTCTGATGTGTTTCTCTAGAGAGGAGCGACCTCTCTTATATAGGCACAGGAGAGAGAGGCGAATGGGCTGCGACGGGAGGTGAATCAACAGAGGGGGACCAAGTGAACAGGCAGCAGACAAAGAAGTGCGCCGTTCGTATTGAGTCTCCACTACAGCAAAACTTTTCAGCTCCCGTGCGACCGTTCGTATACCCGTCGTGCGTGGCAAAAATTTAGACATCGGCTCATTCCCGCAACCCGCGGCACGTCGTGACGAGACGAGGCGAGGCGAGGTGAGGCGTGGCGTGGTGAGGCGGGCGGCGGAGGAGGAGCGCGCGTGGATGTCCCTCTTGTTCTCATGCTCGTACAAGTGGGGAAATGACCTCCCTTATAAGGAGGTCCAACTCTCTCTAAACTAGCAATGTGGGACTAAACTTTAGTAGTGCCCCTTTCCTTGCATGAATGGTCTAAGTGGGCTTCTAGGATTTATTAGGAATTTCTGAAATTATTATTGGGTTGTCCCAAAGTAGATAAAAATTCTAGCATTCGCCCACCAGATCCCAGAGGCACACATAATTTGCCTTTGATTACAAAACACTGTTTTATATACCGGTACTGCAGTGGAGATGTTAAGTTGAATTTCCACCTAGAACTCTATGTTACACGAGTAAGCAACTTGAACAGTGGACTGGGCCTTGAACTGCAAGTTTTCTGCGAATCTAGCTTCACACAGAGCCTTGATCGATACTTGGCTACCATGGGTCTTCCCCGCGGGTGGAGCTTATACGTCATACTCCGTGACCTTTCATGAGTTTACTAGAGAGAACCCTACTATCATAGATTGCGACGTTTGACAATCAGACTCACATAGGTGTGTTCTTCAAAAGATGTTCTGCAGGACAACATCTCTGCTTACATGAGCCACTTAGAACACATTAAGATATACATCAACCTGCCATGCAGATTTAGAAGAGTATTGCATCTTCATGGAGTGGTATTGTTAATAGTAAGGATACTCTCCTCTCAGTTGACCAACAACTTGTCTTCCACTTCTAATTCACGGGATCTCCGATCACATAGACTAGGTTACCACTGTGAACAACTCATATTTTGGGTCTCATACCCATCTCCCTCGATGCATTATCTATCACATTTCATGATAGACCCTTAGTAAAAGGATCTGCCAGATTTTTAGACGTTTGGATATAATCCAATGCAATTACTCCGGGTTTTTCATTTTCCTGACAGACTTTAACCTTCTCTGAACGTGTATTGATGACTTCATGTTATCCTTTGAGCTGCTCACTTTCGTGATCACAGTTTGATTCTCGCAATTCATAAGATACCCGATACAGGTTTCTCAACTACCGGCAAGTCATTCAAGAGCCGACGAAGCCAATCCGCTACGACCGTAGATGTATCTAGTGTTGTGAGCTCTGCTTCCATTGTTGACCTCGTTAACATGGTCTTCTTGCAAGACTTCCAAGAAACAGAGCCACCTCCATGAGTGAATACATATCCGCTCGTGGCCTTTATCTCATCAGCATCTGAGATCCAGTTTGAGTCACTATACCCTTCAAGAACCTTTGGATGCCCGGTGTAGTGAATTCCATAATTTGCAGTGCCTTTCAAATAATGCAAAACTCTCTCTAGAGCTTTCCAATGCACATCTCCTGGTTTTGAGACAAACCGACTCATTTTGCTAACAACAAAAGAGATGTCAGGTCCTGTAGCACTTGCTAAGTACATAAGCGAGCCAATAATTTGAGAATATTTCAATTGATCTCTAGCAATTCTTCGATTCTTTCGAAGTAGCACGCTGGCATCATATGGTGTTGGAGAGGGCTTGCAGTCACTATAGCCAAAGCGACTCAAGATCTTTTCCACATAGTGAGATTGAAGCAATGTAATCACACCATCATCGTCTCTCAACAACTTGATGTTCAGAATGACATCAGCCAGTCCTAAATCCTTCATCTCAAAGCAACACGATAGGAAATCCTTGACCTCCTTAATAACATTCAAATTTGTTCGAAAAATCAGTATGTCATCAACAGACAAACAAAGGATAACTCCCTCGCCCCCACCATGGCGATAGTATACACATTTGTCAGCTTCATTTACAATGAAGCCTGCAGCTGTCAAAATTCTTTCAAACTTCTCATGCCACTGCTTTGGTGCTTGCTTGAGTCCATACAAAGACTTTAGCAACTTGCACACTTTTCCTTTCTGACCATCTATTACAAACCCATCTGGTTGTTCCATATAATTTTCCTCATCCAACTCTCCATTTAGGAAAGCAGTCTTAACATCCATTTGGTGAACGAGAAGACCATGTGAGGCGGCTAGTGAAAGTAGAACTCGAATAGTGGTCAATAACGCCACAGGTGAGTAAGTATCAAAGAAGTCTTCACCTTCCTTTTGGGTATAACCCTTAGCCACTAGTCGTGCCTTGTACTTTTCGATAGTACCATCAGGCATAAGCTTCTTCTTGAATACCCATTTGCATCCTATAGGTTTGCACCCATAGGGACGATCAGTAATATCCCAAGTTTCATTCGCCAAGATGGAATCCATCTCACTACGAACCGCTTCCTTCCAGTAGTCAGGATCTTCAGATGCATAGGCTTCTGAAATAGAACTGGGAGTGTCATCTATTAGATAGACAAATAAAATCATCACCAAAGGACTTTGCAGTCCTCTGTCTCTTGCTCCTAGTAGGAGCTTCATTGTTCTCCTCCACGGGTTTGCCAGATTGTTCCATCGAAATGGTAGGTTCAGTAATTGTAACTGATTCTTGATTCGATGAACTAGGCATCTCCTGAGTAGATGAGGTAGCCATATACTTCATGGGAAAGATATCTTCAAAGACAGTCGCATCATTCGTCTCCATGATTGTACCGACATGCATGTCAGATACCTCAGATTTTACAACCAAGAATCTATATCCAATGCTTCGAAAAGCATATCCCAGGAAAACACAATCCACAGTCTTTGGTTCAAGTTTGCGCTTCTTTGAGATTGGCACATTGACTTTCGCCAAACAACCCCATGTTCGTAGATAAGAGAGTTTTAACCTTTTCTTCTTCCATTCCTCGAACGGAGTTATCTCTTTGTTCTTTGTGGGAATTCCGTTTAGGACATGACATGCAGTTAATATAGCCTCCCCCCACCATGCCTTGGATAGACCCGATGTATCTAACATGGCGTTAACCAAATCAGTTAGAGTACGGTTCTTTCTTTCGGCCACCCCATTTGACTGAGGTGAATAGGGAGGCGTCCTCTCATGGATTATACCATGTTTCGCACAAAAAGCATCAAATTCATTGGAAAAATACTCTCCACCACGATCGGACCTAAGCCTCTTAATCTTACGATCAAGTTGGTTTTCCACTTGAGCTTTATAGATCTTGAAAAAGTTCAAAGCTTCATCCTTAGATTTCAGAAGATAAACATGACAGTATCTAGTGGAGTCATCAATTAACGTCATGAAATATTTCTTTCCACCTTTTGTCAAAACACCATTCATTTCACATAGATCGGAATGTATGAGTTCTAGTGTTGCAAGATTTCTCGTTTTCGCGATCGTGTGAGACTTACGAGGTTGCTTAGCTTGCACACAAACTTGACACTTAGATCCCTTGACGGTGGTGAAACTAGGGATTAAGTTTAATTTGGCTAGTCGTGACATGCAACCAAAGTTAACATGACACAGACATGAATGCCACACATTTGATTCACTATTGTTGCAAACATGATTAACAACTTTATTGCAAACATCTGACAAGGATAAACGAAACAGGCCTCCTTACTCATAGCCTTTGCCCACAAACGTTCCATACTTGGATATTACAAATTTATTCGACTCAAAGACAAGCTTGTAGCCATCTCTACATAACAGAGATATGCTAACAAGATTCTTATTGACGGAGGGAACATAATGCACGTTCTTCAGCCGCATGATCTTCCCCGGTAAACTTCAGATCGACAGTGCCAACACCACAAACAGAGGCACTTGAACCATTGCCCATCAGCATGGTTGAAGTCCCTGCGGTCTGATAAGACAAAAACATGGAAACATCACCGCATACATGCACATTAGCACCTGTGTCAATCAACCAATCAGGAGAATGACATACCGAAAGAATAGTGGGAAATATACCATAAACATCGTCCTTCATGTCAGTGTCTCCAATGACAACATTAGTGGTCTTGCCGCCTTTTCCAAGACGACGCTTGTCATAGCGATTAGGGCAACTAGGATCCCTATGATCAGGATCTCCACACACATGACAAACACCTTTCTTCTTGTCATTCTTCTTCTTGAAGTTCATGTGTTGTACAGCCTTGTTCTTCTCATCAAACTTTGCTTTACCATCAAACTTGCCCTTGTTCTTGAACTTGTGGGACTTAAAGTTTTTCTTCTATACCAAATTGGCACTAGATCCTCCCTCAATACCTCGAGCACGTGTGTCCTTTGATCTCGCCTTTTCTTCCACGTCAAGAGTACCAATGAGATCCGGAACAGAAAACTCCTGCCTCTTATGCTTCAGTAAGGTAGCAAAGTTCCTCCACGAAGGAAGAAGCTTAGTGATGATACCCCCGGCAACAAACTTGTCCGGCAGCACGCAATTGATGTGCCCAAGTTCTTGTAATGCCCCGGATGTAACACTTTCCCTATATGGCAATATATAAACTTTGGCATCATCAATTCCTTTCCGGGTTCTTCTTCATTTCGGGTTTTCTTCGTTTTGTCGTGTGCGTGTGTGCATTTCATCCATGTCAGGTTGTCATGTGCATTGCATTGCATTTGTGTTATCACTTGCATCCGGTCCCACTCTTCTCTTCCCGTTGTCCGTTTCGAGTTCCGACGCTCTCACACGTGCCCGAGTCCTTCTTTTGTGTGTGGCCGTGTAACGTTTCCGGAATGGCATGAGACATGTCGTGCGACGTTGTTTTGGTACGTGTAGGCCGCCTGCCAAGTTTTGTCACGTTTGGAGTTCGTTTGGTACTCCAACGGTTAACCTAGTGGGCTAAAAGAACCCCTTCTTTGAGGCCCAAGACCCCCACCACAACAGCCCACCAACCCAGCACAACCCTTCCCATCATCTCGGTCGTCGAATTGTGATCGCGTGGCCGAAAACCGCTCCCCATTTGGACTCTCCTAGCTCCTTGTGCCTATAAATACGTCCCCCCATGCCTTTTTTGTCCAAAAAACCCTAGCTCCACTCCTCCTTCGCCGCCGGACGTGTCCAACGACCCCCGCTCCAATCCGCAGTCGACACGTGACAATCCCGCCACCGCGCCGCCGCTCGGCCCGCCAGGCCCGCTCCCGGCCCCCGCGGGTCCTCCGCCTCCGCCGCCTCGGCCCAACTCCTCCGCGAGCCGCCGCCGTTCCCCGTCGCGGCTCCGCGCCGCCGGCAGCCGCGCCTCGCCGCCCGCCGGCGCCGGCCGCCGCCGCATTGCCCACAGAGCACCGCCGCCCCGGAGCTTCAAAAGCTCCTGCCGCCGCCGCACCCGGGTCGCCACTCCGGGCCGGACCCCGCCGCTGCCTCCGGCCGGCCTCGCCGCCCCGGGCCCTCGCCGCCGGCCGCTGCGGTCGCCGGAGGTCAGAGCGCCGCCGCCGCCGAGCTCGAAGCCGCCGGCCCCGATCCGATCGATCCGCGAGATCCAGATCGGCCATACCCTAACGGGCCGCAACCGTTCGACTCGCAACCCGCTTCGCCCGATCCACCGTTGACCCGGCCCGCAACCCGCGTTGACATGTGAGGTTGTTTTTTCCTAAGTCTTTTGTTATTTTGTTGTCTGATGGCTTATTGTGATGGCTATAACTTTTTGTGTGCATTTACGATTTGTGCGTATGATATGTAAAAATGACCGTGGTGATGTGTACTACGTTTTGTTCCAATGTGTCATGCTTGTTTGAGTCCATATAGATGTCTTAATCATCATGACAAGAGTGCTACTTGATATAAACTGCTGCTACTTGTTATTTTCATGCCATGTTTGAGATGTGATAACTTGGTGCATGTTTATCCAAATGAAGCAAATGATATGTCAAAATGTTCATCATGAGATGCTCTACATGTTGGTTGCTATAGCATGCATGTTAGAGTTCATATTGCCATGTTTATCCCTGTTGCAAAAGTGCATGTGGCTGTTAGGTTTTGTAACTTGTTACGAGATGCCTAGTTGAGGAGCTCGTTGCTATTGATGTGTTTGTCCCCATGTCGCATGCTCATATGTTTTAGATTCCCCATCATGTGTTCTTTGCTGTGGTGCAAACCATTTGCCATGTTATGCCTTAAGATGACTTAAACATGATTGCAAACATGCCATGCCAACTTAACTGTTTTAACACTTAGTGAAATTTCACTAAGTCTGGAATCTGTCTTATCCTGATGCTATGTTTGCTTGCTGTCCTAGGCAAATCCTTGTTAGTTTTGGGGTGGCCATTGATCATTCCTTGCTGTATATGTTGTTATCTATCCATTCATGCCCTTACTTGATCATTTGGGTTGCTGTAGCTTATTTAATTCTTGCTCCCAAGTTGCTATAAAATATTACTGTCAGGTTTTTAGTGTCATGATCAAATGTTGTAGCTTGTTGCTATTGATCCATGCCTCCTATGGAGATGCTCCAATGGAGTTGTTTGCTGTAGGATATGTCTACTTCATGTCCATGCTTCTTGTCACCATGTTTGAGTCCTGTAGAGTATATATTTCTTGCTCCAAAGTTGCCATGTGGCTGTTAATTTCAGCTTTGCATTGTTTCTTGTTTCGAGTGTATGTTTTGATCCGTTGCTCCGTTTTGAGCGTGCCCTACATGAAACTTGTGTGATTTTGCATGTAGAATCATAATATCATTTTGTTAACATGTTTGGAGTATGTTTGCTTGATGTTTGGGTGCATCTTGCACCATTGCCATGTTTATCTTGTTTTGATCATATCTTTTAGACCGTAGCTCCGTTCTAAACAAACTTTATATGAAACTTGACTAGAATTTCATGTAGATTATCTTGGTGCATGTTAACTTGCTGTTTAACAAGTTTAACTTAAGGTTTGTTCAGATCTGGACTAATTTCAAACTATACATATGAGGACTTACCGGTTTTGCCTTAAGTAGTTTCCGGCCTCATTTAAACTTGTTGTTCTTATGTTGTTTCTCTGTGCTTCCTACCTTGCCATGTTTTGCATCCTATATAGATCTGTCTTGCATCCTACTTGCTTGAGCATATTGTCATGTTTCTTGTGTTGTTCTGGTGTGCTTCCTACTTTGACATTTTGTGCATCCTAAGTGCATCTGCGGTGCATCCTAAGTAAATCATACATGCATCCTGTAGTTTGCGCATTGCACCTTGTTTGATTTCGTGCCTCGTGTGTTCTTGTGTTGAGTAGAGCCGGAAGCCGAGACCGAGTACGAGAACGAGGTTACTACCGAGGTTGAGAACAAGGAGCCGTCTTACGATCCCATCGACGACTCGATAGGCAAGATGACCTGACCCAGATATCATTACTATCTTTGCCTATTACTAGAAGTCTCGCTCTTTAGCTTATTGCCTCGATGCACATGTTTGTTTGTCAGCCTCCTATTATAACCATGAATCTGTCTAACCACCCAACCTATGCAAACCTTTGATTGTCTACGTAGGCTTCGCTCAGCCCCTCTTATAGCATTGCTAGTTGCAGGAGAAGATTTGAAGATTCTTGCCTCATGTTGAAGCTTTTGTTGGGATATCACACTATATAAACTCTTAACTAAATCATCTATATATTGGTAATGGGTGGAAGGCTAAGCCTCTTGCTTGGTGATTTGTTCCACTCATGCCGCCCTAGGAACCGTATAAACCGGTGTTATGTTCCTTGATTATGCGTTCCTCACACGGTTGGGGTTATGGGACCCCCTCGATAAACCGCTTAGCGCTAAGTCTTTTCCAGCAAGTCCCGACATTGGTACTCCATTTGCCTAATAACTAAAACTTGCATAGGGACTAGCTATCCCCTTTTATTAATCAACCCCCGGGCCAGTGCTCCACATGAGTGTTGGTCCAACCGAGCAGACAGCAAGGCCGCCTTGGGGAAGCCCGAGGTATTTGGTATTTTCCTGTATGTTGTCTCATCCGATCGTGGCCTGAGACTAGATACGTGCGTCTACTGTCAGGGTGTCGCCACGCCGGGAGGATTTTTCTGGATTAGTCTTACCTTAGTCGGAATATCTTGAGCACGGGATTCCGAGGATACTCGGGCCTTCCTACCTTGGAGTTGCGACTCCGCGGATCATGTGCTTGTAATGGGCCAAGTTGGAACACCCCTGCAGGGTTTTGAACTTTCGAAAGCCGTGCCCGTGGTTATGTGGAAGATGGGAATTTGTTAATATCCGGTAGTAGAAAACTTGACACCATGTTCAGAACACACTACCAGCGTGAGTAACCATGACGGTCATTTTCCGAAAGGGGTTCGGGAAGTGAACACGGTGGAGTTATGATTGACGTGCTTAGATAGGATCACTTCGTGATCACTTTGACGCTCGTGGCACTTCTCTTCTCGCTCTTAACACGTAAGCTAGTGCTAGTGCAGCTGCAACCTTTTATCTTTCTTCAACCTTGTTCCACACCCAAGGCTTAGATAGTTTTGCTACCCGAGAATGGGATTGCTG
Organism: Secale cereale; assembly: GCA_902687465.1. NCBI lineage: Eukaryota > Viridiplantae > Streptophyta > Magnoliopsida > Poales > Poaceae > Secale > Secale cereale. The sequence goes on along the minus strand of LR738714.1, from coordinate 368,867,158 downwards.
AGTCCTCCGTGGCTCACAGATTCTACACCACACCAGATGCAGGTACCATGGTGAACTACTCAGGTGACGACACAGAGCTGTACTGGGAGTACGATGAAGAACGTAGACGTTACTATGTGCACTATCCCGATGATCAGTAGTGGTTTCTACTAGGGGCGATTCGGACCTGTGGCTTTATGTATTTTGGTATCTTTCATTTGGATCTTCACCCGTAGTCGGGTTGTGATGTTATCTGGATGATGTTTTGCTTATGTAATGTATTGTGTGACGTGGCGAGTGTAAGCCAACTATCCTTTTGCATTTTCATCCCTACTTTTACATGAGTCGTGCAAAGATACCGAACTTGAGATCATTCCAGAATGGGCTTATACCTTTAAGTCGTGCCTCGACACGTAGGAGGTATAGTCCCATCCTGGGCATTACAAGTTGGTATTCAGAGCCTTCTCTGACCTAGAAGCCCCCACTGATTGATCAAATCATTGACGGTTGAGTCTAGGCACACACTTAAAATGTTTTGAGTTCTATATATATATATATATATCGGAGAGTAGGATTTCTTTTGCTCCTCATCTCTTTTCTCTCTGGTGAGGACTCCTGACGATTACTCTTGTCTCTTCTACTCTAAAAAATTCACCAAAATGTTTTTAGGAATCTCGCGAGTATTGTTTGGATTGTTCCGATGTCTTTGTGACGAGAACATTGTTCTCGATGCCTCCTGTCATTTAGGGATTGTGGCAGTGTCCCGGGGAGTTGAGCTGTGAGGTGTTGTCGTCACAAACATATCGCAGCAGTTTTGGAATACTTAAGACGGCCGACATCGAAAACTCTCCTATGCGGCTAGTGGCAAGATAACCCCGACGTCACCCAGTACTGGGGAGGTAGTTCGGGAGTATTGCGATAGCTTGTATAGTAGATGCGTTTCGAAGGTCCGAGGTAGACGGTTTCCGGAAATAACTGGTTATGTGTTGAAGGATGGATACAGCTGGATGTAGGATTAGAGTTGAGTGCGTGATGCTTCCCCTGTATCCCCAACACCTGATTGCATAACTGGAAACTTTCGGAAATTAATAGGTGGGTTCATCTAGTAGCTCGTAGGCATTCTTCCAACGAGTGCATGATATGGAGTTCGGGGTTCTACATTGAGTGAAGTAGTTTTATGGGCGTTTGTTCCGATCGGGAGTTGCATCTTAAAGCGTCCTTGGCTATGCTGATCCGGGGATTGCAAAACCCTTTTGTAACACGTTCCATAAGCTTTCAGCACGAATATGTCGAACGAAACTTCTATCTTGTATTTGTTCGATCTGTTCCTTGTTGTTTTTTATTTACCTTTTGTTCTCCCAAGTGGCTTCTCGTGAAGATTGTTCTTACTATTAAACTGTGAATTTCATTCGTTCATCTTGTTCAAATGATTCTTGTGAAGACTATGTTGCAATTTCTAGTCATTGATTCAGCTTATATATTCTTTCAATCAATGGCTAATAGTTGTCATCTCATTCAGGATGGCTCCTAAAAAGATTCCCAACGCTAACCCAGAGGGTGAAGAGGTTCCTGATCGTCCTCCTTCCCCTCCTCCTCCGTCTGAGGCCTGGAAGAGCAATTATGCAAGCGACGAACCAGAACACCCAGATGCTTATGCAAATGATGCAGAACATTCAAGCAAATCAAGCAAATCAGGGTGCTCATGGGAACCAAGGCCAAGGCAATTTGTTCAACCAACCTCACTTTGCTACGATCAACCAGTTTCTGGCAAACCAACCAAAGGCATTAGTTACTGTGTGGACCCTCTAGATGCTGAAGACTGGATAACAGATATCAAGAAGCATTTCGAGTGCAGTAACGTCAGGCCCGAGGACTATGTGAAGTTTGCAGCCTTCCAACTCAAGGACCAAGCAGCTGATTGGTGGCAGCAGTACAAAGATTCCAGAGAGGGTCGTGTAATCTCCTGGGATGACTTCTGCAAGGACTTTCGTTCTCACCACATTCCAACAAGTGTCATCGAAGGTATGCGTGAGCAATTCCGCAACCTGAAGAAAGGCTCAATGACTGTCTACCAATATAATGTCAAGTTCCAGAACCTTGCCCACTATGCCAAGCAAGACATCCCAGATGCCAAGTGTGACGCCCCCGATTTGACCGTACACTAATCATGCACGCAAATGTGTACGACCAAGATCAAGGACTCACTGGAAGATATCACAACACAACTCTAGACACAAATTAAAATAATACAAGCTTTATATTACAAGCCAGGGGCCTCGAGGGCTCGAATACAAAAGCTCGGAAACACAAGAGTCAGCGGAAGCAATAATATCTGAGTACAGACATAAGTTAAACAAGTTTGCCTTAAGAAGGCTAGCACAAATATAGCAACGATCGAAAAGGCAAGGCCTCCTGCCTGGGACCTCCTAACAACTCCTCGAAGCCGAACTCCACGTAGAAACATCCTCGGGATCTTCTGGCTCCTGGACTCCATCAATCTGGTTGCATCATCCGAGAAGAAGGAACAAGAGGGGAAAAGGGGGGAGAAAAGCAACCGTGAGTACTCATCCAAAGTACTCGCAAGCAAGGATCTATACTACATATGCAATGATATCTGAGTAAAGGGGGAATATATGTGGACTGAACTGCAGAAAGCAGAATAAGAGGGGGATAGCTAATCCAATCGAAGACTACGCTTCTGGCCACCTCCATCTTGCAGCAGTAGAAGAGAATAGATGGAAGTAACAAGTATCAAAGCTTCTGGCAGCCTCCGTCTTGAGTAGCAGAAGAGTTCACCAAGTAACATCGTAAAGCATAATCCTACCCGGCGATCCTCCCGCACATCACCCTGTGAGAGAGCAACCACCGAGTTATATCTGGAACTTGTCTGGGTGTATTTTATTAAGTATCCAGTTCTAGTTGTCATGAGGTCC
>LR738714.1:368766295-368853871 GCA_902687465.1 Secale cereale | reverse complement strand
AGGCCAGTTAGGTGGGCCGACCTGGATGCCCAGTTGGGCCAAACGGCCCGGGGGGGGGGTTCTTCCTTCTTTTATTTTTCTGTTTGTTTTGTGTTTTTCTATTTTCTTTTCAATTTCTTTTCTGTTTATTTTTAGTTCCCCAATTATTTTAGTTTTGTAAATTATAAAGGCAGTTTCAATTTTAGTGTTAATAAGTATGCCACTCCCACATAAGTTTGGGCAACAAAATAAAATAGTTTAATATTTTATAAAATACCAAAGGCATTTACTTAATTGTTTTGTCTGCTGTTTCAATCATTTTGGTGCATTTAAATATGTTATAAAAATGAGGATTCTCCACCATAATTCCTTATGATTTATTTGATACGTCCCGAACATTTTAGTTTTAATGTTTGAAAACTTTTGTGTTTTCTTTTAATTCAAATTTTTATTTAGATCGTTTTCGAACTAACACGAGATTATCAACAGTAATTGTGGTGACGTGTCGTCATTAGTAGAGGGGTACTGTAGCTTAACTATCCGGGCGTCACACCAAGAGCAAGATCTATCAGTTCCGTGGTGGTCTGAAGGATGAACTCCAACTAGCTCTCACCTTGTTCGAGCCTAACGAGTTTGATCAATTCTATAACATGGCACTTAAGCAAGAGGCAGCCCAGCTCAAGATGGAAGCTTCCAAAAAGAGGATCAGAGACGCTGTTCACTCCTCCTCTTCTTCCCAAGTGGTCGCAAAGCAACAGAAGTTTTGGCTTCCACCTCCTCCAATGATCCGAGCTCCCAACAACAACAACAAGAATTCTGGAGGCCGTGGTTTCTCCCACCCACCCAACCCAAGCAATCAGTCAAAGAATCACTTTCAAGCTCCGAAGTCAAGTGCTCCTTATTACCGTCCTCTCTCAGAAGTGGTTTGCAACAAGTGTGGCAAGAAGGGTCACTATGTTAACAAGTGCGCCAACCCAAGGCGTCTTCCGCCTCCTCCACCTGTCAGCACTGCTATTGTCAAGCACAATCCCAAGCATGCAAGAGTGAACCTGATGAGTGCAGCTGAAGCAGAAAATTCTTCTGATGTGATGATTGGTAATCTTCCAGTTAACTATATTCCTGCAAAGGTCTTGTTTGATTCTGGTGCATCACTTTCCTTCATGTCATGTCCATTTGCATCTAAGCATAACGTGGGCACAGTGGACTTGCCAAAGAAGTTATCAATTATTTCTCCGGGTAAGCATATGACTTCCACCTCAAAGGCTCCGGATGTATCTATTCGTATGGGTGATTACCGCTTTCTGGCTTCTCCGGTTATTCTCGGCAATTCCGACACTGATCTTATTCTCGGGATGGATTGGCTTTCCCAGCATGATGCTCACATTGATTGTGCAAATAAGGAAGTCAAGATTACTCATTCTAACGAAGACGTGATTATCTTCGCCTCTCGAGATAGCACAATCACACTATTCTCTCTCAATGACAAGGGCGAGATTAATGCCATATCTCAAATACCGGTGGTTAATGAATATGAAGACATTTTCCCTGAAGAGCTTCCAGGCATGCCTCCGCATCGTCAAGTTGAATTCGTCATTGAACTCGAGCTTGGTACTGAGCCAGCATGCCGGCATCCGTACAAGCTTTCCCCTGAAGAGTTGAAGGAGTTGAAGAGACAGCTCGATGAGCAAGAGCGTATGGGTCTAATCAGGCCTAGCACTTCTCCTTGGGGCAGTGGTGTCTTATTTGTCAAGAAGAAGGATGGCACAGAGCGCCTTTGCGTTGATTACCGGCCATTGAACAAGAAGACAATAAAGAACAAGTATCCGCTCCCCAACATCAATGAATTGTTTGAGCAGCTCAAAGGAGCAAAAAAAATTCTAAGCTCGATCTCCGGATGGGTTATCACCAGACACGCATCCATGAAGAAGATATTCACAAGACTGCATTCAGAACAAGCTACGGCTCCTATGAATACACAGTCATGTCTTTTGGCCTCGCTAATGCTCCACCCACCTTCTCAAGAATGATGCACTACATATTCAACCCCTACACCAACGAATTTGTGCTTGTGTATCTGGATGACATCTTGGTATTCTCCAAGAATGAAGAGGATCATGAAAAGCACCTCCGTCTGGTTCTCGACAGACTCCGTGAACATAAGTTCTATGCCAAGTTCTCCAAGTGTGAATTCTGGCTCGATAAGATCTTATATTTGGGCCATATCATTTCTGCTGAGGGTATTTCTGTAAACCCCGAGAAAGTTGAAGCGATTGTCAACTGGGAACCTCCTCAGAACGTCAAGCAACTCCGAAGCTTTCTTGGTCTTGCTAGCTATTGCAGAAGATTCGTTGAGAACTTCTCCAAGATTGCCAAGCCTCTCTCCAACTTGCTGCAGAAGAATGTCAAGTACAACTGGTCTCCGGATTGTGATGTGGCATTCAAAACTCTCAAAGAAAAGCTCATCTCTGCTCCAGTTCTTACTCCTCCAGATGAGTCCAAGCCCTACGAAGTATTCTGTGATGCTTCTCTTCAAGGACTTGGTGGTGTGCTAATGCTGGACAAGAAGATTGTGGCATACACTTCTCGTCAATTGAAGCCAAGTGAGAAGAACTACCCCACACATGATCTCGAGCTAGCAGCTGTGGTACACGCCTTGATCACGTGGAGACACCTTCTGTTGGGCAGAAAAGTGGACATCTTCACCGATCACAAGAGCTTGAAGTACATCTTCACACAGCAGAACTTGAACCTTCGCCAGACTCGTTGGGTTGAGATGATCCAAGAGTATGATCCAAGCATCGAATACACGCCTGGCAAGGCCAATGTCATTGCAGATGCCTTGAGCAGAAAGGCATATTGCAACAGTCTCCTTATCAAGCCATTTCAGCCTGAGCTTTGTGAAGCATTCAGGAAGCTCAACCTCCAAGTTATTCCGCAAGGCTTTCTTGCAAATCTTCACGTTGCTCCTACCTTGGAAGATCAGATCCGTGAGGCCCAACTCAGTGATGCTATGGTGCAGAAAGTGAAACATGGTATTGCAAATGGTACTCCCAAATACAAGTGCTATTGCGTTGATGAGAGAGATACCTTGTTCTTTGAGGACATACTTGTGGTTCCCAAGGGTGATCTCAGGAAGCTCATAATGAACGAAGCACATGGCTCCCTCCTCTCGATTCATCCTGGAAGTTCCAAGATGTACCAAGACCTCAAGCAATCTTACTGGTGGACTCGCATGTAAAAGAGAGATTGCCCAATTCATGAATGAAAGCGATGTCTGCAGAAGAGTGAAGGCAGAGCATCAACGTCCAGCCGGTCTCCTCCAACCTCTTCCTATTCCCGAGTGGAAATTTGACCACATTGAAATGGATTCCGTCACTGGGTTTCCCAAGTCCAAGAAGGGGAATGATTCTATCTTTGTGGTGATTGACAAGCTAACCAAAGTAGCTCACTTCCTTCTAGTCAAAGAATCCATCAATGCAGCTCAGCTGGCAGAGCTGTACACTTCCAGAATTGTGTCCTTACATGGCATTCCTCAAGTTATCTCCTCAGACCGTGGAAGTTTGTTCACATCCAAGTTCTGGGACTCCTTTCAGTCTGCCATGGGCACTAAGATCCGTTTCAGCACTGCGTTTCACCCTCAGACTAGTGGTCAAGTCGAAAGAGTGAACCAGATTCTAGAAGACATGCTCAGAGCTTGTGTCATCTCTTTTGGCATGAAGTGGGAATATTGTCTTCCGTTTGCCGAGTTCTCTTACAACAACAGTTTCCAAGCAAGTGCCGGCAAAGCTCCGTTTGAAATCCTCTATGGCAGAAAGTGTCGTACTCCTCTCAATTGGTCCGAGACTGGTGAACGTCAACTTCTTGGCAATGACTTGATCTCAGAAGCCGAAGAAATGTGCAAAGTCATACATGAGAATCTCAAGGCCGCTCAGTCGCGTCGGAAGAGCTACTATGACGGCAAGCATCGTGATTTGGCCTTCAACATTGGGGATCATGTCTATCTCCGTGTTTCTCCTATGAAAGGAACCCAAAGATTCGGTATCAAAGGAAAGCTTGCTCCTAGATACATGGGCCCTTTCAAGATCCTAGGCAAAATAGGCGATCTAGCCTATCAACTTGAGCTCCCTTCCAACTTCGCTAATGTTCATGATGTATTTCACATGTCTCAACTCCGCAAGTGCTTCAAGACACCTAAACGGACTATTCCATTTGAGGAGATTGATCTTCAACAAGACTTGTCTTATCGCGAGCACCCCGTTGCTATTCTTGAAGAAACCGAGCGCAAGAACCGCAACAAGTCAATCAAGTTCTTGAAAGTTAAGTGATCACACCATACTGACCGAGAAGCTACGAGGGAACGAGAAGATCACCTTCGTTCCGAGTACCCTTCCTTCTTCCAGTCCTAGATCTCGGGACGAGATCTTTTTGTAGTATAGGAGAGTTTGTAATGCCCCAGATGTAACACTTTCCCTATATGGCAATATATAAACTTTGGCTTCATCAATTCCTTTCCGGGTTCTTCTTCATTCGGGTTTTCTTCGTTTTGTCATGTGTGTGTGTGTGCATTTCATCCATGTCAGGTTGTCATGTGCATTGCATTGCATTTGTGTTGTCACTTGCATCTGGTCCCACTCGTCTCTTCCCGTTGTTCGTTTCGAGTTCCGACGCTCTCACACGTGCCCGAGTCCTTCTTTCGTGTGTGGCCGTGTAACATTTCCGGAATGGCGTGAGACTTGTCGTGTGATGTTGTTTTGGTACGTGTAGGCCAGCTGCCAAGTTTCGTCGCGTTTGGAGTTCGTTTGGTACTCCAACGGTTAACCTAGTGGGCTAAAAGAATCCCTTCTTTGAGGCCCAAGACCCCCTCCACAATAGCCCACCAACCCAGCACAACCCTTCCCATCATCTCGGTCGTCGAATTGTGATCGTGTGGCCGAAAACCGCTCCCCATTTGGACTCTCCTAGCTCCTTGTGACTATAAAAACGTCCCCCATGCCATTTTCGTCCAAAAAACCCTAACTCCACTCCTCCTTCGCCGCCGGACGTGTCCAGCGACCCCCGCTCCAATCCGCGGTCGACACGTGACAATCCCGCCACCGCGCCGCCGCTCGGCCCCCCAGGCCCGCTCCCGGCCCCCGCGGGTCCTCTGCCGCCTCGGCCCAACTCCTCCGCGAGCCGCCGCCGTTCCCCGTTGCGGCTCCGCGCCGCCGGCAGCCGCGCCTCGCCGGTCCCCGCCGGCCGCCGCTGCATCGCCCAAAGAGCGCCGCCGCCCCGAAGCTTCAAGATCTCCTGCCGCCGCCGCACCCGGGTTGCCACTCCGGGACGGACCCCGCCGCTGCATCCGGCCGGCCTCGCCGCCCCGGGCCCTCGCCGCCGGCCGCTGCGGTCGCTGGAGGTCAGAGCGCCGCCGCCGCCGAGCTCGAAGCCGCCGGCCCCGATCCGATCGATCCGCGGGATCTAGATCGGCCATACCCTAACGGGCCGCAACCGTTCGACTCGCAACCCGCTTCGCCCGATCCACCATTGACCCGGCCCGCAACCCGCGTTGACATGTGAGGTTGTTTTTTTTTCCTAAGTCTTTTGTTATTTTGTTGTCTGATGGCTTATTGTGATGGCTATAACTTTTTGTGTGCATGTCTGATTTGTGCGAATGATATGTCAAAATGACCGTGGTGATGTGTACTATGTTTTGTTCCATTGTGTCATGCTTGTTTGAGTCCATATAGATGTCTTAATCATCATGACAAGAGTGCTACTTGATATAAACTGCCGCTACTTGTTATTTTCATGCCATGTTTGAGATGTGATAACTTGGTGCATGTTTATCCAAATGAAGCAAATGATATGTCAAAATGTTCATCATGAGATGCTCTACATGTTGGTTGCTATAGCATGCATGTTAGAGTTCATATTTCCATGTTTATCCCTGTTGCAAAAGTACATGTGGCTGTTAGGTTTTGTAACTTGTTACGAGATGCCTAGTTGAGGAGCTCGTTGCTATTGATGTGTTTGTCCCCATGTCGCATGCTCATATGTTTTAGATTCCCCATCATGTGTTCTTTGCTGTGGTGCAGACCATTTGCCATGTTATGCCTTGAGATGACTTAAACATGCTTGCAAACATGCCATGCCAACTTAACTGTTTTAACACTTAGTGAAATTTCACTAAGTCTGGAATCTGTCTTATCCTGATGCTATGTTTGCTTGCTGTCCTAGGCAAATCCTTGTTAGTTTTGGGGTGGCCATTGATCATTCCTTGCTGTATATGTTGTTTTCTATCCATTCATGCCCTTACTTGGTCATTTGGGTTGCTGTATCTTATTTAATTCTTGCTCCCAAGTTGCTATAAAATATTACTGTCAGGTTTTTAGTGTCAAGATCAAAATGTTGTAGCTTGTTGCTATTGATCCATGCCTCCTATGGAGATGCTCCAATGGAGTTGTTTGCTGTAGGATATGTCTACTTCATGTCCATGCTTCTTGTCACCATGTTTGAATGATGTTGAGTATATATTTCTTGCTCCAACGTTGCAATGTGGCTGTTAATTTCAGCTTTGCATTGTTTCTTGTTTCGACTGTATGTTTTGATCCGTTGCTCCGTTTTGAGCGTGCCCTACATGAAACTTGTGTGATTTTGCATGTAGAATCATAATATCATCTTGTTAACATGTTTGGAGTATGTTTGCTTGATGTTTGGGTGCATCTTGCACCATTGCCATGTTTATCTTGTTTTGATCATATCTTTTAGACCGTAGCTCCGTTCTAAACAAACTTTATATGAAACTTGACTAGAATTTCATGTAGATTATCTTGGTGCATGTTAACTTGCTGTTTAACAAGTTTAACTTAAGGTTTGTTCAGATCTGGACTAATTTCAAACTATACATATGAGGACTTACCGGTTTTGCCTTAAGTAGTTTCCGGCCTCATTTAAACTTGTTGTTCTTATGTTGTTTCTCTGTGCTTCCTACCTTGCCATGTTTTGCATCTTATATAGATCTGTCTTGCATCCTACTTTCTTGAGCATATTGTCATGTTTCTTGTGTTGTTCTGGTGTGCTTCCTACTTTGACATGTTATGCATCCTAAGTGCATCTGCAGTGCATCCTAAGTGCATCATACATGCATCCTGTAGTTTGTGCATTGCACCTTGTTTGATTTCGTGCCTCGTGTGTTCTTGTGTTGAGTAGAGCCGGAAGCCGAGACCGAGTACGAGAACAATGTTACTACCGAGGTTGAGAACGAGGAGCCGTCTTACGATCCCATCGACGACTCGATAGGCAAGATGACCTGACCCAGATATCATTACTATCTTTGCCTATTGCTAGAAGTCTCGCTCTTTAGCTTATTGCCTCAATGGCCATGTTTGTTTGTCAGCCTCCTATTATAACCATGAATCTGTCTAACCACCCAACCTATGCAAACCTTTGACTGGCTATGTAGGCTTCGCTCAGCCCCTCTTATAGCATTGCTAGTTGCAGGAGAAGATTTGAAGATTCTTGCTTCATGTTGAAGCTTTTGTTGGGATATCACACTATATAAACTCTTAACTAAATCATCTATATATTGGTAATGGGTGGAAGGCTAAGCCTCTTGCTTGGTGATTTATTCCACTCATGCCGCCCTAGGAACCGTATAAACCGGTGTTATGTTCCTTGATTATGCGTTCCTCACACGATTGGGGTTATGGGACCCCCTCGATAAACCGCTTAGCGCTAAGTCTTTTCCAGCAAGTCCCGACATTGGTACTCCATTTGCCTAATAACTAAAGCTTGCATAGGGACTAGCTATCCCCTTTTATTAATCAACCCCCGGGCCAGTGCTCCACATGAGTGTTGGTCCAACCGAGCAGACTGCAGGGCCGCCTTGGGGAAACCCGAGGTATTTGGTATTTTCCTGTAGGCTGTCTCATTCGGTCGTAGCCTGAGACTAGCTACGCGCAGCTACTATCAGGGTGTCGGTACGCTGGGAGGATTTGCTGGATTAGTCTTACCTTAGTCGGAATATCTTGAGCACGGGATTCCGAGGATACTCGGGCCTTCCCACCTTGGAGTTGCGAGGATACTCGGATCATGGGCTTGTAATGTGCCAAGTTGGAACACCCCTGCAGGGTTTTGAACTTTCGAAGGCCGTGCCCGTGGTTATGTGGTAGATGAGAATTTGTTAATATCCGGTTGTAGAAAACTTGACACCATGTTCAGAACACACTACCAGCGTGAGTAACCGTGACGGTCATTTTCCGAAAGGGGTTCGGGAAGTGAACACGGTGGGGTTATGATTGACGTGCTTAGATAGGATCACTTCGTGATCACTTTGACGCTCGTGGCACTTCTCTTCTCGCTCTTAACACGTAAGCTAGTGCTAGTGCAGCTGCAACCTTTTATATTTCTTCAGCCTTGTTCCACACCCAAGGCTTAGATAGTTTTGCTACCCGGGAACGGGATTGCTGAGTCCTCCGTGGCTCACAGATTCTACACCACACCAGATGCAGGTACCATGGTGAACTTCTCAGGTGACGGCACAGAGCTGTACTAGGAGTACGATAAAGAACGTAGCCGTTACTATGTGCACTATCTCGATGATCAGTAGTGGTTTCTACTAGGGGTGATCCGGACCTGTGGCTTTATGTATTTTGGTATCTTTCATTTGGATCTTCACCCGTAGTCGGGTTGTGATGTTATTTGGATGATGTTTTGCTTATGTAATGTATTGTGTGACGTGGCGAGTGTAAGCCAACTATCCTTTTGCATTTTCATCCCTACTTTTACATGAATCGTGCAAAGATACCGAACTTGAGATCATTCCAGAATGGGCTTATACCTTTAAGTCGTGCCTCGACACGTAGGAGGTATAGTCCCATCCTGGGCATTACAGTTCTCTAGCAAATGACTGTATCTCATGAGCTTGCTCAACCACGGAGCGCTCTTCAATCATCCTGTAATCACAGAATTGCTCCATGATGTTCAACTCAGTGTCGGCATCCGAGACCCCAAACTTGGCCTTGAGTGCGTCCCACATATATTTTCCATTATCAATTGACGCATAAGCATCAACTATTTTATCACCAAGAACACTCAAGAGAGCAGCCCTAAATAGGGTATCCATTTTCAGAAAAGCTTGTTCCTGTTGAGTATCATAATCTCCTTCAGGTTTGCCAAGAGTGGCGTCATAGCAACTCATGGTTTGAAACCATAAGACCGCTCTCACGCGCCACCTCTTATAGTGGATACCCTCGAACACAGGAGGTCGCATGGAAGCAGCAAAACCACTTGGGGTAAATTGCCTATAATAAGGTTCTTGGATTGTTGGAAATATGAGCAATTTACCATATGATTTTATGAACAGAAATATTATATAAAATATGATTAATATAATATAGATGGAGCAAGTCATGTAATCTAGCAGAGTGATAGAAAATAGCATTTCTACATGTGAACTAAAACAAAACTCATGTAGAACAGAGAATGGAACAAGATAAGCTAGAGCAAGAAACTGTTGCATGATCTTAAACAGAGAGATCGTGGAGACGTACGAAGCAGCAGCAGAAGCCCCGGTTTTGGGTGCGGTGTCCTCGCCGGCCATGTCGTCGAAGAGGTTGTCAACGTCGGGGAAGAAGTCGTCATCGGGGAAGTAGTCGTCGGCGACCGGATCGTCCGTGATGAATCTGAAGGAAATATGCCCTAGAGGCAATAATAAATATGCTATTTGTATTTCCTTATATCATGATAAATGTCTTTTATTCATGCTAGAATTGTATTAACCGGAAACTTAGTACATGTGTGGATACATAGACAAAACAGTATGTCCCTAGTATGCCTCTACTAGACTAGCTCATTGATCAAAGATGGTTATGTTTCCTAGCCATAGACATGAGTTGTCATTTGATCAACGGGATCACATCATTAGGAGAATGATGTGATGGACTAGACCCATCCGTTAGCATAGCACTATGATCGTTTAGTTTTACTGCTATTGCTTTCTTCATGACTTATACATGTTCCTATGACTATGAGATTATGCAACTCCCGAATACCGTAGGAACACCTTGTGTGCTATCAAACGTCACAATGTAACTGGGTAATCATAAAGATGCTCTACAGGTGTCTCCGAAAGTATTCGTGGTGTTGGCATAGATCAAGATTAGGATTTGTCACTCCGAAGTGTCGGAGAGGTATCTCTGGGCCCTCTCGGTAACACACATCATAATAAGCCTTGCAAGCAAAAGACTAATGAGTTAGTCATGAAATGATGTGTTACGGAACGAGTAAAGAGACTTGCCGGTAACGAGATTGAACTAGGTATAGAGATACCGACGATCGAATCTCGGGCAAGTAACATACCGATGACAAAAGGAACAACGTATGTTGTTATGCGGTTTGACCGATAAAGATCTTCGTAGAATATGTAGGAGCCAATATGAGCATCCAGGTTCCGCTATTGGTTATTGACCGGAGATGAGTCTCGGTTATGTCTACATAGTTCTCGAACCCGTAGGGTCCGCACGCTTAACGTTTGATGACGATCGGTATTATGAGTTTACGAGTTTTGATATACCGAAGGTAGTTCGGAGTCCCGGATGAGATCACGGACATGACGAGGAGTCTCGGAATGTCCGAGACATAAAGATTGATATATTGGACGACTATATTCGGACACCGGAAGTGTTCTGGAAAGTTTCGGAATTTACCGGAGTGCCGGGGGGGTTACCGGAACCCCCCGGGGGAATTGTTGGCCCTGGTGGGCCATAGGGGAGAGAGAGGGCAGCAGCCAGGAAGTGGCGCGCCCCCTCCCTAGGAGGAGTCCGAATAGGACAAGGGGAGGGGGGCGCGGCCCCTCTTTCCCTCTCCCTCTCCCTCTCTTTCCTTTCCCCTTCTTCCTTCTTTGGTAGTTCCTACTAGGAATAGGATTGCAATCCTATTCCTAGTAGGATTGCTGCCATGGCCGCACCATAGGAGGGCCGGCCGGCCTCCCCCCTTGCTCCTTTATATACGGGGGCAGGGGGCACCCAAAGACACACAAGTTGAATTGTTCCAGCCGTGTGCGGTGCCCCCCTCCACAGAAACACACCTCGGTCATACCGTCGCAGTGCTTAGGCGAAGCCCTGCGCCAGTAGATACATCATATCCGTCACCACGCCGTCGTGCTGACGAAACTCTCCTGTGAAGCTCAACTGGATCAAGAGCTCGTGGGACGTCATCAAGGTGAACGTGTGCTGAACGCGGAGGTGTCGTACGTTCGGTGCTTGATCGGTTGAATCGCGAAGAAGTTCGACTACATCAACCGCGTCACTTGACGCTTCCGCTTCCGGTCTACGAGGGTACGTAGACACACTCTTCCCTCTCGTTGCTATGCATCTGGTAGATAGATCTTGCGTGATCGTAGGAAAATTTTAAAATACTACGTTCCCCAACAGTGGCATCAGAGCCAGGTCTATGCGTAGATGATATGCACGAGTAGAACACAATGAGTTGTGGGCGATACTAGTCATACTGCTTACCAGCATGTCATACTTTGCTTCGGCGGTATTGTGAGATGAAGCAGCCCGGACCGACATTACGCGTACGCTTACGCGAGACTGGTTTCACCGTTACGAGCACTCGTTGCTTAAAGGTGACTGGCGGGTGTCTGTCTCTCTCACTTTAGCTGAATCAAGTGTGGCTACGCCCGGTCCTTGTGAAGGTTAAAACAGCACATACTTGACGAAACATCGTTGTGGTTTTGTATGCGTAGGTAAGAACGGTTCTTGCTAAGCCCGTAGCAGCCACGTAAAACTTGCAACAACAAAGTAGAGGACGTCTAACTTGTTTTTGCAGGGCATGTTGTGATGTGATATGGTCAAGACATGATGAGTTATACGGTTTTGTATGAGATGATCATGTTTTGTAATGTTATCGGCAACTGGCAGGAGCCATATGGTTGTCGCTTTATTGTATGAAATGCAATCGCCATTTAATTGCTTTACTTTATCACTAAGCGGTAGTGATAGTCGTAGAAGCAATAGTTGGCGAGACGACAACGATGCTACGATGGAGATCAAGGTGTCGCGCCGGTGACGAAGGTGATCATGACGGTGCTTTGGAGATGGATATCAAAAGCACAAGATGATGATGGCCATATCATGTCACATATTCTGATTGCATGTGATATTTATCTTATTATGCTTCTTATTTTGCTTAGAACGACGGTAGCATTATAAGATGATCCCTTACTAAATTTCAAGGTATAAGTGTTCTCCCTGAGTATGCACCGTTGCGAAAGTTCGTCGTGCCGAGACACCACGTGATGATAGGGTGTGATAAGCTCTACGTTCAAATACAACGGGTGTAAGCTAGTTTTGCACACGCAGAATACTCGGGTTAAACTTGACGAGCCTAGCATCTGCAGATATGGCCTCGGAACACTGGAGACCGAAAGGTCGAGCGTGAATCATATAGCAGATATGATCAACATAATATGTTCACCTTTGATACTACTCCATCTCACGTGATGATCGGACATGGTTTAGTTAATTTGGATCACGTGATCATTTAGATGACTGGAGGGATGTCTATCTAAGTGGGAGTTCTTTAATTAATATGATTAAATTGAACTTTAATTTATCATGAACTTAGTCCTGATAGTTTTTGCATATCTATGTTGTTGTAGATCAATGGCCCGTGCTACCTTTCCTTTGAATTTTAATGCATTCCTAGAGAAAGCTAAGTTGAAAGATGATGGTAGCAATTACACGGACTGGGTCCGTAACTTGAGGATTATCCTCATTGCTGCACAGAAGAATTATGTCCTTGAAGCACCGCTAGGTGACAAGCCCCCTCCCGCTAATGTAGACGCTTTGAACGTCTGGCAGTCGCGGTCTGATGACTACACGATTGTTCAGTGTGCCATGCTTTACGGCTTAGAACCGGGACTTCAACGACGTTTTGAACGTCATGGACCATATGAGATGTTCCAGGAGTTGAAGTTAATATTTCAAGCAAATGCCCGGATTGGGAAATATGAGATTTCCAATAAGTTCTATAGCTGCAAGATGGAGGAGAATAGTTCTATCAGTGAACACTTGCTCAGAATGTCTGGGTACTACAATCATATGACTCAACTTGGTTGCAAAGTTGACGAGGATAGTGTTATTTATAGAGTTCTTCAATCACTGCCACCAAGCTATAAAGGCTTCGTGATGAACTATAATATGCAAGGGATGCAAAAGACAATTCCCGAGTTCTTCGCTATGCTCAAGGCTGCGGAGGTAGAAATCAAAAAGGAGCATCAAGTGTTGATGGTTAACAAGACCACTAGTTTCAAGAAAAAGGGCAAGGGAAAGAAGGGGAACTTCAAGAAGAATAGCAAGACAGTTGCTACTCCCACGAAGAAACCCAAGTCTGGAGCCAAGCCTGAAACTGAGTGCTTCTACTGCAAGGGGACTGGACACTGGAAGCGAAACTGCCCCAAGTATTTGGCGGATAAGAAGGATGGCAAGGTGAACAAAGGTATATGTGATATACATGTTATTGATGTGTACCTTACTAATGCTCGTAGTAGTACCTGGGTATTTGACACCGGTTCGGTTGCTAATATTTGTAACTCGAAACAGGGACTACGGATTAAACGAAGATTAGCTAAGGACGAGGTGACGATGCGCGTGGGAAATGGTTCCAAAGTCGATGTGATCACCGTCGGCACGCTACCTCTACATCTACCTTCGGGATTAGTTTTAGACCTAAATAATTGTTATTTGGTGCCAGCGTTGAGCATGAACATTATATCTGGATCTTGTTTGTTGCGAGACGGTTATTCATTAAAGTCAGAGAATAATGGTTGTTCTATTTTTATGAATAATATCTTTTATGGTCATGCACCCTTGAAGAGTGGTCTATTCTTATTGGATCTCGATTGTAGTGATACACATATTCATAATATTGAAACCAAAAGATGCAAGGTTAATAATGATAGTGCAACTTATTTGTGGCACTGCCGTTTAGGTCATATTGGTGTAAAGCGCATGAAGAAACTCCATAGTGATGGACTTTTGGAATCACTTGATTATGAATCACTTGGTGCTTGCGAACCATGCCTCATGGGCAAAATGACTAAAACTCCGTTCTCCGGAACTATGGAGCGAGCAACAGATTTGTTGGAAATCATACATACTGATGTATGTGTGCCAATGAGTGTTGAAACTCGCGGCGGGTATCGTTATTTTCTGACCTTCACTGATGATTTGAGCAGATATGGGTATATCTACTTAATGAAGCACAAGTCTGAAACATTTGAAAAGTTCAAGGAATTTCAGAGTGAAGTAGAGAATCATCGTAACAAGAAAATAAAGTTTCTACGATCTGATCGTGGAGGAGAATATTTGAGTTACGAGTTTGGTCTTCATTTGAAACAATGTGGAATAGTTTCACAGCTCACGCCACCCGGAACACCACAGCTTAATGGTGTGTCCGAATGTCGTAACCGTACTTTATTGGATATGGTGCGATCTATGATGTCTCTTACCGATTTACCGCTATCATTCTGGGGTTATGCTTTAGAGACAGCTGCATTCACGTTAAATAGGGCACCATCTAAATCTGTTGATACGACACCTTATGAACTATGGTTTGGCAAGAAACCAAAGTTGTCGTTTCTTAAAGTTTGGGGCTGCGATGCTTATGTGAAAAAGCTTCAACCTGATAAGCTCGAACCCAAGTCGGAGAAATGTGTCTTCATAGGATACCCAAAAGAGACTGTTGGGTACACCTTCTATCACAGATCCGAAGGCAAGATATTTGTTGCTAAGAATGGATCCTTTCTAGAGAAGGAGTTTCTCTCGAAAGAAGTGAGTGGGAGGAAAGTAGAACTTGATGAGGTAATTGTACCTTCTCCCGAATTGGAATGTAGTACATCACAGAAAATTGTTCCAGTGATTCCTACACCAATCAGTGAGGAAGTTAATGATGATGATCATGAAACTTCGGATCAAGTTTCTGCTGAACGTCGTAGATCAACCAGAGTACGTTCCGCACCAGAGTGGTACGGCAACCCAGTTCCGGAAATCATGTTACTAGACCATGATGAACCTACGAACTATGAGGAAGCGATGATGAGCCCAGATTCCGCAAAATGGCTTGAGGCCATGAAATCTGAGATGGGATCCATGTATGAGAACAAAGTGTGGACTTTGGTTGACTTGCCCAATGATCGGCAGGCCATCGAAAAAAAATGGATCTTTAAGAGGAAGACTGACACAGACGGTAATATTACTGTTTACAAAGCTCGACTTGTTGCGAAAGGGTTTCGACAAGATCAAGGAGTTGACTACGATGAGACTTTCTCACCTGTAGCGATGCTTAAGTCTGTCCGAATCATGTTAGCAATTGCCGCATTTTATGATTATGAAATCTGGCAAAATGGATGTCAAAACTGCATTCCTGAATGGATATCTCAAAGAAGAGTTGTATATGATGCAACCAGAAGGTTTTGTCGATCCAAAAGGTGCTAACAAAGTGTGCAAACTCCAGCGATCCAACTATGGACTGGTGCAAGCATCTCGGAGTTGGAATATACGCTTTGATGAGGTGATCAAAGCATATGGTTTTATACAGACTTTTGGAGAAGCCTGTATTTACAAGAAAGTGAGTGGGAGCTCTGTAGCATTTCTAATATTATATGTGGATGACATATTATTGATTGGAAATGATATAGAATTTCTGGATAGCATAAAAGGATACTTGAATAAGAGTTTTTCAATGAAAGACCTCGGTGAAGCTGCTTACATATTAGGCATCAAAATCTATAGAGATAGATCAAGACGCTTAATAGGACTTTCACAAAGCACATACCTTGATAATATTTTGAAGAAGTTCAAAATGGATCAGTCAAAGAAAGGGTTCTTGCCTGTATTACAAGGTATGAAGTTAAGTAAGACTCAATGCCCGACCACTGCAGAAGATAGAGAGAAAATGAAAGTCATTCCCTATGCCTTAGCCATAGGATCTATCATGTATGCAATGATGTGTACCAGACCTGATGTGTGCCTTGCTATAAGTCTAGCAGGGAGGTACCAAAGTAATCCAGGAGTGGATCACTGGACAACGGTCAAGAACATCCTGAAATACCTGAAAAGGACTAAGGATATGTTTCTCGTGTATGGAGGTGACAAAGAGCTCGTCGTAGACGGTTACGTCGATTCTAGCTTTGACACTGATCCGGATGACTCTAAGTCACAAACCGGATATGTATTTTTATTGAACGGTAGAGCTGTCAGTTGGTGCAGTTCCAAAAAGAGCGTCATGGCGGGATCTACGTGTGAAGCGGAATACATAGCTGCTTCGGAAGCAGCAAATGAAGGAGTCTGGATGAAGGAGTTCATATCCGATCTAGGTGTAATACCTAGTGCATCGGGTCCAATGAAAATCTTTTGTGACAACACTGGAGCAATAGCCTTGGCAAAGGAATCCAGGTTTCACAAGAGAACAAAGCACATTAAAAGACACTTCAATTCCATCCGCGATCTAGTCAAGGAGGGAGACATAGAGATTTGCAAAATACATACGGATCTGAATGTTGCAGACCCGTTGACTAAGCCTCTTCCACGGGCAAAACATGATCAGCACCAGGACTCCATGGGTGTGAGGATCATCACTTTGTAATCTAGATTATTGACTCTAGTTCAAGTGGGAGACTGAAGGAAATATGCCCTAGAGGCAATAATAAAGATGTTATTTGTATTTCCTTATATCATGATAAATGTCTTTTATTCATGCTAGAATTGTATTAACCGGAAACTTAGTACATGTGTGGATACATAGACAAAACAGTATGTCCCTAGTATGCCTCTACTAGACTAGCTCATTGATCAAAGATGGTTATGTTTCTTAGCCATAGACATGAGTTGTCATTTGATCAACGGGATCAAATCATTAAGATAATGATGTGATGGACTAGACCCATCCGTTAGCATAGCACTATGATCGTTTAGTTTTACTGCTATTGCTTTCTTCATGACTTATACATGTTCCTATGACTATGAGATTATGCAACTCCCGAATACCGTAGGAACACCTTGTGTGCTATCAAACATCACAACATAACTGGGTGATCATAAAGATGCTCTATAGGTGTCTCCGAAAGTATTCGTGGTGTTGGCATAGATCAAGATTAGGATTTGTCACTCCGAAGTGTCGGAGAGGTATCTCTGGGCCCTCTCGGTAACACACATCATAATAATCCTTGCAAGCAAAAGACTAATGAGTTAGTCACGAGATGATGTGTTACGGAACGAGTAAAGAGACTTGCCGGTAACGAGATTGAACTAGGTATAGAGATACCGACGATCGAATCTCGGGCAAGTAACATACCGATGACAAAAGGAACAACGTATGTTGTTATGCGGTTTGACCGATAAAGATCTTCGTAGAATATGTAGGAGCCAATATGAGCATCCAGGTTCCGCTATTGGTTATTGACCGGAGATGAGTCTCGGTCATGTCTACATAGTTCTCGAACCCGTAGGGTCCGCACGCTTAACGTTTGATGACGATCGGTATTATGAGTTTATGAGTTTTGATGTACCGAAGGTAGTTCGGAGTCCCGGATGATATCACGGACATGACGAGGAGTCTCGGAATGTCCGAGACATAAAGATTGATATATTGGACGACTATATTCGGACACCGGAAGTGTTCTTGAAAATTTCGGAATTTACCGGAGTGCCGGGGGGGTTACCGGAACCCCCCGGGGGAATGGTGGGCCCTGGTGGGCCATAGGGGAGAGAGAGGGCAGCAGCCAGGAGGTGGCGCGCCCCCTCCCTAGGAGGAGTCCGAATAGGACAAGGGGAGGGGGCGCGGCCCCTCTTTCCCTCTCCCTCTCCCTCTCTTTCCTTTCCCCTTCTTTCTTCTTTGGTAGTTCCTACTAGGAATAGGATTGCAATCCTATTCCTAGTAGGATTGCAGCCATAGCCGCACCATAGGAGGGCCGGCCGGACCTCCCCCTTGCTCCTTTATATACGGGGGCAGGGGGCACCCAAAGACACACAAGTTGAATTGTTCCAACCGTGTGTGGTGCCCCCTCCACAGAAACACACCTCGGTCATACCGTCGCAGTGCTTAGGCGAAGCCCTGCGCCAGTAGATACATCATATCCGTCACCACGCCGTCGTGCTGACGAAACTCTCCCGTGAAGCTCAACTGGATCAAGAGCTCGTGGGACGTCATCAAGCTGAACGTGTGCTGAACGCGGAGGTGCCGTACGTTCGGTGCTTGATCGGTTGAATCGCGAAGAAGTTCGACTACATCAACCGCGTCACTTGACGCTTCCGCTTCCGGTCTACGAGGGTACGTAGACACACTCTTCCCTCTCGTTGCTATGCATCTGGTAGATAGATCTTGCGTGATCGTAGGAAAATTTTAAAATACTACGTTCCCCAACAGAATCAGCCAGTAGTCGCGCCGAGAGCTCCCCAAAAACCTTGTCACCCTTCTCCCGTACAGGACTCAAAAAGTGTGGTTTCGGAGGCCTACTGTCCCGACCTGTGGTGCACCCGCAAGCCGGGATGGGGAAGAACGTACCAGAAGTGCAGTGCTCAGGAACTTGGCGGTGAGAGTGAGATGATCTTTCTGATGTGTCTCTCTAGAGAGGAGCGACCTCTCTTATATAGGCACAGGAGAGAGAGGCGAACAGGCTGCGACGGGAGGTGAAGCAACAGAGGGAGACCAAGTGAACAGGCAGCAGACAAAGAGGTGCGCCGTTCGTATTGAGTCTCCACTACAACAAAACTTTTCAGCTCCCGTGCGATCATTCGTATACCCGTCGTGCGTGGCAAAAATTTAGACATCGGCTCATTCCCGTAACCCGCGGCACGTCGTGACGAGGCAAGGGGAGGCGTGGCGTGGCATGGCGAGGCGGGCGGGGGAGGAGGAGCGCGCGTGGATGTCCCTCTTGTTCGCATGCTCGTACAAGTGGGAAAAAAACCTCCCTTATAAGGAGGTCCAACTCCCTCTAAACTAGCAATGTGGGACTAAACTCTGGTATTGCCCCTTTCCTTGCACGAATGGGCTAAGTGGGCCTCTAGGATTTATTAGGAATTTCTGAAATTATTATTGGGTTGGCCCAAAGTAGATAAAAATTCCAGCAGATAGTGCATGGGCGGTACTACCGCTTACAAGAGGTACTACCGCTCATACTACTGGTCCACTGCCGCGCAACCCGACACGAATAATCACATCCTCATAAGTAGCGGTACTACGCGCGGCACAGGGCCACGGTACTACCGCTTACAAGCGGTACTACCGCTCGAGAGAGCGGTACTATTGCTTGAGGCCTTCAGGAACACAACAGAGAAAGTAGAGGAAATAATGAAGCCTGAACTGGCACAACTTCTGCAAATGAGCTCTGAATCGAGCAAACTCAATCTTGTTGGATATAGTAAGAAGAGGCAGGGTCGGTATGCCTAAGATATAGAGGAGTGAAACCTCCGAAAGAGAAGAACCGACATAACCTCCAACATCGAAAACATCATAAAAGATGCAAGCGAACACCATTTTCGATGAACTCGAGTTTGTCATGAAGATGAACATAAACTCTAAAACTCACAAACAGAAACACAAAACAAACGCCAATAAAAATGATGCAAAGATGCAATGGTTTGAGCTCTCTACGAATGATACGATCAAGCTACTCATTTGAGAGCCCCCCTTGATAGTACAACAATCGATCCTATAACCCGGTCTCACAACAACTACCATGAGACAGGTAAAATAGAAAACCTATCAAGGGCAAACCTTTGGCTTGCACATAGTCCACTTGAGCTAGATGATGACGACCTTGTCCTCCTCAAGTTGGACCACCTTTCTTGATTGCGTTGGCTCGATGAAGATAAGTAGATTGCTCCCCATACTCCACTATGGGTGAGCCACTCTTCGGCACATCTTCACAAATCCATTGTCACCACAATGCATGGCAAGCTTCAAGCAAGATCTCTTCGTGGCCCTTCACTTGAACTTGCACGCGGCACTTCACGTAGACCATGGGATAGTACATAAAGCGTAATGGAAAATAGTTACCATACCATGAGATCACTTAATCCTTCTCGATGCATCTTCTATGCTTTGTGTGTTGGTCAACTTGATTTACTCTTTGACTTAGTCTTGATCGACGTCTCACTTGACCAATCTTTAGATAATTCCTTAAATAGCACATTGGTCATCACATACTCTTCTTGAAACCACCAAATGGACTTCAAGAAAAAGGTAGTGCGTAGAACTCATCTAGATGAGACATAATTTGGTCTCATTCACGTTTTATAGCCATTAGATGTGATGCTATAAGATGCGTGTGTGCTGACGTGGATTGTATCTGTTCATATCTAATGACTATAAAACGTGAATGAGACCAAATTATATCTCATCTGGATGAGTTCTAGCAAAACTGCAAGAAAAAACTATGGACGAATCCTTCAAATATAACTCAAGGCAACCATAAGTTCATAGAGATTGCCATCAATAACAAAACCAAACATGAGACACGACATGTTCTTTCAGCGGGGGCGAGAAATGATACAGCAGAGAAATCGTTCGCTCGGTCTGGTCGTTATCCCTAACGTTCAAAAATTGATGTGACAACCAGGCTTGCTTCAGGATCCGTTCAAATCATCCAATGGCCAGAAGGGCGTTCGGCCCCAAATGCCAAAGTGGGACGTTTATGTTTTCCAATATTCTAGTATAATATATTAGCCCATGATTACTTTCCATAGTAGTACAATTGTCTAAATAATTGTTTATCAATTCATGCATGTGATTTATCTACCTAAATAAATTTTAGAAGTTTATTTCATGATCAGTTATTTGGTAAGAACTTATTGTCTTGCCAAAAAAATATAACTTTATTTGACAAGTTAAGAGTGAAGTCTGTTTTAAACCCTGAAGTCGTAGAGCTCGTCGTCAATGAACCCTCACCTTCAAATCCTTGAAATATGTACCCTGTACTCATTGATCCCGGCCTATCTCGACCCTGACCCCGTTTGGCGCATACGGAAAAGGATGATCCTGGCAGGGATCAATATTTAGTCTCACTTACTACACTGGCCCACATGTCATGTACATCTTTAATCCATGGCTGCCATCCTCTCTCTCTCCTCCAAAATGCAACTGATGATCTGTGCAGTCTCCCTTCACGCCCAGAGTCGTACAGCTCGCCCTACACGAAGGGTGGTAGCGTGTCCATGGCGGAACACCTGCTGCTATTGACAATCGTGGTGGCGAAGCCGACCACGAGCGCGCCGAAGCCGGACACAGCCACGAGCGTCCCGCCGATGGCGATGTCGTTGCTGCCGGTCAGGACGTAGCGGCGGCTCCGAGGGAAGGGCTGGCGGAGCGGGACGTCGTCGGAGAGGAGCGTTACGAAGAACGTCAGGTCCGCCCAGGGCGTGAGGAAGAACGGGCTGCCGCTGAATATGGCCGCGCCCACACCGTTCCCGTTGAACCCGTTCTTGTCGTCGATTGGGGGTGAGAGCGCGAACAAATTGGACACGTTCTGTGTGCTGGCCATCTGGGCCGGGAATGAGGCGCTGGAGCGCGCGAGCCCGGCGATGTCGACGGCGCCTGAGCGGGCGGCCCGCAGGTGGTGGTGGCGACGAAGGAGAATGGGGACAGCCGATTGTTGCCTGGAGTACCGTCCGTGGAGACAGTGGAAGGCATCATGGTCGTCGTCTGCCTGCTGCACCACGACGTGATGGCCGGCGCGGAGAGGTTGACCACCAGCAGGCGGCCGGCAGGCACTAAGCGGCACGCTGTAGTGCGTCGTGGAGACGCCGTACTTGGTGGTCGTCATGAGCAAAGGATTGCCGCTGGTGCCGCCGTGCTAGACATTGCATGTATGTATGCATTTTTCTTTTTCTGAATTTATACACATGCGTACTCAGCTGTAGCCAAAACCAAAAGCTCGATCGATCAGATCAACGGCACCTCCTTTCCAGCGCTCTTGCATGTGGCCGACACACTCAGCCCAGTTCGCGCACAAAAACCACCTCTGCTGCCCTGTGTTCATGGGCTCACGTCAAAAGAGAAAGATGAGAGGAGAGATGCCTGAAGAAGATGGGAATAGGGTCTGTGTTGTCATACACAGGAACGAGTGATCCCGACTGGGATTGTGCTTACAAATAGTCTAGGGTTGGTTTAGGGTTAAAAACGACCGGGATTAAAAAGAACAGGATACAAACTTCAGAGATTTAGAGGTGAGGGTTCGTTTGCGACAAGCCCTACAACCTTAAGGTTTAAAATAGACTTCATCCACAAGTTAATAAAAGACGAGAGAGAAGGGTAGACGTTGGATGAAGGATGAGGTGGACGGATAGGATAGGATAGGAGAGTGAGATACAGGTATCGTAGATCTATCTTGGAATCCGTTTCTGAACTGCACTGGCGGTCACTTTGTCCGCATAAATAGGGGGCGGCGGTCACAATCTTTTCCACACCAAAACCTGCATATCCATCTCTACCAATACACGACCGACAACCTAGCAGTAGCGTGCTGCAACTTTGCGTGAAAAGTCGATGGCTCTTCTCCGCTACCTGGTTGTGCTACTCCTCGTACTCGGCTGCCTCGGGAGGCCCGTCCCACCTTCTCCGGTGCCGAGGACGGTCGATGGCATCACGGCGATATACAACTTCGGGGACTCCATATCAGACACCGGGAACTTCATCCGTGAAGGCGCTGTCGGGCTGATGGAGCACACCGGGAGGCTCCCCTACGGCTCCGCCATCGGCGGCCCCACCGGCCGATGCTCCGACGGCTACCTCATGATCGACTTCCTCGCCCAGGATCTTGGACTGCCGTTGCTGAGCCCGTACCTCGACAAGGGCGCCGACTTCACGCACGGCGTCAACTTCGCCGTCACGGGCGCCACCGCCCTCGACACGGCGGCCCTCGCGAGGATAGGGATCAACATGACCCACACCAACAGCTCCCTCGCTGTCCAGCTCCAACGGTTCAAGGATTTCATGGCCAGCGCCGCCAAAGCCCCCTCGGAGGTGCGCGAGATGCTGGCGAGGTCGCTGGTCCTGGTCGGAGAGATCGGCGGGAACGACTACAACTACGCCTTCGCCATGAACAGCCCTCAGCCCAACGGCGGCCTCCACAACATCGGGCACATGATAACCGGCGCGGTGGAGTCGCTGGTCCTCGTCCCGCAGGTCGTCAAGTCCATCACGGGCGCGGCCAAGGAGCTGCTCGACATGGGCGCCACGCGGATGGTGATCCCGGGCAACTTCCCGCTCGGCTGCGTGCCGAGCTACCTCGAGGCCGTGAACGAGACGGACCCGGCGGCGTACGACGGCAACGGCTGCCTCGTGGGGCTCAACCTCTTCGCGCAGATACACAACGTGCTGCTGCTGCAGGGCATCCGGGAGCTGCGCCAGCTCTACCCGTCCGCGACCATCTCCTACGCCGACTACTTCTCGGCCTACGTGCAGATGCTCAGGGGCGCGTCCAAGATGGGCTTCGACGCCGCGGCCGCGACCAAGGCGTGCTGCGGCGCGGGCGGCGGCGCGTACAACTTCGACATGGGCAGGATCTGCGGCGCGCCGGGGACGGCGGTGTGCGCGAGGCCGGAAGAGTACCTTAGCTGGGACGGCGTCCACCTGACGCAGCATGCCTACAAGGTCATGACCGAGCTGCTCTACTACCGAGGCCTCGCGTCTCCTGCGCCGGTGAATTTCCCGCGCATGTAGATCGCCTGTGCTTGGTCACTTTCCAAGTTAATTTTCACCCCGCCGTTTGTATTTTATTTCCCTTTTCGAGTCTTGTGGGGTGTGGACGGTAGTTTGGTGTTGATGTATGAACTTTTGTGGCGGCACATGAATGGAAGAAATAACATGTGATTGTGCATATGGGATACCCTCTCACGATGAACTCAATTTATATATAAACTTACTAACAAAAAGGTCCGTGCGTTGCAACGAGGAAAAGAATACCACACACTGTTAATTTACAAAAAAGTTCTATAATTTGAGTATTTGTAGTTACGACCCAAACAAAGATGGTCTTTGCCTACAAAAGCGCAAGTTCAAGATTTCACGTGTCTTCTATTTAAACACGGCTTGCATGTAGATTTAATACGTACACAGAAATGGGCAAGTGATCTTCAATTTCATCTCTAATTCCGATTTTGCTGAGATATTCATTCACAATCCGGATCAGTACCGATATGAAAGGAAGACGGATAATGCACTGTTGATTAAGATTGCACCCTAGATATATTTTTTTCCAAATTGTTAACAGGTAAAATAACATCATATTCAGATTATATATATATTTCTAATCAAATTCTGTATATAACTTATTAAATTTGGCTTACGGTTTAGAAGATATGAGCATTTAAAAAAACATTTGATATATACTACGGGTTTAATGCCTGAAATGTCAGCGGGTTTTCTATAAAATAGCATGACGGATTAAGAATACCTATTTATGTTATTAGTAATAATAATAAAGGTATAGATTTAAGAAAAAAGAAGAAGGGAAAATCGATTCGTCTATGTAAGCCGAGTGCCCGACAAATGACATTCAACTCTCGATGGGCATTATCATGATCCTCTTGTAACCCCCTCGCACGAGGTACTCCCACATCAATAAAAAGTAAGGAAGGACGCATGGTACACCTCACCATGAGGACCCGAACCTGGCTAAACCTCTGTGCGAACTACCCTCTAGTACTTGTGGCCATGATCGCTACCCTACCGACAAATATAATAGTTTTTTGCACTGTCAAAGCAACTAGACGAGCTTTGTACTGATCAACGATACATCAATTTTGCATCATTATTTCTTACTACAATTTATCCTATTTCAATGATATATTCACAATACGATGCAATTCGAATATCTTTTCTCTCTCTTAAAATGCAAGATATACAAAGAGAGGAGGATTACCGGCAACTGGCTTCTTGAACGTAAGAGGGCAACAAAAGAGAAAGCAATTCTCTGTAGATCAAAATGAAGGGTGGATTTTCGAAGAATTGTTTTGGAATATATAATGAATTATGGAGTGAAGAAACACTAGACGGGACCCACCAGGACTCCATACGGCCAGGTGGCACGACTAACCATAGACACACCGCATGCCCGTGTGGGGCCATGGCGGCTCGTCTACCGGTGCCCTTTGGCTATGAAATCCTATTTGCCCTAAAAAAATCATAGAAAATTCTCGACACTTTTCGCCATCGTCTGCAAGGCGGAACTTGGGTGGAGCACTTTTCCTCTCTAGAGGGGGGTTTTCTACCAGGGAAACCTCATTCGGGGAGGGGGAGGTTCAAGCCTTCATCATCACCAACACTCCATTCATCATGGGGGATCATCATCTTCACCAGCACCATCTCTGAAGGAAATATGCCCTAGAGGCAATAATAAAGATGTTATTTGTATTTCCTTATATCATGATAAATGTCTTTTATTCATGCTAGAATTTTATTAACCGGAAACTTAGTACATGTGTGAATACATAGACAAAATAGTATGTCCCTAGTATGCCTCTACTAGACTAGCTCATTGATCAAAGATGGTTATGTTTCCTAACCATAGACATGAGTTGTCATTTGATCAACGAGATCACATCATTAGGATAATGATGTGATGGAAAAGACCCATCCGTTAGCTTAGCACTATAATCGTTTAGTTTTACTGCTATTGCTTTCTTCATGACTTATACATGTTCCAATGACTATGAGATTATGCAACTCCCGAATACCGGAGGAACACCTTGTGTGCTATCAAACGTCACAACGTAACTGGGTGACTATAAAGATGCTCTACAGGTGTCTCCGAAAGTGTTCGTGGTGTTGGCATAGATCAAGAATAGGATTTATCACTCCGAGTGTCGGAGAGGTATCTCTGGGCCCTCTCGGTAATGCACATCATAATAAGCCTTGCAAGCAAATGACTAATGAGTTAGTCACGGGATGATGTATTACTGAACGAGTAAAGAGACTTGCCGTTAACGAGATTGAACTAGGTATTGAGATACCGACGATCGAATCTTGGACAAGTAACATACCAATGACAAAGGGAACAACGTATGTTGTTATGCGGTTTGACCGATAAAGATCTTCGTAGAATATGTAGGAGCCAATATGAGCATTCAGGTTCTGCTATTGGTTATTGACCGGAGATGAGTCTCGGTCA
Source organism: Secale cereale (assembly GCA_902687465.1). Lineage (NCBI taxonomy): Eukaryota > Viridiplantae > Streptophyta > Magnoliopsida > Poales > Poaceae > Secale > Secale cereale. Next base: position 368,827,743 of record LR738714.1, on the reverse strand, counting down.
TGTATACATAGTTCTCGAACCCGTAGGGTCCGCACGCTTAATGTTTGATGACGATCGGTATTATGAGTTTATGAGTTTTGATGTACCGAAGGTAGTTCGTAGTCCCGGATGAGATCACGGACATGACGAGGAGTCTGGAATGTCCAAGACGTAAATATTGATATATTGGACCACTATATTCGGACACCGGAAGTGTTCCGGAAAAGTTTCGGATTAAACCAGAGTGCTGGAGGGGGGGGGGGGTCAATACACCCGGGGGAACTAATATGCCACTTGGGCCCTTAGTGTAGAGAGAGAGGGCCGGCCAGGGCTTGGCGCGCACCCCTCCCCCTTGGTCCGAATTGGTCAATGAAAGGAGGGGGGCGGCGCCCCTTTCCTTCTCCCTCTCCCTCTCCTTCCTTCCCCCTGTCCCTCTTGGTGGACTCCTACTAGGAATAGGATTCCTATTCCTAGTAGGAGTTGCCCTCCTAGGGCGTGCCATAGGGGCCGGCCGGCCTCCCCCCTTGCTCCTTTATATACGGGGGCAGGGTGTGACGCCCGGGTAATCGAGCTACAGTAATCCCCTACTAATGATGCCACGTCACCTCGATTACTGTTGGTAATCTCGCGTTAGTTTAAAACCGTTTCAAATTTAAATTTGAATTAAAGTCAAACAATAAAAGTTTTCAAATACTAAAACTAAAATGTTCTCTACGTAAAAGATATATCATAAGTAATAATGATAGAGAAACCACACCTTCGTTAAATATTGGATATTAATAGGTGAATAAAACAGTAGCGAAAACTACTATTCAAATACTTTTAAACATTAAATAATTAAGTAACTATTTTAGTTTGGGCTGTAAATTAATATGGAAGTGGTACAACTAGTAGAATCAATAAGGTGCCACTTTGGTACACTATTAAAACTAGAATAAACAAGAACTAAAAGAAACAAAATAAAAAGAAAATAGAAAAACAAAGCAAATAAAAAAAAAGAAAAGAAGAACAGACCCCCCCCCCTGGGCCGAAAGGCCCAGCTGGCCAGCCGGCCGGCCCACCCCGCCCCTGGCCTATTAGGCCTCCCGAGACCGAACCCTAGCCCGATCCCAACACATCCCCCCCGATCCACTCACCCCTCCTCCCCCAACGACCCGATCTGGATCGGGGGCGCTCATTCCCCCCGACCCCGACGACCCCATCGCCGCGACGCTGCCGTCGTCCTCTTCTCCTCGCCACCGCCGTCGCCACTGCCTCGTCGTCGCCCCGCTGCTCCAACGCCGTCCGGCCTCCCCGAGCACGCTGCCTAACCCTACAGCCACGATGTGAGCCCCATCCATCGATCCCCCTCTGCCCGACTGAGTCCACCGCCGTCGGACGTCGTAGCCATCGTGCCGGAGCTCTGCTCGGAGCGCCCCTGGCCATGCTCCCCCATCTGCGTGCTCGCTCTGGCCACCCCGCGCGCCACCGCGTCCAGCGGAGCTCCCGCCCGCGCCGAGCTGGCCTCGAGCCATGCCCCGCCACGACCGCCTCCTCCCCTTCTATGCCCCGCTTGCCGCCGCCCCGGGCGCGCGGCACCGCGCCCGCCAGCCGCGCCTGCCGGTCGCGCCCCTAGCCATGGCCGCCGGCAGCTCCCCGCCTTGGTCGTGCCCGTCCAGCCCCGCTCTCATCGCTGGGCCTGCATTCTCCTGCAGCCGCCGGACCTCGCCCCCCTGCCGCGAACCCCGGCCCATCCTCTCCGCAGGCCACCGCCGGCTCCCTCCGCCCTTGGCCCCGCGGGACACCGCCGCGCCGGCGGTCGTTCCCAGCTTCCCGCGGCGCCCCGGGTCTGCATCGGGCGCAAACGCACGGGCGCCAGATTGCTCGCTAAGGCCGCCCGACCCACTAAGGCCACATGACCCTTTGACAGGCGGGCCCCCTCCCCTTAAAAGAAATTAAAAAAAAAGAAGTTAAAAAAAACTTAATTATAAAATTAATTAATTAATTGATTAATTAATAATTAACTTAATTAATCCTGATAATTAACCCTAATTAATTATGTTTAATTAAACTAATTACACATTAGTCTAATTAAACCTGAATAATTAAACTAGTTAATGACAGGTGGGAACCACTGGTCAGTTTGACCAGTCAACAATGCTGACGTCAGCATGAGGTCATGCTGATGTCATAAATCATTTTCGAATTAATTTAATTAATATTAAATTCCAGAAATTAATAAAAACTTTAGGAAATCATATCTTTTAAACCGTAACTCGGATGAAAATACTTTGTACATGAAAGTTGCTCAGAATGACGAGACGAATCCGAATACGCAGTCCGTTTGTCCGCCACACACCTCTATCATACCGAACGTGCAACATTTCCCCTCCGTTTCATCTACCCGAAAACGCGAAACACCGGGAATACTTTCCCGGATGTTTTTCATCCTTGCCAGTATCACCTCCTACTGCGTTAGGTCACACGTAGCACCGCATATTCCCATGTTATGCTTTGTGACGCTATTGTTTGCTCTGTTATTTATTTGTTTCCCCTTCGTTGCTTATTTTCGGTAGACTCCGATACTGTGATAGACCCCGAGACCGTTGATGCTTCGGTGTTCGACTACGGCTACGTTTCCGAAGATTCCTTTCGTCTGCAGAGCTTCCAGGCAAGCCCCCCCTTTGATCACCAGATATCGCCTACTCTTCTCTCTACTGCTTGCATTAGAGTAGTGTAGCATGTTACTGCTTTTGATACTCCTATTCTGCTGGCCTGTCATTGTTGCTACCACTGTTGATACCTTACCTGCAATCCTAAATGCTTAGTATAGGATGCTAGTACTCCATCAGTGGCCCTACACCCTTGTCCGTCTGCCCTGCTATTCTATCGGGCCGTGATCACTTGGGTGTGATCATGGGTATATATTACATACACTTTACATGATACATGATGTGACTAAAGTCGGGTCGGCTCATTGAGTCCCGCAAGTGATTGATGTGGGGGCTGAAAGGACAGGTGGCTCCATCCAGGTAGTGGTGGGCCTGAGTTCCTGACGGCCCCCAAGTGGATCTTGGTGGCGGAGCGACAGGGGCAGGTTGAGACACCCAGTCGAGAGGTGGCCTGGCCCTGGTCGTTGTCCGCGGTTATTTCATAATAACACGCTTAACGAGTTTGGATATTTGATCTGAGTCTGGCCATTTGGTCTATACGCACTAACCAGCTACGTGGGAATAGTTATGGGTACTCGACGTCGTGGTATCAGCCGAAGCCTTCTTGACGTCAGCGACTTAGCGGCGCGCGCCGGGTTGGACCGCGTAACGCAACTTCCTTAGTAATGGAGGTTGCTAGGTCTGCTCACCGGCCGCGTACGCAACGTGCAGGTGTGCGTTGGGCGATGGGCCCGGACCCCTGCGCGCCTAGGACTTAGACCGGCGTGCTGACCTCTCTGCTGTGCTTAGGTAGGGCTGCGACGTGTTGATCTTCCGAGGCCGGGCATGACCCTGGAAAGTGTGTCCGGCCAAATGGGATCAAGCGTGCTGGGTTATGTGGTGCACCCCTGCAGGGAAGTTAATCTATTCGAATAGCCGTGTCCCTCGGTAAAAGGACGACCCGGAGTTGTACTCTGACCTCATGACAACTAGAACCGGATACTTAATAAAACACACCCTTACAAGTGCCAGATATAACTCGGTGGTTGCTCTCTCACAGGGTGATGTGCGGGAGGATCGCCGAGTAGGATATTGCTATACGTTGTTACATGGTGAACTTACCATCTATTCTATTCTACTGCTGCAAGACGGAGGCTGCGAGATACGAGGATACTTGTTACTTCCATCTATTCTCTTCTACTGCTGCAAGATGGAGGTGGCCAGAAGCGTAGTCTTCGATTGGATTAGCTATCCCCCTCTTTCTGCTTTCTGCAGTTCAGTCCACATATATTCCCCCTTTACACAGATATCATTGCATATGTAGTGTAGATCCTTGCTTGCGAGTACTTTGGATGAGTACTCACGGTTGCTTTGCTCCCCCTTTTCCCCCTTTCTTCCTTTCTTCTCGGATGATGCAACCAGGTGGTGGAGTCCAGGAGCCAGGTGATCCCGAGGTTGTTTCTACATGGAGTTCGGCTTCGAGGAGTAGTTATGAGGTCCCAGGCAGGAGGCCTTGCCTTTTCGATCGTTGTTAATTTTGTGCTAGCCTTCTTAAGGCAGACTTGTTTAACTTATGTCTGTACTCAGATATTATTGCTTCCGCTGACTCTTGTGTTTTCGAGCTTATGTATTCGAGCCCTCGAGGCCCCTGGCTTGTAATATAAAGCTTGTATTACTTTAATTTGTGTCTAGAGTTGTGTTGTGATATCTTCCAGTGAGTCCTTGATCTTGGCCGTACACATTTGCGTGCATGATTAGTGTACGGACAAATCGGGGGCGTCACAAGTTGGTATCAGAGCCGACTGCCTGTAGGAATCCCCCTTTCCAACTCCTTGGCCGAAGTTGAGTCTAGTCTTTGAAAAACAAATTTACTAACTTGTTGTGTGGCTTACGGGCCCATATCACCATTGGGTGGTATTAGGATCTTTTACTCCTCGTCTATACTCTGGGACTCTTATCTCTCTTCTATTCGGGATAAATGAATTTTGCTAAATCTAACATTAGGATCTCGCTATCACTTTCACCCGGAGAGCACCTTATGATCGATGATCGTCTACTGCACCAGAAGACCCTGAAGATACTCTCCGCTGTTAACCCGAGAACTTGTGTTCATCGCCTTTGCAAATCACTATCACCGATATATCCTTAAGGATATCTGCATGCACTGTCATTCTCATGATCATTCTTCGTCGCTCTTGTTGTTACAAGATGCCTCGAAATATTCTCCGTTGTCCTGAGAATCCTTTGAGTTTACTGTCTTGCAGTTTTATCTCGCATGAAAACCCTTACGGTTATTTCCTTACAGTTATCGAGGATCCGTTCTTCTCAATTGTTCATATGTCTCACTAAATTCCTCGGAATACTTTTAGATCTTTCGGAAATTTTCTGCAGCCAGTTACTCTTGAAATTCTTACCTGCTTGGATTATGGTTAATTCCATATGACTAGTAGCCTTCGTTAATATCCTTTGCCTTAGCCATTTTGATCCTATTGATTCAATATGTGCGTATGCACGCAGTCATCAGGTTATCCTTTATAAAATTATCTTTCCGACTCAGACGTCATTCCGGACATGAGTTGGTTCTCGACAATTCAAACCTTTATTGATTGTCCAACTAAGTATATTCAACTTATCCATCCTTGATCAGAGCGTTTGCTTTTGATATCTTGTTTCGGAAAACATAATTCCTTTGCATTGGTTGAATTAGTCAGTTGTTTCTATGATGTGATCTCCTTTAATTATTTCTTCTTCTAGTTGAGTATCGATACTCACATCAGCTCCGTTGTGGATTGCCCGATCCATTGTTGGATTGTTATCCGACAGTGTCCTTCATATTCTATCACCTTGTGAGTTCTTCCCCTGATACATAATGCCTTTGGTAAATTGTATCCTCTGCTTGACCAACCATGCTCTGCTTTTGAGCTTGTGTATTTACTTTTGAAACTTGTGGTATATGTTACTAAGATGCCCAATGGGTTGAACCTATGCCTTCCCCTAATTCGTGAGAACCCAAAAGTTTTCACAAGTCATACTTTTCCGGTGTTCTACCGGATAAAATCCCAACACTACCGTTTTATCAAAGCGAGAGGTGAATGAAATGTTATGCATTAAAGAAGTGGGAGTCGACCTTGAGCTTTTGTTCATGCCCATGGAAACGATGTAGACCGTCTCGGAAGCTTCTTGCAAGATGATTTTTCATCTCAATAATTCTTTCGGTATTCTTCAATTGATTCCTTACAGTTATGGTTTCGACCATGCTGTCCTGATCTGATATATCTGATGGGAATTCATTCCAGTTCCTCGTCTATTTTGGCAAGGTTGAAGTATCTACTGTCATAGGTCAATGACCTACTCCAATTCCTATCGTGTTCTACCTTCGAGTTTTACCCTCTGATATCTCGAGGATATCATGACTTTGCACTACACCTTTTGAACTTTTGATGAAGTAATACCTTGGCTTGTCGTAATCACTCTACAGGTTCTAGGTTGCCGTCAACCGAGGACACCGTTTAGTAAATCAATTCCGCTCGAAAAATTCAACACCCCTAGTAGATGTTACTGGGAATTTTTTTTTAACTCAATCTGGTTTATTCCTAGACTATCAGGTACATCCCTTGTCTAGCTATCTTTGACTGTGCTACCTCGTCCTTCTTTGGTGCACTAATTCTTCAGAGATTGAGCACAACTTGCGTCGAGCTTTCAGCGTCTGGTTGCTTGTTCAGTAAGGCAACTTTGGTTCCGAGCTTGCATCTTATATATTGGTCCTATAACTTGCCACTTCGTCATTCCCTTGCTTGTTACCGTTGTTGTTTCATTGCATCCTCTTGAAACCTCCCGGCACATGTGTCGGATCACCTTCAACACTTTGACTTCTTTCGAGATGTTAACTGTGTTCATGATAAGAAATACCCTCCTTGCCCTTGATGATTTTTATTATCATCGACAACATCCTTGAATCCCTTTCATCGCGAACTTGTCCACATTATGAATACAACTTGCTCTCCAGCTAGAGTTGTGTTCTGCCTTAAAGTATTATTGTCTTTTATGTCGAGAATGTTGTGGGGATTGCTCCACCTCTTAGAAATTCTCGGTATGATGATACTTCTCACCATCACCATTCTTCCTTGGTCCCCGTGTTGTTTTTAACCGGGATACCAATATGCTAACGATGCTGCTTGAGTTCTATAATCCTAGCAACCCTATTGCTATGAAGTTAATGACCGACAGTTTGTTTTTGGACTGTTGGTTATTGAATCGTCCCTCTAACATTGATCTTGCTGCTTAAGGTCATATTTCGGGCACACCTTCCAACTATTGATTAATGGTGTATGTTTTCCTCGAGCATACAACATTATACCATTTGCATTGACAAGTGTCATCTTCTTGTTCATATTATTATGGAAATCCATCCATTTGGAATTCTTGATGAATTGTCGCTGAGCCCATCAGCCACCTCTGCATCCTTTCCTTGGTTTAATGATGAACTATTGTTTCGGGAACCCGCTCCCATAGTTCATTCCCGAGAATCTTGCAATGCCATTTCGACGATTTGTGTTGCACTTTTTCTTCTAGAACATCCTGAGTCTGAGGTATCATGACACCAATCGGATCTGAATCTCAGTCAGATATGATGGTTGGGACAACTTTCCAGTAGTTATAATGTTGGTCCTTTGATGACCCGGTAATATGATGTCATGCCCAGCACCCCTGGCTGGAGGACCCATCATTATATTTTCTTCCGCAAGGATAACTATTCTTCCAGGAGGAAATTGTAAGACTTTTTCTATAAGTTGTTCCTCATGAATCCTTTGTGTATCCAAGTCCGACCTTGCTTCAAGACCAGGCCAATGCTATCTCGAAGCATGTCTGTGGTACTCCGATTTTCAACAAGAACATTGGAGGCGCGATGCTAAATGTTCCGTGGTCAGTTATCCAAACACTGTTGTATGGGTAACATCTTGATTAATCCTTGCCTCTTTATCTGAATGGTTGGATACTTGCTCTCCAACCCTGTATGTCATGTTCTGCTTGTTCATGGGAAGGATATACTCCAAATAATTGTGTGTAATCACAATTTTCCTTTCCATTTGTTTGTTTAACCTTTCTTTGATCTACATATAATCTAAGCAGTAATAACTCGCTGCTTATGTAAACACCTCGTGGTACAACTCTGTCAGTAAGACTTCGTTACTATTGTTGTAACATTCCATTAACTGCCGGTGAACGAGAACCTTGCCTATTGGTCCGCCTCGTTCAACGAGCAAGAAAATGGTTCTCTTCGTTCCCCGTCCTTGGTACCGACATTGTTGCCAATTTAGCTGACAGCCTATTCTCTGACATGCCTTGCTTTATGTGCAAGATGTCATCACCCTTCCTACTTTCAACCCACGTGGTGGGCCCATAACCCACAGGTCCACTGGATCGAAACCTGACCCTTATTTACAACCCTGATTCTAATGTATACTTTGCACTTGGCTTCGTGTGTAATTCACGAGCTAAATTCTACCATGTTTCATCCTGATATCAAACACCACATTATTCTCGTTGATCAAGACCCCATTCCAGCTTCGGTTAGGCATCGAATGACTGCCTACCCGTTTGAAACTTTGGTACCATTGATTATCGCACTAAACGGATTCACTGAAATACTATGCGTAGGGTACTCCGTGTATCGCTTTCTGAATTCACTGTCAGATGCACATACTTCGTGAAGATGCGTTCTTCCGGAGTTTTTTCCCCCTGGTCACGCTCGTAGGACGATGGAGATCCCGAAGAAGGGATGACGACTTGATCACGATGACTTGAAGCAGAGAAATGAAGACATCAACGGAAGGGATCAACCTCTTCGGAAGGACAGCCACGACCGAGAAGAATCGTTAGCTTTTCGCTACCAAGCACCTATCCCCCCCCCCCCACTCCACCGCTTAAATCTCGGGACGAGATTTCTTGTAGTGGAGGAGAATTGTGACGCCCGGGTAATCGAGCTACAGTAATCCCCTACTAATGATGCCACGTCACCTCGATTACTGTTGGTAATCTCGCGTTAGTTTAAAACCGTTTCAAATCTAAATTTGAATTAAAGTCAAACAATAAAAGTTTTCAAATACTAAAACTAAAATGTTCTCTACGTAAAAGATATATCATAAGTAATAATGATAGAGAAACCACACCTTCGTTAAATATTGGATATTAATAGGTGAATAAAACAGTAGCGAAAACTACTATTCAAATACTTTTAAACATTAAATAATTAAGTAACTATTTTAGTTTGGGCTGTAAATTAATATGGAAGTGGTACAACTAGTAGAATCAATAAGGTGCCACTTTGGTACACTATTAAAACTAGAATAAACAAGAACTAAAAGAAACAAAATAAAAAGAAAATAGAAAACAAAGCAAATAAAAAAAAAGAAAAAGAAAAGAAGAACAGACCCCCCCCTGGGCCGAAAGGCCCAGCTGGCCAGCCGGCCGGCCCACCCCGCCCCTGGCCTATTAGGCCTCCCGAGACCGAACCCTAGCCCGATCCCAACACATCCCCCCCGATCCACTCACCCCTCCTCCCCCAACGACCCGATCTGGATCGGGGGCGCTCATTCCCCCCGACCCCGACGACCCCATCGCCGCGACGCTGCCGTCGTCCTCTTCTCCTCGCCACCGCCGTCGCCACTGCCTCGTCGTCGCCCCGCTGCTCCAACGCCGTCCGGCCTCCCCGAGCACGCTGCCTAACCCTACAGCCACGATGTGAGCCCCATCCATCGATCCCCCTCTGCCCGACTGAGTCCACCGCCGTCGGACGTCGTAGCCATCGTGCCGGAGCTCTGCTCGGTGCGCCCCTGGCCATGCTCCCCCATCTGCGTGCTCGCTCTGGCCACCCCGCGCGCCACCGCGTCCAGCGGAGCTCCCGCCCGCGCCGAGCTGGCCTCGGGCCATGCCCCGCCACGACCGCCTCCTCCCCTTCTATGCCCCGCTTGCCGCCGCCCCGGGCGCGCGGCACCGCGCCCGCCAGCCGCGCCTGCCGGCCGCGCCCCTAGCCATGGCCGCCGGCAGCTCCCCCCCTTGGTCGTGCCCGTCCAGCCCCGCTCTCATCGCTGGGCCTGCATTCTCCTGCAGCCGCCGGACCTCGCCCCCCTGCCGCGAACCCCGGCCCATCCTCTCCGCAGGCCACCGCCGGCTCCCTCCGCCCTTGGCCCCGCGGGACACCGCCGCGTCGGCGGTCGTTCCCAGCTTCCCGCGGCGCCCCGGGTCTGCATCGGGCGCAAACGCACGGGCGCCAGATTGCTCGCTAAGGCCGCCCGACCCACTAAGGCCACATGACCCTTTGACAGGCGGGCCCCCTCCCCTTAAAAGAAATTAAAAAAAAAAGAAGTTAAAAAAAAACTTAATTATAAAATTAATTAATTAATTGATTAATTAATAATTAACTTAATTAATCCTGATAATTAACCCTAATTAATTATGTTTAATTAAACTAATTACACATTAGTCTAATTAAACCTGAATAATTAAACTAGTTAATGACAGGTGGGAACCACTGGTCAGTTTGACCAGTCAACAATGCTGACGTCAGCATGAGGTCATGCTGATGTCATAAATCATTTTCGAATTAATTTAATTAATATTAAATTCCAGAAATTAATAAAAACTTTAGGAAATCGTATCTTTTAAACCGTAACTCGGATGAAAATACTTTGTACATGAAAGTTGCTCAGAATGACGAGACGAATCCGAATACGCAGTCCGTTTGTCCGCCACACACCTCTATCATACCGAACGTGCAACATTTCCCCTCCGTTTCATCTACCCGAAAACGCGAAACACCGGGAATACTTTCCCGGATGTTTTTCATCCTTGCCAGTATCACCTCCTACTGCGTTAGGTCACACGTAGCACCGCATATTCCTATGTTATGCTTTGTGACGCTATTGTTTGCTCTGTTATTTATTTGTTTCCCCTTCGTTGCTTATTTTCGGTAGACTCCGATACTGTGATAGACCCCGAGACCGTTGATGCTTCGGTGTTCGACTACGGCTACGTTTCCGAAGATTCCTTTCGTCTGCAGAGCTTCCAGGCAAGCCCCCCCTTTGATCACCAGATATCGCCTACTCTTCTCTCTACTGCTTGCATTAGAGTAGTGTAGCATGTTACTGCTTTTGATACTCCTATTCTGCTGCATAGCCTGTCATTGTTGCTACCACTGTTGATACCTTACCTGCAATCCTAAATGCTTAGTATAGGATGCTAGTACTCCATCAGTGGCCCTACACCCTTGTCCGTCTGCCCTGCTATTCTATCGGGCCGTGATCACTTGGGTGTGATCACGGGTATATATTACATACACTTTACATGATACATGATGTGACTAAAGTCGGGTCGGCTCATTGAGTACCCGCAAGTGATTGATGTGGGGGCTGAAAGGACAGGTGGCTCCATCCAGGTAGTGGTGGGCCTGAGTTCCTGACGGCCCCCAAGTGGATCTTGGTGGCGGAGCGACAGGGGCAGGTTGAGACACCCAGTCGAGAGGTGGCCTGGCCCTGGTCGTTGTCCGCGGTTATTTCATAATAACACGCTTAACGAGTTTGGATATTTGATCTGAGTCTGGCCATTTGGTCTATACGCACTAACCAGCTACGTGGGAATAGTTATGGGTACTCGACGTCGTGGTATCAGCCGAAGCCTTCTTGACGTCAGCGACTTAGCGGCGCGCGCCGGGTTGGACCGCGTAACGCAACTTCCTTAGTAATGGAGGTTGCTAGGTCTGCTCACCGGCCGCGTACGCAACGTGCAGGTGTGCGTTGGGCGATGGGCCCGGACCCCTGCGCGCCTAGGACTTAGACCGGCGTGCTGACCTCTCTGCTGTGCTTAGGTAGGGCTGCGACGTGTTGATCTTCCGAGGCCGGGCATGACCCTGGAAAGTGTGTCCGGCCAAATGGGATCAAGCGTGCTGGGTTATGTGGTGCACCCCTGCAGGGAAGTTAATCTATTCGAATAGCCGTGTCCCTCGGTAAAAGGACGACCCGGAGTTGTACTCTGACCTCATGACAACTAGAACCGGATACTTAATAAAACACACCCTTACAAGTGCCAGATATAACTCGGTGGTTGCTCTCTCACAGGGTGATGTGCGGGAGGATCGCCGAGTAGGATATTGCTATACGTTGTTACATGGTGAACTTACCATCTATTCTATTCTACTGCTGCAAGACGGAGGCTGCGAGATACGAGGATACTTGTTACTTCCATCTATTCTCTTCTACTGCTGCAAGATGGAGGTGGCCAGAAGCGTAGTCTTCGATTGGATTAGCTATCCCCCTCTTTCTGCTTTCTGCAGTTCAGTCCACATATATTCCCCCTTTACACAGATATCATTGCATATGTAGTGTAGATCCTTGCTTGCGAGTACTTTGGATGAGTACTCACGGTTGCTTTGCTCCCCCTTTTCCCCCTTTCTTCCTTTCTTCTCGGATGATGCAACCAGGTGGTGGAGTCCAGGAGCCAGGTGATCCCGAGGTTGTTTCTACATGGAGTTCGGCTTCGAGGAGTAGTTATGAGGTCCCAGGCAGGAGGCCTTGCCTTTTCGATCGTTGTTAATTTTGTGCTAGCCTTCTTAAGGCAGACTTGTTTAACTTATGTCTGTACTCAGATATTATTGCTTCCGCTGACTCTTGTGTTTTCGAGCTTATGTATTCGAGCCCTCGAGGCCCCTGGCTTGTAATATAAAGCTTGTATTATTTTAATTTGTGTCTAGAGTTGTGTTGTGATATCTTCCAGTGAGTCCTTGATCTTGGCCGTACACATTTGCGTGCATGATTAGTGTACGGACAAATCGGGGGCGTCACACAGGGGGAACCTCTGGACACACAAGTTGATCAAGTTGATCTCTCCCAACCGTGTGTGGTGCCCCCTCCACAGAAACACACCTCGGTCATATCGTTGCAGTGCTTAGGCGAAGCCCTGCGCCGGTAGCTTCATCATCTCCGTCACCACGCCATCGTGCTGATGAAACACTCCCGCGAAGTTCTACTAGATCAAGAGCTCGTGGGACGTAATCAAGCTGAACGTGTGCTGAACGCGGAGGCTCCGTACGTTCGATGCTTGATCGGTTGGATCGCGAAGAAGTTCGACTACATCAACCGTGTCACTAGACACTTCCGCTCCCGGTCTACGAGGGTACGTAGACACACTCTCCCCACTCGTTGCTATGCATCTAGTAGATAGATCTTGCATGATCGTAGGAATTTTTTTGAAATACTATGTTCCCCAATAGTGGCATCATGAGCCAGGTCTATGCGTAGATGATATGCACGAGTAGAACACAAGTGAGTTGTGGGCGATAATCGTCATACTGCTTACCAGCATGTCATACTTTGGTTCAGCGGTATTGCGAGATGAAGCGGCCCGGACCGACATTACGGGTACGCTTACGCGAGACTGGTTTCATCGTTATGAACACTCGTTGCTTAAAGGTGACTGGCGGGTGTCTGTCTCTCCCACTTTAGTTGAAACAAGTGTGACTACGCCCGGTCCTTGTGAAGGTTAAAACAACACATACTTGACGAAAAATCGTTGTGGTTTTGTATGCGTAGGTAAGAACGGTTCTTGCTAAGCCTGTAGCAGCCACGTAAAACTTGCAACAACAAAGTAGAGGACGTCTAACTTGTTTTTGCACGGCATGTTGTGATGTGACATGGTCAAGACATGATGAGTTATACGTTATTGTATGAGATGATCATGTTTTGTAAAGTTATCGGCAACTGGCAGGAGCCATATGGTTGTCGATTTATTGTATAAAATACAGTCGCCATGTAATTGATTTACTTTATCACTAAGCGGTAGCGATAGTCGTAGAAGCAATAGTTGGCGAGACGACAACGATGCTACGATGGAGATCAAGGTGTCGCGCCGGTGACGATGGTGATCATGACGGTGCCTTGGAGATGGAGATCAAAAGCACAAGATGATGATGGTCATATCATGTCACCTATTTTGATTGCATGTGATGTTTATCTTATTATGCTTCTTATTTTGCTTAGTACGGCGGTAGAATTATAAGATGATCCCTTACAAAATTTCAAGGTACAAGTATTCTCCCTAAGTATGCACCGTTGCGAAAGTTCGTCGTGCCGAGACACCACGTGATGATCGGGTGTGATAAGCTCTACGTTCACATACAACGGGTGCAAGCCAGTTTTGCACACGCAGAATACTCGGGTTAAACTTGACGAGCCTGGCATGTACAGACATGGCCTCGGAACACTGGAGACCGAAAGGTCGAGCGTGAATCATATAGTAGATATGATCAACATAAGATGTTCACCAAAGAAAACTAATCCATCTCACGTGATGATCGGACATGGTTTAGTTGATTTGGATCACGTGATCATTTAGATGACCGGAGGAATGTCTATCTAAGTGGGAGTTCTTTAGTAATATGATTAATTGAATTTCAGTTTATCATGAACTTAGTCCTGATAGTTTTTTCCATATCTATGTTGTTGTAGATCTATGGCCCGTGCTATCGTTCCTTTGAATTTTAATGCATTCCTAGAGAAAGCTAAGTTGAAAGATGATGGTAGCAATTACACGGACTGGGTCCGTAACTTGAGGATTATCCTCATTGATGCACAGAAGAATTATGTCCTTGAAGCACCGCTGGGTGACAAGCCTGCTGCAGGAGCAACCCCGGACGTTATGAACTTCTGGCAAGCTTGTTCTGATGACTACACGATAGTTCAGTGTGCCATGCTTTACGGCTTAGAACCGGGACTTCAACGACGTTTTGAACGTCATGGAGCATATGAGATGTTCCAGGAGTAGAAGTTAATATTTCAAGCAAATGCCCGGACTGAGAAATATGAGATTTCCAATTAGTTCTACAGCTGCAAGATGGAGGAGAATAGTTCTATCAGTGAACACTTGCTCAGAATGTCTGGGTACTACAATCATATGACTCAACTTGGACGCAAAGTTGACGAAGATAGTGTTATTCATAGAGTTCTTCAATCACTGCCACCAAGCTATAAAGGCTTCGTGATGAACTATAACATGCAAGGGATGCAGAAGACAATTCCCGAGCTCTTCACTATGCTCAAAGATGCGGAGGTAGAAATCAAAAAGGAGCATCAAGTGTTGATGGTTAACAAGACCACTAGTTTAAAGAAAAAGGGCAAGGGAAAGAAGAGGAACTTCAAGAAGAATAGCAAGATAGTTGCTACTCCCACGAAGAAACCCAAGTCTGGAGCCAAGCCTGAAACTGAGTGCTTCTACTGCAAAGGGACTGGACACTGGAAGCAGAACTGCCCCAAGTATTTGGCTGATAAGAAGGATGGCAAGGTGAACAAAGCTATATGTGATATACATGTTATTGATGTGTACCTTACTAATGCTCGTAGTAGTACCTGGGTATTTGATACCGGTTCAGTTGCTAATATTTGTAACTCGAAATAAGGACTACGGATTAAACGAAGATTGGCTAAGGACAAGGTGACGATGCGCGTGGGAAATGGTTCCAGAGTCGATGTGATCGTCGTCGGCATGCTACCTCTACATCTACCTTCGGGGTTAGTTTCACACCTGAATAATTGTTATTTGGTTCCAGGGTCAAGCATGAACATTATATCTGGATCTTGTTTATCGCGAGATGGTTATTCATTTAAATATGAGAATAATGGTTGTTCTATTTATATGAGTAATATCTTGTATGGTCATGCACCCTTGAAGAGTGGTCTATTCTTGTTGGATCTCGGTCGTAGTGATACACATATTCATAATATTGAAGCCAAAAGATGCAAGGTTAATAATGATAGTGCAACTTATTTGTGGCACTGCCGTTTAGGTCATATTGGTGTAAAGAGCATGAAGAAACTCCATAGTGATGGACTTTTGGAATCACTTGATTATTAATCACTTGGTGCTTGCGAACCATGCCTCATGGGCAAGATGACTAAAACTCCGTTCTTCGGAACAATGGAGCGAGCAACAGATTTGTTGGGAATCATACATACTGATGTATGTGGAGCGATGAGTGTTGAAGCTCATGGCGGGTATCATTATTTTCTGACCTTCACCGATGATTTGAGCAGATATGGTTATATCTACTTGATGAAGCACAAGTATGAAACATTTGAAAAGTTTAAAGAATTTCAGGGTGAAGTAGAGAATCATCGTAACAAGAAAATAAAGTTTCTAGGATCTGATCGTGGAGGTGAATATTTGAGTTACGAGTTTGGTCTTCATTTGAAACAATTTGGAATAGTTTCACAACTCACGCCACCCGGAACACCACAGCGTAATGGTGTGTCTGAACATCGTAACCGTACATTATTGGATACGGTATGGTCTATGATGTCTCTTATCGATTTACCACTATCGTTTTCGGGTTATGCTTTAGAGACAGTTGCATTCATGTTAAATAGGGCATCATCTAAATCCATTGAGACGACGCCTTATGAACTGTGGTTTGGCAAGAAACCAAAGTTGTCGTCTCTTAAAGTTTGGGGCTGCGATGCTTATGTGAAAAAGCTTCAACGTGATAAGCTCGAACCCAAGTTGGAGAAATGTGTCTTCATAGGATACCCAAAGGAGACTGTTGGGTACACCTTCTATCACAGATCCGAAGGCAAGATATTTGTTGCTAAGAATGGATCCTTTCTAGAGAAGGAGTTTCTCTCAAAAGAAGTGAGTGGTAGGAAAGTGGAACTTGATGGGGTAATTGTACCTTCTCCCAAATTGGAAAGTACTACATCACAGAAACTGGTTCCAGTGATTCCAACACCAATTAGTGAGGAAGCTAATGATGATGATCATGAAACTTCGGATCAAATTTCTGCTGAACTTCGTAGATCAAACAAAGTATGTTCCGCGCCACAGTGGAACGGCAACCCAGTTCTGGAAGTCAAGTTACTAGACCATGATGAACCTACGAACTATGAGGAAGCGATGATGAGCCCAGATTCCGCAAAATGGCTTGAGGCCATGAAATCTGAGATGGGATCCATGTATGAGAACAAAGTGTGGACTTTGGTTGACTTGCCCGATGATTGGCAAGCCATCAAAAATAAATGGATTTTTAAGAAGAAGACCGATGCTGATGGTAATGTTACTGATTACAAAGCTCGACTTGTTGCAAAAGGTTTTCGACAAGTTCAAGGAGTTGACTACGATCAGACTTTCTCACCCGTAGTGATGCTTAAGTCTGTCCGAATCATGTTAGCAATTGCTGCATTTAATGATTATGAAACCTGGCAAATGGATGTCAAAACTGCATTCCTGAATGGATATCTCAAAGAAGAGTTGTATATGATGCAACCAGAAGGTTTTGTCGATCCTAAAGGAGCTAACAATGTGTGCAAGCTCCAGCGATCCATCTATGGACTGGTGCAAGCATCTCGGAGTTGGAATATACGCTTTGATGAGGTGATCAAAGCATATGGTTTTATACAGACTTTTGGAGAAGCCTGTATTTACAAGAAAGTGAGTGGGAGCTCTGTAGCATTTCTGATATTATATGTGGATGACATATTGTTGATTGGAAATGATATTGAATTTCTGGATAGCATAAAAGGATACTTGAATAAGAATTTTTCTATGAAAGACCTCGGTGAAGCCGCTTACATATTAGGCATTAAGATCTATAGAGATAGATCAAGACGCTTATTTGGACTTTCACAAAGCACATACATTGATAAAGTTTTGAAGATGTTCAAAATGGATCAGTCAAAGAAAGGGTTCTTGCCGGTTTTACAAGGTGTGAAGTTGAGTAAGACTCAATGCCCGACCACGACAGAAGATAGAGAGAAAATGAAAGTCATTCCCTATGCCTCAGCCATAGGATCTATTATGTATGCAATGATGTGTACCAGACCTGATGTGTGGCTTGCTATAAGTTTAGCAAGGAGGTACCAAAGTAATCCAGGTGTGGATCACTGGATAGTGGTCAAGAACATCCTGAAGTACCTGAAAAGGACAAAGGATATGTTTCTCGTATATGGAGGTGACAAAGAGCTCGTCGTAAACGGTTACGTCGATTCAAGCTTTGACACTGATCCGGATGACTCCAAGTCACAAACCGGATATGTATTCTATTGAACGGTGGAGCTGTCAGTTGGTGCAGTTCCAAGCAGAGCATCATGGCGGGATCTCCGTATGAAGCGGAATACATAGCTGCTTCGGAAGCAGCAAATGAAGGAGTCTAGATGAACGAGTTCATATCCGATCTAGGTGTAATACCTAGTGCATCGGGTCCAATGGAAATCTTTTGTGACAACACTGGAGCAATAGTCTTGGTGAAGGAATCCAGGTTTCACAAGAGAACAAAGCACATCAAAAGACGCTTCAATTCCATCCGCGATAAATTCAAGCAAGGAGACATAGAAATTTGCAAGATACATACGGATCCGAATGTCGCAGACCCGTTGACTAAGCCTCTTCCACGGGCAAAACATGATCAGCACTAGGACTCCATGGGTGTTAGAATCATTACTTTGTAATCTAGATTATTGCCTCTAGTTCAAGTGGGAGACTGAAGGAAATATGCCCTAGAGGCAATAATAAAGATGTTATTTGTATTTCATTATATCATGATAAATGTCTTTTATTCATGCTAGAATTGTGTTAACCGGAAACTTAGTACATGTGTGAATACATAGACAAAACAGTATGTCCCTAGTATGCCTCTACTAGACTAGCTCATTGATCAAAGATGGTTATGTTTCCTAACCATAGACATGAGTTGTCATTTGATCAACGAGATCACATCATTAGGAGAATGATGTGATGGACAAGACCCATCCGTTAGCTTAGCACTATGATCGTTCAGTTTTACTGCTACTTCTTTCTTCATGACTTATACATGTTCCTATGACTATGAGATTATGCAACTCCCGAATACCGGAGGAACTCCTTGTGTGCTATCAAACGTCACAACGTAACTGGGTGATTATAAAGATGCTCTACAGGTGTCTCCGAAAGTGTTTGTGGTGTTGGCATAGATCAAGAATAGGATTTGTCACTCCGAGTGTCGGAGAAGTATCTCTGGGCCCTCTCGGTAATGCACATCATAATAAGCCTTGCAAGCAAATGACTAATGAGTTAGTCACGAGATGATGTATTACGGAACGAGTAAAGAGACTTGCAGGTAACGAGATTGAACTAGGTATTGAGATACCGACGATCGAATCTTGGACAAGGAACATACCGATGACAAAGGGAACAACGTATATTTTTATGCAGTTTGACCGATAAAGATCTTCGTAGAATATGTAGGAGCCAATATGAGCATCCAGGTTCCGCTATTGGTTATTGACCGGAGACGAGTCTCGGTCATGTCTACATAGTTCTCGAACCCGTAGGGTTCGCACGCTTAACGTTTGATGACGATCGGTATTATGAGTTTATGAGTTTTGATGTACCGAAGGTAGTTCGGAGTCCCGGATGAGATCAGGAAAATGACGAGTAGTCTCGGAATGTCCGAGACTTAAAGATTGATATATTAGATTACTATATTCGGACACCGGAAGTGTTCCGGAAAAGTTTCGGATTAAACCGGAGTGCCGAAGGGGTATCGGTACCCCCGGGGGAACTAATGGGCCACTTGGGCCCTTAGTGGAGAGAGAGAGGGCTGGCCAGGGCTGGGCCGCACGCCCCTCCCCCTTGGTCCGAATTGGACAAGGAAAGGAGGGGGGCGGCACCCCTTTCCTTCTCCCTCTCCCTCTCCTTCATTCCCCCTCTCCCTCTTGGTGGACTCCTACTAGGAATAGGATTCCTATTCCTTGTATGAGTTGCCCTCCTAGGGCGCGCCATAGGGGCCGGCCGGCCTCCCCCCTTGCTCCTTTATATACGGGGGCAGGGGCACCTCTAGATACACAACTTGATCAAGTTGATCTCTCCCTACCGTGTGCGGTGCCCCCCTCCACAGAAACACACCTCGGTCATATCGTTGCAGTGCTTAGGCGAAGCCCTGCGCCGGTAGCTTCATCATCTCCGTCACCATGCCGTCGTGCTGACGAAACTCTCCCGCGAAGTTCTACTGGATCAAGAGCTCGTGGGATGTCGTCAAGCTGAACGTGTGCTGAACGCGTAGGCTCCGTACGTTCGATGCTTGATCGGTTGGATCGCGAAGAAGTTCGACTACATCAACCGCGTCACTAGACGCTTCCGCTCCCGGTCTACAAGGGTACGTAGACACACTCTCCCCTCTTGTTGCTATGCATCTAGTAGATAGATCTTGCGTGATCGTAGGAATTTTTTTGAAATACTACGTTCCCGAACAATCTCATCTCCAAAGCCATTTTTTGAAATAAACATCAACTTTATTAATTAGAAATAATTGTTACATCGTCAAAAAGAAAAGATACAATATCATCCATAGACTCCTCAAACCAATCTCTTTTCATGATTTTTTTTTAGCCTAGCAATTTCATGTGCAACGATATTCCTTCCCTATTACAATGTTCAAACCTAGTAATAGGAAAATCACATGCCATAAAATAGCAATCATGAAACAATATCGTCGTCGCCCCCGCCGATTGTCCTCCATTCTTCATTGTTTCAATCACTTGCATATTGTCATAGTTGACAACAAGGTGATTCCATATTATGCCAACGCTTCTGCTGTTAATACATCAACACACCAATCAATCCTCTAACTTCCATCAACAATGAACCTTCCTTTGTCATCTTGGAGGACAACCCCTGCCGTGCCCTAAGAAGATGATGATCAAAAGAACCATCAACATTTGGCTTAACAAAACCCATAGGAGGACTACTCCACCCTCCTATTTTACTAGTTGCCTTAGGGGAGTGGGCATTAACATAGTTTGCTGTTATAGCACGAGCCCCCATCTAAGTTTGATATGCATCTTGAAATTATCCTTCATGAAACAGTTTATGTTGGGGATATAAGTATTTGATATGACCCGCCCAGGAGGGGCCGTGTTACCCAATGGCGGTTCATGGGCCAAGCCCAGAAGCATTTTAAAGATGGCGGTTTATGTGAGGGCCCAAGGCCCGAGACGGCTTAAAGCGTGTGAGTATCAACCGCCACATATGTAACTTGTATGGCAAGGCATGTAATAGGAGTGACCAGGCCGGACACGATTGTATGAGCCAGCCAAGACTCCGTAGGCCGCAGGGCGTCAACCCATGTATATAAGGGGACGACCCGGCAGCGGCTTAGGGAAAGAAACAACAGATCGAGAGCTAGGCAGGTGCATCTGCTCCCTAGCAATCGACACCCCGGGATTTACACCTCAAACTGGATTAGGTTTTACCTCACTGCAAGGGGCCGAACCAGTATAAACTCCCCGTGTCTTTTGTCCCGTTTAATCCCTTTAAGCTAACCACGTCGCTATGGCTCCGCAATCAAGTCCTTCCCTTAGGAGATCTGCCGTGACAATTCCACGATAGTTGGCGCCCACCGTGGGGACTGCGGCCTATGGTTTTGAGTTCTTGAAGGGCAATTTCGAAGGGCTCAAGGGATACTATGTGGGCCGGATGACCAAGAGTCATCGCGAAAGCTTTACATCGATGACGAAGGTTGGGGTCTCGAGGCCGGCTCAATTGAGTACGGATACCGGGTCCCCTTCGGCGGAATCCACGTCTTCATCGGCAAGATCAGCGAACCGGACCCTGAGCTGGACACCTGCACCAACATCTTCGAGACGGCTCAGCGTGAGCGATCTGCCCAGGTTTAGCCCGCCGCGAAGCGTGCCTTTGTTGGATACATCCAGGGTGCTGGAAGCTCTGAATCTCGCACTAAGATTGCCATTCTTTCCGATGGCGAGTCATCCATAGGTGAGACTGATTCAATGTACCAGATGCAAAGCGGATGGCTTGGGGGCTTGTCCGATGGTAACAGTATTCTGGACCCCTGTGAGCCGCCGAGCAGGGTGGCGATTTTCATGACTAGCACCCAGCCGGCTCTCGGATCAACAGTTGCCGAGGCAATAACACCCGGCGCGACGGTAGCTGTGGCAGGCGTGGGCGGATCAGCGCGCCCGCCGACTCAAGTCTTGATAGATCTGTTGGAGGACCTGGCGACTCTGATGGGGACGGAGGTAACCCCAGAAAACCAGGAACAACACAAAGCGGTTGTGGATAAGCTGCGACAGGAGATAGCACAAGCCAAAGAAGACCTAGCGGCGGAGAACACTAGGATGACAGAGGAACGGACTGCTCTGGACGCCCGGGCTCAGCGGATTCTTACATGCTCTTGGTAGATCAGAACGCAGCTAATGAGGCCATAAGGAGAAAGCAACGGAGTCGTCTCCCCTTCGTTTATGATCCAAGAAATCTTTTTAACACGGCTGGAGAAGGGGGCAGTAGTCCGCTGGTGGTAAACCGAATGGCTGAAGTACCTAGGACCGGCGGGCCGGTTCACCAGCGTATGACAGGTTCTCTGCATGCAAATCAAAACCGCCCGACACATCATTACCCGGCGGCGCCGGTGGGTCACTACTCCAACCCTCTGGATAACATGATAGCAGCGGCAGCAAGATTGGCGGCTTTGTCGGTTGAGGGCGAAACCCCGGTGGCGGTGGAAACTCGGAGGTCCCAGGAACTGCTTCAGACGGTGCTGCAGCAGCAACAGGCTTATTCTTATAGTCGGGACTGGATTCATTCAACCCCCCGTCCAAGTGCCAGCTACAGCAGGCATGTTGACTCGCCAGAGGTTTCAAGCACAGAGTGGCGCCGTAACTCGCCTCATGGACATAACCCGGCACAGCATGACGCCAATGCACAGGACTTGGTGGATCAGGGCAGGATGCGCCGAGAGGAGGAGCTGGTGGCTCAGGCGACCGATCATCAGTCGGCGCCGTATTTTCCGGTAACCTCTGTAGAGACAGGTAGGACGTCTAGAGCTTGGGGCGTTCCGTGCTTAACGGCGGCTATACAGAACGAGGGTTGCCTAAGGATTTCAAGGGCCCTCGTAAGTTGCCCAATTACACCGCGGATCAGCCCCCTGAGGCTTGGATAGAGATTTACGAGATAGCTATGGAGATGTTGGACGTTATAGTGAAGCCGCATGTGCCAAGTATTTCACGATGATGCTGTAAGGTATGGCTCGTAACTGGTTGAAAGGACTGGCCGTCAACTCCATCGGGTCATGGGCGGAGCTGAAGGCCAAGTTTATCAAGCATTTCAAGGATACATGCAAGCAGCCGATGCCAATTGTGGATCTAGACTCTTGTGTTCAGAACGAGGATGAATCAACGACCAATTGGGTGCGCTGGGTCTCAACCATCATGCATTCTTCAGATAAGATCAATGCCAAATCTGCGATATTAACGTTGGAGAAAAATTGTCGTTTCCCTCCGCTCAAGCTGACGTTGGGGCGGCTTAAGCGCCATTGTAGTGATATGGGGGAGCTTATGGCAGCTCTCATCAAATATGCCGACTCTGATAGTACCAAGGACCCCGAGTCTGAGGTTGAAAGACTGGGGAAGGGAAAGAAGGGTAATGACCCGGGAGGACATTAGTATAACCCGGCCAATCAAAATAGTGGCAATAAACGCAAGGCTGATACTTTCGTAGCTAATACTGGGGAACAGAATTTTAACCAGCGTCGCAAGGGGAAGCCGCCTCCAAGATATAACATCGATGAGGTGATGAATCAGCCATGTCCAAAACATGGAACGGACGAAAAGCCGGCCACTCATATGTGGAAGGATTGCACCATCATGAGGTCTTACAGGGAGTCTATTCAGAATAATTATGGACCGAACAGCGGTTCAGGATCCGGTTTTCATGGTCCGAGTCATGGAGGCAGCGGCTCAAACTCCGGTTTTCAAGGCCAGGGGAATCAAGGCGGCAACAACCAGCAGAACAGTCAAGGGAATCAGCAGCAGTCCAGTTATCAGAGTAATCTGAAACAGTTGAGCAGCGGGCAGTACCATGTCTTCACCACAAGTCTGTGCAAGCGGGACCAGAAGCTTCATAAAAGGGCGGTCAATGATGTTGAGCTGGCAGTTCCCTGTTACTTGCGATGGTCTGAGCAGCCGATCGTGTGGAGCCGCGATGATCACCCACCCTGAGTTGATAATCCGGGTCAGCTGGCTTTGGTGGTAGCACCTCAGGTTGGAGGATACAAGTTCACCAAGGTACTCATGGATGGAGGTAGCAGCGTCAATATCCTTTATTACAATACCTTCCGTCCTATGGGATTAACTGACAAGAAACTCAGGCCGTCCAATATTGTCTTTCACGGAGTTGTGCCTGGTAAGTCGGTGTACCCAGTGGGCAAAATTGATTTGCATGTATCCTTTGGGGATGAATATGACGCCAGGACGGAGACTTTAATGTTTGAGGTTCTTAGGATCCACAGCCCATACAATGCTCCGTTTGGAAGCCCGGCTTATGCTAAGTTCATGGCAAGCCCGTGTTATGTTTATTTATAGCTCAAGATGCCGGGTCACAAGGGGACCATTACAGTGCATGGTAGTCGCACGATAGCCTTGGAATGTGAAGAAGGCGATGTGGCTTACGCAGAGTCAGTCTGCGCCACAGAGGAACTTAAGTTTTACAAAGATAATGTTAACCTGGCAGATATGACATCTTTGAAGAAACCAATCATAGAGCATGACCCGTTGCTGAAGTTTAAATCGGCGGACGATACCAAGCTAGTTGACTTTGTTCCTGGCGATTCATCTAAGCAGTTCAGCATCAGCGCTAATCTGGATCCGAAATAGGAAAGCGCGCTCATCGCGTTCATCCATGAGAATGGGACATCTTTGCATGGAAGCCTTCAGACATGTCGGGTGTGCCGAGAGAACTCGCTGAGCACACTCTCAATACTGATGCGAAGTTTAAGCCGGTCAGACAGTTTCTTCGCCGTTTTAACGAAGAGAGACGAAATGCCATTGGTGAATAGGTGGCCCGGCTCTTGGCAGCCGGGTTTATCGTTGAAGTTTTTCAATCAGAGTGGTTGGCTAACCCGGTTTTGGTGCTTAAAAATGGCACTTGGTGAATGTGTGTGGACTACACAGACTTAAACAAAGCTTGTCCGGCTAACCCGTTTGCCCTCCCCCGTATTGATCAGATCATTGATGCTACGGCGGGTTGTGAGCGCTTGAGTTTTTTGGATGCATATTTTGGGTATGATCAGATCAAAATGGCAGTTAAGGACCAGGAGAAGATGACTTTCATCACTCCATTTGGAGCCTTCTGTTATGTGTCTATGCCTTTCGGGCTTAAGAGTGCTCAGGCGACTTACCAGCGGTGTGTACAGAATTGCCTGCACGGCCAGATTGGGCGTAACGTTCATGCTTATGTGGATGACACTGTGGTCAAGTCCAGAAAGAAGGAGACCCTGATCGACGACTTAAAGGAAATGTTTGACAATCTCCGGGTGTACAAGATGGTGCTTAACCCGGCCAAGTGTGTTTTTGGTGTTCCAGCAGGCAAGCTCTTGGGTTTTTTGGTCTCTGAGCGAGGCATCGAGGCTAACCCGGATAAAATCATGGCCATCACCTCCTTGGCAAGATCGAAGTGCGTCAATAATGTCCAGCGCTTGGCAGGACGGATAGCAGCGTTGAGCCGGTTCATAAGCCGCTTGGTGAAAAGACTATCCCTCTATATCAGATGATGAAAAAGACAGATGACTTTGTCTTGAGTGAAGCTGCTGACGAGGCGTTCGAGGCACTCAAGAAACAATTGGTTGAGCTGCCGGTTCTAGCGGCCCCCATTGACAAGGAGCTATTGTTATTATATGTTGCTGCAAATAGCAGGGCTGTCAGTGTGGCCACTGTGGTAGAAAGGAAAGAGGCTGGCAAAGAATATCCGGTTCAAAGGCTAGTTTATTATATCAGTGAAGTGCTTATTGAGTCCAAACAGAGATATCCACATTGGCAGAAGCTCGTATATGGGGTCTTCATGGCGAGCCGGAAGCTTAAGCAATATTTTCTGGGTCATCCTATGACAGTGGTGAGTTTTGCTCCCTTAGGGGATATCATCCAAAATAGAGAAGCTACAGGACGAGTGGCCAAGTGGGCCATTGAGCTCGGGCCTCATGGTTTGAAATATATGCCTCGGACGGCCATCAAATCTCAAGCGCTCGTGGACTTTATCAATGACTCGACGGAGCTGCAGACTCCTGAAAAAAGCCGGATAGCACATATTGGACAATTCACTTTCATGGATCTAGACAGTTAGAAGGCTCGGGGGCTGGAGTTGTTTTAACTTCCCCGCGAGGTGATAAATTTTCTTATGTTCTCCAGTTAATGTTCCCATGTACTAATAATGCAGCTGAGTATGAGGCCTTGCTCCATGGTCTTCGGATTGTCAAGGAGATGAATTTAAGCCGGGTAAGATGCTTCGGCGATTTAGATCTGGTAGCTCAGCAGGTTTCTGGCACCTGGGATTCCAAGGACCCACTCATGGTGGCTTATCGTCGGGAGGTTGATGCTATTGCGGGTCACTTCAAGGGTTACCAAGTTGAGCATATTGATCGAAGGAAGAACGAGGCAGCTAACGCCTTAAGCCAGTTAGGATCTCAATGTAAGCCGGTGCCCCCCAACACCTTTTTGGATGTTTTGCTTAACCCGTCTGTCAATTTGCCTACAGAGGAGGACCTTTCCATTCCTGACCCAGAGGCACGGTTAGTGGCGGCTCTTCATGTCATACCGGATTGGATGGTTCCGTATTTGGATTACATGACCCGGGGTGAGTTACCTGAGGATGAAATCTTCGCCAGACAGATAACCCGGTGGTCTAAGTCGATGAAGATTGTCAACGAAGAATTGCACCATCGCAGTGTTACAGGTGTGTTTCAACATTGTTCCTCGCCTGAGGAAGGTTGTGAGATCCTGCGGGAGATTCATGAGGGAGATTGTGGTCATCACGCCGGCTCTAAATCTTTTGTGACAAAAGCTTTTCGTGACGGATTCTATTGGTTGATGACTCATGCCGATGCTGAAGACTTGGTCACCAGATGTGATGGTTGCCAGAAATTTTCACGGCGCGCTCAAGTTCCGGCTCAAGAGTTGAGGATGATTTCGATAACCTGGCCATTTGCGACTTGGGGGCTTGATATGGTAGGGCCTTTCAAAAGGTCCAAAGATAAGAAAACCCACCTATTTGTGGCAGTGGACAAATTCACCAAGTGGATTGAGGCAGAGCCAGTCAGCAAGTGTGATGCGGAAACAGCGGTTCAATTCATCAAGAAGGTGATTTTCCGTTTTGGTTTTCCCCATAGTATCATAACGGACAATGGCACCAATCTATCCAAGGGTGCTATGAGAGAGTTTTGTCAGTGTGAGCATATCCGACTTGATGTTTCTTCTGTGCTCACCCCCAGTCCAATGGTCAAGCAGAGCAGGCTAACCAAGAGATTCTGCGAGGGATCAAGCCCCGGCTCGTGGTTCCTTTAAAAAGAACGCCGGGTTTTTGGGTGGAAGAGTTACCTTCTGTGTTATGGAGCATTAATACAACGCCCAATAGGTCTACAGGTTACACGCCCTTCTTCATGGTTTACGGAGTAGAGGCGGTTCTTCCCAGTGATATCCGTCATGACTCGCCCCGAGTGGCGGCTTACGTCGAAGCTGATAATGAGAAGGCAAGGCAGGATGTGTTGGATCGGTTGGATGAAGAGCGTGATCTCGTGGCGGCTCGTTCAGCAATCTATTAATAGGATTTACGATGATATCACAGCCGGCGGGTCAAGACCAGAACCTTTCAAGAGGGTGACTTAGTTCTCCGTCTCATCCAAGATCAGACTAACATGCATAAACTTTCGTCGCCTTGGGAGGGACCTTTTGTCGTCAGCAAGAATCTGCACAACGGATCATACTATCTGATCGACATTCGAGAGCACAAGGACTCACGCACATCAGACGAGGAGACTAATCGGCCGTGGAATATTTCTCACCTCTGGCCTTACTATACTTAAGCCTCCGGCTCTCATGATGTAGTTCGATGATGTAAATATTAGTACAATATAATAAAGCTGGCATCCCTGCTAATTTGGGGCCTCTGCCATTTTTTCAAAACTGAGCCCTTGTCATCATCATACATTTTTTTCTCAAGAGGCTTACCACCCAAATTACAGGGATCACAGAGAGGTGGATGCATAGCACAGCTCCAGCATAAGCTCTTGACGAGAATAAATTGTAAGTATGTCACTCGGGGGCTTCCTGTTCAAACATAGGCGTATTCGACCAAAGAGAATACATCATTACTACCCATTTGACCAGGTTATGTTCAAACATAAGCGTATTCAACCAAAGAAGACATAACATGTGGGTCATCCTACCTGTACGCAGCTGCTTCAACTCCATCAGGTCATCCTGATTCACCCGGCGAACTCTTGGCAATCAGTCTTATATGGCGTATTCGACCAAGACCTGAGCTTGTTAAGGTTCAAACGCCGGCTGTCACTGCGAGAGCACGGTTTACAGATAGTCAGGACAGATCCAGGCTCAAAATGCCGCCTTCCTTGAAACTTGGATAATTCGGCCTATGATGCAAGATGCAACTCTGACCCCGCGTACTCTAGGCAAGTCTATCTCTAAAACAAAGACATGTACTTGTCTAGGTTCAAATGTCGATTGGGTACTGTGAGAGCCGGCTCATAGCACGCACGTACCTTCCAGTGGCCACCAAGGCTAGTTTCATTGAAGAAGAGCCTTTGGCTTGGCGGCCTGCAAAAGCCTCGAGTGTTTTTTTGATCTTTTTCTCTAGTTCCTTTGATTTTGTGAGTTTTCCGTTTTGATTTTCACTCTTTGCAAATTCGGCCAAGCTGCCCCTTCTTGTGGCTCATATTTGAAGCCTCTCCGGGTCTCCGAAACCCAACCTAATGAACGGCTCTAAGCCGCGAGAGTACAACGATCTTATTTCTGGAGCAATACCTCTACAAGGTCTATAACTGTATGGACACCGATCAAGCCGGTAGTCCAAATTGTATCTTCAGGTATGACCATTTGTATAATAATTAAACTGGCCCTAGTTTTGGACATATGTCCCCAGTGGCACTGGTTGGGCATAATGACCCGCCCGGCGGTAAACAACCGGGGCATATGTTCTCTGTTTATGTGCAGGACAAGGATTATACGGATCTACACAGGACAATACGGTCACAACTGTAGAAAGTCATACTTTGATGCCTGGCGGGTTAATAATATCATACAGACGCAGAGACGTGCATGATGGCACGCCAAATTTAAGTTCAACTACCCTATTACAAGATTCAATGATCCAATCAACATAAGTGTTTTTAAGCAGGATCAATCATGTGAACCGCCCGATGGCTCATTCTCCTTGGCCTTGCTGCTTTGAAGACTCCGGGTTATCCTTCTCCGGTTCTTCGCCCTCCTCTGTCTAAAAGTTCTGTGCCAACCAATCCAAGCCAGCTAAAGCTTCAAACTCAGCCTCTTCATCAATAAGTTAAGAGGGATCAATTTCACGGGCAAAAGTATGCTTACTGATTGGAGGGATCAGCTCCATCACTTTATAAGACGGAGTGGGCATCTTCTGATTCTCCATATTATAAGCCGGCTGATATTTGGACAAGTACGTTTCATTAACGATTAAACTTGCCAGAGGGCAGATGTTTTTGACGCAGGCAGCAAAGTCCTTATGGTAAAAAGCTGTGTAGTCTTCTTTTAATCTTGGATAGCCAGTGGACAAGTCAGACGGGTCCAGCTCTGGAAGCCATGCTTTAGCCCGGCTCAAGGCTGTCACAGCACCGGCTCTCGCAGACGACCGCTTTATTTCATCTATTCTGGCAGGTAGAACGGAGAGTCTTCTTAAAATATCCACAAACAACATTGGTGCCTGGCTGGACGGAGAGATAGCAGCCAAGGCACGCTACGCTCCAGTGTATAGTTGCTCCACAAGGGTGTAGATAGCTTTGAGCTTTACAAGCGGTTCCCTGCCAAGATTACTACTCCTACTACCTACATGAGCCATCAACTGGTCAGTAATGGGTTATGTTACCTAAGTATATTATTCAAATTGCAACATGGCGGCTTACCGAAGATGGCTGAAGTCCTTTCTGAGACACGATGCTTTAACCCGGTGAGCTCTGCCGTCACCTTTTCAAGAGTGTATTCGGCTTTTTCAGCTCTCTGCACCAAGGCGGTTCTTTCTTCAGCCCATGCAGACTTCTCCGTCTTAAGTTTAGCCTTCAGCTCATTTAATTCAGACTGACTAAATTGAAACTTTGATTCAACCTTCTGGGTCTCAGACTCTTGATGCTTAAGCCGGCTCCTTGCATCATCTAACTACACTTGCAATTCAACAGTAGTATCCTGAACAGACAAAAAAGAACATGAGGCAAATTAGTTTCCGGTTTACAAGAATTGAAGTCCCAAGCCTTTTGCAAGCAACAACACTTGGCACTTGGGGGCTAATGGATGCATAAGTTTTTTCTTTCCGTGCCGGTTCATATCAATACAGTCTCAAGCACTTTGCAAGCAAGAGCACTTGACCCTTGGGGGCTAATGGACACGGATTTTTTTCTAAATTAACAGTTCATACCATTAAAGTCCCCAGCACTTTGCAAGCAAGAGTACTTGGCACTTGGGGGCTAATGCACATTGCTTCTTTATTATCAATTACTTATACTAACCCGGCGGCAAAATAGTCATTACCACCGGCTCACAAGGGGTATGCAGGCAAGTTCTATACAATGATAATTAGGACCGGCTCATTCAAGCTGATTAAGCCGGCCCTTGGGGACTACACATGCAATGTTCCTCAAAGAAAGATTCTTATTAAGAGGTGTGCCGATTCAAGAAGGTATCAATTATTTCTAAGTCTACAACATATTCTCTTCTATCATATCCAATAGACTTGGGTGCTGGAAGGATGATTATAGTTCGGTCAAGAGTTTTACCTCAAACTTCTGGTGCATCTGCTTCACCATGTCAATCTCAAGGTCACGGCTACTATGGACCTGATTGAGATATCCAGAAAGGAGTTCGCCGGTCCTCGGTTGTGCGTACTGAGCCGTGTCAAATCTTACTTTCCGCTTCTCAATGAGTTCTTGCTTGGTAGTATGTTTTGGTAGTATAGTCGGATTGCCCGGCTCTCGGAAAGCAGTACCAGTAATGGTAACATCGTCAGTCCGGTTCTCTGCCAGCTCAGATGGGGTCGGTAGTTCAGCTGTTGCAGAATCAGTTTTAGAGGGATCAATAGAGGCGTCAGGGATTTCAGGAGAAACATCATGAGTGGTTTCCTCTGTTGGCTTCTGAACATCCGCTGCTAAAACCTGATGCTCGGACTCAGTGACCTTTGAATCAGCTGCCGGCTTGCTCGCCCTGGCTCTCTTAATATGCTTAGCTTGGCCTCTGCACGGGTCAAAGTGAGTCAGTATAAAGATTTAAAGAAAAGATGAACAGGGAATAAATTGTTTACCTAGGGGCAGTCTTGAAAGCCAGAAGTTGACTTTGAGATGAGTCGCCAGATGAAGTACGGGAGAACTCCTGATAGTTTGAATCAGAAGAGTTCAGCGGTTGACGAATAAGACCCGCCAGCGGGTAAAGAGAGTTTAAGAGTGGAAAAACCTCATTCTGGCGTTTCCAATGAATTGGAGTGTTTGGTAAACCGGAGGACAGTTCTTTCTCCCCGGTGTTCTCAGTCCGACGCCGGCTTTCGTGTTGATATTGCTTCAAAAGAAATTGAGGATCTAAATGAGCTGAATGGTGTGAAAAATCTTACTTTCTGGATTACCCGTCGAACTTTTTGTCTTGGCAAGGATTCTGAGCCGGAGGAAATAGTAATTACCTCTTCATCAACGGCCTGGCTGGCCTCAGTGTCATCCTGACAATAATCAGTGTCAATAAGATGATTGAAATAAGAGCCAAGAGAGTCAAGGACTACGTCCTACTCAGTGTCGTAGTCCATTTCCAACAACTCAGAAGCGGCGGTTTTCTTCTTGGTCTTTTTTACGGCTCTCTTGGCAGCTTTCTTAACAGCTCTGGCCCTCTTAGCAGCTTCATGGTCATAAGATGTTTTCCAGAAAGTCGCGACTTAGCCTGCGAGAGGCGGTAAATTCAAGATTGACAGGGGAATCAAAATTATAAGATAATAGTAGTTAAAGTTAAAACTTACCTTTGGTGCCGGGTTAAGTTTGCAGAAGGGCTGCAGGCCCACTTTGCTGCAGTCAGCTAGGCTCTCATTCAAGACCGTTTTGGTCACGTATGTGATTACAACCTCCTCCAGATCCTCTGAGTTGTGGCGTAATGGATCATCGGGTTTTCCAGTGTAATCGCACATTAAGCCGGTCCTACGGCTCAAAGGAATGATCTGCCAAGCGAGCCAACATTGGGCCAATACAATTCCGGTTAACCCATTTCCCAGTAGGGCCTTCACCTTTGAAAGAGTGGGAGCAATTTTCTTGCGCTCTGCGACAGTGAGTTTCTCAGCAAGAGGATGCTTGGTATCTAAACGCTCGGTACGGTAACCCGGCAATGGATGCTCATTAGCTGGGGAATTGTCTTTGCAGTAAAACTAGGTTTGATTCCAGTCTTTTGGATGACTTGGCAGACATGCGTAAGGAAAAATAGAGTCTCTTCTTCTTTGAATTGAGACGGCTCCAAGCTCCAAACTGGGTCCATTGGTGAACTCATCTGGCGGTTTAAATAAAAGAACTCTCTGAAGAGCAAGATGTTGGGCTCCTCTTGAAGATACACTTCACAGAAGACCTGGAAGTTGCAGATATTTGACACGGAATTGGGTCCGATGTCTTGAGGATGGAGGTGGAAAAAGTGTAGAACGTCTCTGAAGAATTTAGAGTCGGGTGGTGAAAAACCCCGGTTCATGTGATCGGTGAAAACATAACTTCATCATTTTTTGGTGCAGGTTTCTCTTCGCCCGGTTTAGGGGCGTGGTAAAGCATAACTGACTTCTTCGGCAGGTATCCAACTTTGACATAATCGGCAAGTGTGGCCTCCGTAACAACTGAAGGGACCCAGTTGCACGTGGTGACTGTCTTTGGCAGCACTATGAACAAACAAGCCTAAAGAAGGAGAAGATTGTTGTCGGTTCAGAATCAATTCATTAAACCGGAAGAAAATGTTACACTATAAGTTCAGCATGGCGGCTTAAAAGGGGCCTAATGGCATAAGAATAATTATAAGTCAGAAAATTAAGATGCCATGACAAGTGCTGATATTCAGAAAAGCAGATTTCACTAAGTCTGGGAAAAACAGTTTTCACAAATTGCAGCAGTAATTTTGGATCTACAGCAGTTCAGAAATTAAGATTAAAATGATGAACAGGCAAACCTAAGTTAAATATGATGCAGTTCTTGGGGATGAATCTATTTTTTAAGAGAGGAGATATTACAGTATTTTCTAAAGGGACATTATCAACATCAGCGCACGAAGGGACATCAAGTTCGGAAGGAAAATTATAATCGCTGAGAAAGAAGAAGATGAACTTTGGCGAACTTTGCGGGAACCCTAATGGATCTAGAAGGGGCGAGCAAGAACGAACCTGGTCGAGGAAAACGGTAGTGGCACACAGAAGAGAACTGGTCGCGTTGGGCGGACGCGGCGGCTGCTGTTGAAGACGAAGTAGAGGACGGCGGCGCCGCCGGAGCTCGAGTGAAGGAGCGTCGTGAGGTAGGAGACGAAGCGGAAAGAAGCAAGGGGAGAATGGAAAGGACTCCGGGCCCTATTTATAAGCAGAGTGGATAAGGGTCACGCGCGAGAATCGAGGAGGCGAAAAAAGAGGAAAGTAACTGTGCGGGCACCTCGATTATCGGAATCCCAATAAATGCAGAAGATTTGTTAAAGATCCGAACAGTTCGGAGGTAAGTGATAAGTGACGTCATGGCGGGTTACCATCATTTCAAAAGCTAACGTCGTGGTAGGTTATAGTTTCCTGCGAGAAGATGAAGGAAGATTGACATGAACAAGTTCAAATCAATCCGGGGCCTAATATTGGGGATATAAGTATTTGATATGACCCGCCCAGGAGGGGTCGGGTTACCCAACGGCGGTTCATGGGCCAAGCCCAGAAGCATGTTATAGATGGCGGTTTATGTGAGGGCCCAAGGCCCGAGACGGCTTAAAGCATGTGAGTATCAACCGCCACATATGTAACTTGTATGGTAAGGCATGTAACAAGAGTCACCAGGCCGGACACGATTGTATGAGTCGGCCGGGACTCCGTAGGCCGCAGGGCGTCAACCCGTGTATAAGGGCACGACCGGCAGCGGCTTAGGGCAGGAAACAACAGATCGAGAGCTAGGCAGGCGCATCTGCTCCCTAGCAATTGACACCCCAGCAATTCCACCTCAATCTGGATTAGGTTTTACCCTCACCGCAAGGGGCCGAACCAGTATAAACTCCTCGTGTCTTTTGTCCCGTTTCACCCCTTTAAGCTAACCACGTCGCTATGGCTCCGCAATCAAGTCCTTCCCTTAGGACATCTGTCGTGACAATTCCACGATAGTTTACATCTATTCCACCATAAATACCAAGCTGTTATAGCAATCAATTCACGTGCGTTCTGTAGGCCCAATACAGATAATTCTTGGTCAGGCATAAGGAGTAAAAATTCAAAAAATCACCTCTCCCGCATGATCAACGGCACAAGCACGCTCTATTGATCACCTCATACAATCCTAGCTTGTCCCAAACCTCTTTTGCCTTCTGACACACAAAAAAGACATGTTTTGTATCTTCTAGCCCATTAGAGTATGATGGGGAGATGGACGAAACTTTCATGTGTCTATTAGCAAGGATAACATGGCACGGGATGGTTCCAAGCAATGTACGCGCAATGAAAATTTTACCTTTGTCGGACAAGATAATTACCAGACCTTACCCCAAATAGGATTAACATTGGCTCTACCCTGTGACGCCTCCGATTAGACCGTACACTAATCATGCACGCAAATGTGTACGACCAAGATCAGGGACTCATGGGAAGATATCACAACACAACTATATACATAAATAAAATAATACAAGCTTTATATTACAAGCCAAGGGCCTCGAATACATAAGCTCAAAAACACAAGAGTCGATGAAAGCAACAATATCTTAGTACGGACATAAGTTAAACAAGTTTGCCTTAAGAAGGCTAGCACAAAAGCAACATGATCGAAAAGGCAAGGCCTCCTGCCTGGGAGCCTCCTAACTACTCCTGGTCATCGACGGGCGTCACGTAGTAGTAGGCACCCTCGGGGTATTAATAGTCGTCAAAGGTGTCATCTGGCTCCTGGACTCCACCATCTGGTTGCAACAACCAGAAAGAAGAAGGGGGGAAAGGAGTAGCAAAGAAACTGTGAGTAACTCATCCAAAGTACTCGCAAGCAAGGATCTACACTACATATGCATCGGTGTCAACGAAATGGGTAGTATCTGTGGACTAACTGTAGAATGCCAGAATAAGAGGGGGAGAAGCTAGTCCTATTGAAGATTAGCATCTTCTGGTAACCACCGTCTTGCAGCAAGAGGAGGGAGTAGAGTAGTATAACATAAGTCATATTTATGTTGTTGTCAACGCCCCGGGATCCTTTCTCGACTCCCGAAGCCACATATCCATTCATGCCTCAGCATCCAGTTCTAGTTGTATCGATCGGGATACAACTACAAGTGTCCATTACTATAGGACATGCTATCGACAGATGTTTTCTTCCCTGCAGGAGTGCACCAACTTACCCACCACGCTCGCTTAACTCCAGCCGGACACACCATCAGGTCATGCCCGGCCTCGGCCAAAACGATATGTTGCAACCCGACCTAAGCTTAATAGAGAGGTCAGCACATCGGACTAAACCTATGCTTCCAGGGCTTGGCCCATCACCCCGGGACCTCCTGCACGTTGTGCGGGCGGCCGGTGAGCAGACCTAGCTACCTCCTTAAAAAAGGCAGGTGCTTACCCAGTCCAACCCGGCGTGCGCCACTCAGTTGCATGGCGTCTATTAAGCTTCGGCTGATGCATACGATGCAGAACGCCCATACTGTGCCCACGTGATGGTTAGTGCTATCAGGCCAGAGGCCCCTCAGATAAAATATCCAAACCGTTTAGTTTCTTGGGAGCGCGCGGTAACGAGTAGAGACTCACGATCATGTGACCCCATCGCCCCGTCTCTAGGACTTGCAGCAAGGGCTAAGAATTCCTGGTCACGCCTCGTAATTATCTCGCGGGCACCTTCCAGGTCAACCCGACTCCAAATTACTCGCAATTAAGCTCGCGCGGGTACCCCTCAGGGCCGACCCGTCTTTAGAAACATGGTTCAGTGTAATGTCATAGTAGCCATAATAACCATGTGTCTAACACCAAAGGGAACCCTGAGGAATCACCCTTGATGAATTCCACCTGATGTTATCGTCAAGGTGAACGAAGGAGGAATCACCCTCGAGGTCCACTCTTGAGGAGTTGTACGATAGTGCCGTTATTGGGAGTGGAGAAGGAGGAATCACCCTCGATGACCATAGCCGATGAACTAACCTACAAGGTTACCATCAGAAGTGTTGGTAAGGTATCACCCTCGGCACTTGATAGTAACCCAGTAGTGTCGAGCAGCTAAGGGGAAAGTGATGTGCGGTGCCGGGGCCTGGTCTTCGATCCCGTTGATCGGTCGTCTGATAATCCAGCGAGGGCAACAGGGATAAGGTGCGGGTCACTGGTACGTCAACAACAAACCTATACTAAGCAGTTTAGGATAAACATGTAAGGTATGAAAGCAGGTAACAACAATAGGCTATGCATCAGAATAGGTTCATACAAAAACAGTAGCAGTTCTAATGCAAGCATAAGAGAGAAGGGAATGGACGATATTGGAATGATCAAAGGGGGTTGGCTTGCCTGGAAGCTCTGCTGCAAGGGAACGGTCGTCGGTGACATAGTCGATCATGGGGGCAATATCGGTCTCGGGGTCTACCGGAGATAAGAGGGGGAAGAAACAGTAAATACAGAGCAAACAGATGTACCACTAAGCATGACATGATGAAAGCAGAACTAAGGGTGTTCTAACGCAGTGCTACACGTTGCAGACGGAGGGGGGAACATCCGGAGGGATTTTCCCTGTGTTTGGCATTTTCGGACAGACGAACCGGAGGGGGAATGTTGCACGTTCGCTATGCTAAGGATGTGTGGCAGACGAACGAACCGCGTATTCGGATTTGTTGGATTTTTCTGAGCAACTTTCATATAAAAAACTTTTTCATCCGAGGTACGGTTTATTTTCTATGTTTTAAAGTTTTATGATTTTACTGAAATTTATTTAATTATTTAAATCAAACTTTATCCAAAACGGTACAGGATGACGTCATCATGACGTAGAGGTGATGTCAGCGGTCAACAGTCCGCTGACCAGAGTCAAAACTGATCGTGGGTCCAGTGGGACCCACATGTCATTGAGAGTGGTTTTAACAGAGGGGGTTAGTTTAACTAAACAGGTGTTAATTGGGGTTAACTAAACATAATTAAATAATTAAATAATTATTTTATTTCTTAATTTTTATTTTTCCAATTCTTGTTTTAAACATGGGTATGGGGCCACTTGGTCAGTGGTCTCGGGGCTAACGGGCGGTGGTTATCGGGCGGGCGATTGCCCAGACGACCACGACAGTGCGGGCGCGCCTGGGGCTGGCGCGGCGCCGGCGTCGGACACCGGCGACGGTCGCCGGCAGACGCGGACGGCTGCGACGGGGTGAAACGGGGTGGCGCGCGCAGCTGGATGGCGAGCCGCAGGTGGGGGGATGGCGGGCGATGCCGGCGGAGGGCGGAACGGCGCCCAGCGGCAGGGGCGGGCAGCGGAGCCCTCACGCATCGACGAGGACAGGGGCGGGTGCGGCGCAGAGGCCGGTGAGGCGCGGGCATGTACGGGCAAAAGTGGGTGCGGCGGCGAGGAGCGGTGGCAGGGGGGTGGCGCGAGGCAGTGCATGGGGAGACAACGAGGCCGAGCGCCGACGACTGTTAGGCATGGGCGAGGCGGGCAGAAGAGGAGTCCGGAGGCGGGGTGCCGGAGCGGGGATGGTGCGGAAGGAGCGGCGCTAGGAAAAGCAGTAGCAGGCGAGCAGCAGGGGACCGAGGCCACGTCGGGGACGCGCGCACAAGCTGCGGACGATGTAGGCGAGCGGGTGTGCGCGCGGGGCGGCATCGAGCGGCAGCAGCTTCAGCAAGCAGTAGTATCAGCGCATCGCGGGGGCGGTGGGAGAAGGAGCAGGGCGCGAGCTTGGCGTCTACGGCAGCGACGTTCGTCGTTTACAGCGAGTGGAGGAAGGGGAGAAGCGAGGGATCCAGTGAAGCTCACCGGGGAACGCTCGAGAGGCTCATTGAGGCTGGAGCGGGTCGGGGCGGCGCGAATCGCGGAGATGTCCGTGGTGGCCGTCAGACGAGGAAGAACGACGATGGCGTTGTGACGCGGCGGCTGCACGATGTGAGGAGTGTGCACGGACGATGGAGCCGAGGACGGATCGGCCCATGGTGGTAGCTCGAGGCAGGGGCACCTCCAGCCACGAGGGCGACGAGGCCACCTCAACGCTGGCTCGGGCACGAGCGGAGTTGAGAGGGAGAGAGGTGAGCGAGGGGATGGGACGAACGGGCGGCTAGGTTTTCAGAGGGAGGAGCGTGGGTGGTTTTAACACATCCACGGAACCGCGGGATCAACAACGCGTGTGCATCGGCGAGGCGAACGCGCGTGCTGCCTCCACGGCGATGGGGATGAACAGAAAGTTAGGGGAGATGGTGCAGTGGGCTGGGCTAGCGCGTGTAGTGAGCGGGCAGCAAGTGCATAGTGCTTTCTACCTTTTTCTTTGATTTCGTTTTTTGTTTCTTTATTCCTTTTATGTTTTTTAAATAGCTTCTGTTTTGTGTTAAGTTGATCCACCAATTAGATTTTTTTTAAAGTGCCACTTGCCAAACAAAAAACTAGGCATTATTTAGTACTGCCACAAATAGTTTGGAGGCAAGAAGATTTCATTTAAAAAATTTGTAAATGAAAATGGATTTATGGTGTTCTTTGGGTACTGTTTTATTTTCTAGGGGCATTTTAAAAATCTATAAAAAAGTTTGTTAATGTGTGACAATTATCTAATGAATATTTTCAACCCATCGAACATTTTTGTTGGACAGCTTGAAGAAACTGAAATTTGACTTTCAATCTAAATTTGAATTTGGGATTGAAATATTTCTTAATTGTTTTTCCTTGGGCATAATGATGATGACTTGGCATCATTAGCATGGAGTTACTGTAGCATGATTCTCGAGGTGTTGCATACCCACACCATTTGTATGTTGCAATTCTTTTGATGGGGAACGTATATTTCAAAAAAAAAATCCTACGATCACGCAAGATCTATCTACTAGATGCATAGCAACGAGAGGGGAGAGTGTGTCTACGTACCCTCATAGACCGGAAGCAGAAGCGTCTAGTGACGCGGTTGATGTAGTCGAACTTCTTCGCGATCCAGCCGATCAAGCACCGAACGTATGGAGCCTCCGCGTTCAGCACACGTTCACCTTGATGACGCCCTACGAGCTCTTGCTCTAGTAGAGTTTCACGGGAGAGTTTCGTCAGCACGACGGCGTGGTGACAGAGATGATGAAGCTACCGGCGCAGGGCTTCGCCTAAGCACTGCAACGATATGACCGAGGTGTGTTTCTGTGGAGAGGGGCACCGCACACGGTTGGGAGAGATCAACTGATCAACTTGTGTGTCTATGGGGTGCCTCTACCCCCGTATATAAAGGAGAGGGGGAGGGGAGGGGTCGGCCCTCTCTATGGCGCGCCCTAGGGAGTCCTACTCCCACCGGGAGTAGGATTCCCCCCCTTTCCCTAGTAGGAGTAGGAGATGAAGGAAGGAGGAGAGGGAGAAGAAGGAAAGGGGGGCTAGCCCCCCCTCCCAATTTCGATTGGGCTGGTGGGGGTGTGCCCCCACCTTGGCCGCCTCCTCTCCCTTTCCACTATGGCCCATTAAGGCCCATTAACTCCCGGGGGGTTCCGGTAATCCCCCGGTACTCCGGTATATGCCCGAAACCTCCCGGA
The DNA here is from genome assembly GCA_902687465.1 of Secale cereale. Lineage (NCBI taxonomy): Eukaryota > Viridiplantae > Streptophyta > Magnoliopsida > Poales > Poaceae > Secale > Secale cereale. Next base: position 368,788,195 of record LR738714.1, on the reverse strand, counting down.
ACCCTTCCGTGTCCAAACATAGTCGTCCAATATATCGATCTTTATGTCTCGGACATTCCGAGACTCCTCGTCATGTCCGTGATCTCATCCGGGACCCCGAACTACCTTCCGTACATCAAAACTCATAAAGTCATAATATCGATCGTCATCAAACGTTAAGCTTGCGGACCCTACGGGTTTGAGCACTATGTAGACATGACCGAGACTCATCTCCGGTCAATAACCTATAGCGGAACCTGGATGCTCATATGGGATCCTACATATTCTACGAAGATATTTACCGGTCAAACCGCATAACAACATGCGTTGTTCCCTTTGTCATCGGTATGTTACTTGCCCGAGATTCGATCGTCGGTATCACAATACCTATTTCAATCTCGTTACCAGCAAGTCTCTATACTTGTTCCGTAATGCATCATATCGTGACTAACTCATTAGTCATTTTCTTGCAAGGCTTATTATAATGTGCATTACCGAGAGGACCCAAAGATACCTCTCCGACACTCGGAGTGACAAATCCTATTCTTGATCTATGGCAACACCACGAACACTTTCGGAGACACCTGTAGAGCATCTTTATAATCACCCACTTATGTTGTGACGTTTGATAGCACACAAGGTGTTCCTCCGGTATTCGGGAGTTGCATAATCTCATAGTCATAGGAACATGTATAAGTCATGAAGAAAGCAATAGCAATAAAACTAAACGATCATAGTGCTAAGCTAACGGATGGGTCTAGTTCGTCACATAATTCTCCTAATGATGTGATCTCGTTGATCAAATGACAACTCATGTCTATGGTTAGGAAACATAACCATATTTGATCAATGAGCTAGTCTAGTAGAGGCATACTAGGGACAAACTGTTTTGTCTATGTATTCACACATGCACTAAGTTTCCGGTTAATACAATTCTAGCATGAATAAAATACATTTATGAAGATATAAGGAAATACAAATAACATCTTTATTATTGCCTCTAGGGCATATTTCCTTCAGTCTCCCAACTGAACTAGAGTCAATAATCTAGATTACAAAGTAATGATTCTAACACCCGTGGAGTCTTGGTGATGATCATGTTTTGCCCGTGGAAGAGGCTTAGTCAACGGGTCTGCAACATTCAGATCCGTATGTATCTTGCAAATTTCTATGTCTCCCTCCTTGACTTGATCGCGGATGGAATTGAAGCGTCTTTTGATGTGTTTTGTTCTCTTGTGAAACCTGGATTCCTTCGCCAAGGCTATTGCTCCAGTGTTGTCACAAAAGATTTTCATTGGACCCGATGCACTAGGTATTACACCTAGATCGGATATGAACTCCTTCATCCACACTCCTTCATTTGTTGCTTCCGAAGCAGCTATGTATTCCGCTTCACACATAGATCCCGCCACGACGCTCTATTTGGACTGCACCAACTTACAACTCCACCGTTCAATAAAAATACATATCCGGTTTGTGACTTAGAGTCATCCGGATCAGTGTCAAAGCTTGAATCGATGTAACCGTTTACGACGAGCTCTTTCTCACCTCCATACACGAGAAACATATCCTTTGTCCTTTTCAGGTACTTCAGGATGTTCTTGACCGCTGTCCAGTAATCCACTCCTGGATTACTTTGGTACCTCCCAGCTAAACTTATAGCAAGGCACACAGCAGGTCTGGTACACAACATTGTATACATGATAGATCCTATGGCTGAGGCATAGGGTATGACTTTCATTTTCTCTCTATCTTCTGCAGTGGTCGGGCGTCGAGTCTTACTCAATTTCACACCTTGTAACATAGGCAAGAACCCTTTCTTTGACTGGTCCATTTTGAACTTCTTCAAAACTTTATCAAGGTATGTGATTTGTGAAATTCCAATTAAGCATATTGATATATCTCTATAGATCTTGATGCCTAATATGTAAGTAGCTTCACCGAGGTCTTTCATTGAAAAATTCTTATTCAAGTATCCTTTTATGCCATCCAGAAATTATATATCATTTCCAATCAACAATATGTCATCCACATATAATATCAGAAATGTTACAGAGCTCCCACTCACTTCCTTGTAAATACAGGCTTCTCCAAAAGTCTGTATAAAACCATATGCTTTGATCACCTCATCAAAGCGTATATTCCAACTCCGAGATGCTTGCACCAGTCCATAGATGGATCGCTGGAGCTTGCACACTTTGTTAGCTCCTTTAGGATCGACAAAACCTTCTGGTTGCATCATATACAACTCTTCTTTGAGATATCCATTCAGGAATGCAGTTTTGACATCCATTTGCCAGGTTTCATAATCATTAAATGCAGCAATTGCTAACATGATTCGGACAGACTTAAGCATCGCTACGGGTGAGAAAGTCTCATCGTAGTCAACTCCTTGAACTTGTCGAAAACCTTTCGCAACAAGTCGAGCTTTGTAAACAGTAACATTACCGTCAGCGTCGGTCTTCCTCTAGAAGATCCATTTATTTTCGATGGCTTGCTGATCATCGGGCAAGTCTACCAAAGTCCACACTTTGTTCTCATACATGGATCCCATCTCAGATTTCATGGCCTCAAGACATTTTGCGGAATCTGGGCTCATCATCGCATCCTCATAGTTCGTAGGTTCATCATGGTCTAGTAACATGACTTCTAGAACTGGGTTGCCGTACCACTCTGGCGCGGAACGTACTCTGGTTGATCTACGAAGTTCAGCAGTAACTTGATCTGAAGTTTCATGATCATCATCATTAGCTTTGTCACCTATTGGTGTAGGAATCACTGGAACTAGTTTCTGTGATGTACTACTTTCCAATTCAGGAGAAGGTACAATTACCTCATCAAGTTCTACTTTCCTCCCACTCACTTCTTTCGAGAGAAACTCCTTCTCTAGAAAGGATCCATTCTTAGCAATGAATATCTTGCCTTCGGATCTGTAATAGAAGGTGTACCCAACAGTCTCCTTTGCGTATCCTATGAAGACACATTCCTCCGACTTGGATTCGAGTTTATCAGGTTGAAGCTTTTTCACATAAGCATCGCAGGCCCAAACTTTAAGAAACAACAACTTTGGTTTCTTGCCAAACCATAGTTAATAAGGCGTCGTCTCAATGGATTTAGATGGTGCCCTATTTAACGTGAATGCAGATGTCTCTAAAGCATAACCCCAAAACGATAGTGGTAAATCGGTAAGAGACATCATCGACCGCACCATATCTAATAAAGTACGGTTACGACGTTCGGCACACCATTACGCTGTGGTGTTCCGGGTGGCGTGAGTTGTGAAACTATTCCACATTGTTTCAAATGAAGACCAAATTCGTAACTCAAATATTCACATCCACGATCAGATCATAGAAACTTTATTTTCTTGTTACGATGATTCTCTATTTCACTCTGAAATTCTTTGAACTTTTCAAATGTTTCAGAATTGTGCTTCATCAAGTAGATATACCCGTATCTGCTTAAATCATCAGTGAAGGTCAGAAAATAACGATACCCGCCGCGAGCTTCAACACTCATTGATCGACACACATCAGTATGTATGATTTCCAACAAATCTGTTGCTCGCTCCATTATTCCGGAGAATGCAGTTTTAGTCATTTTTTCCATGAGGCATGGTTCGCAAGCACCAAGTGATTCATAATCAGGTGATTCCAAAAGTCCATCACTATGGAGTTTCTTCATGCGCTTTACACCAATATGACGTAAACGACAGTGCCACAAATAAGTTGCATTATCACTATTAACCTTGCATCTTTTGGCTTCAATATTATGAATATGTGTATCACTATGATCAAGATCCAACAAGAATAGACCACTCTTCAAGGGTGCATGACCATAAAAGATATTACTCATATAAATAGAACAACCATTATTCTCAGATTTAAATGAATAATCGTCTCGCAATAAACAAGATCTAGATATAATGTTCATGCTTAACGCTGGCACCAAATAACAATTATTCAGGTCTAAAACTAATCCCAAAGGTAGATGTAGAGGTAGCGTGCCGACGACGATCACATCGACTTTGGAACCATTTCTCACGCGCATCATCACCTCGTCCTTAGCTAATCTTCGTTTAATCCGTAGCCCCTGTTTCGAGTTACAAATATTAGCAACCGAACGGTATCAAATACCCAGGTGCTACTACGAGCATTAGTAAGGTACACATCAATAACATGTATATCACATATACCTTTGTTCATCTTGCCATCCTTCTTATCCGCCAAATACTTGGGGCAGTTCTGCTTCTAGTGTCCAGTCCCTTTGCAGTAAAAGCACTCAGTTTCAGGCTTGGCTCCAGACTTGGGTTTCTTCGTGGGATTAGCAACTGTCTTGCTATTCTTCTTGAAGTTCCCCTTCTTTCCCTTGCCTTTCTCTTCAAACTAGTGGTCTTGTTAACCATCAACACTTGATGCTCCTTTTTTATTTCTACCTCCGCAGCCTTGAGCATAGCGAAGAGCTCGGGAATTATCTTTTGCATCCCTTGCATGTTATAGTTCATCATGAAGCCTTTATAGCTTGGCGGCAGTGATTGAAGAACTCTATCAATAACACTATCTTCATCAACTTTGCAACCAAGTTGAGTCATATGATTGTAGTACCCAGACATTCTGAGCAAGTGTTCACTGATAGAACTGTTCTCCTCCATCTTACAGCTGTAGAACTTATTGGAAATCTCATATTTCTCAATCCGGGCATTTGCTTGACATATCAACTTCAACTCCTGGAACATCTCATATGCTCCATGATGTTCAAAACGTCGTTGTAGTCCCGGTTCTAAGCTGTAAATCATGGCACACTGAACTATCTTGTAGTCATCAGAACGAGCTTGCCAGACGTTCATAACGTCCGGGGTTGCTCCTGCAGCAGGCTTGTCACCTAGCGGTGCTTCAAGGACATAATTCTTCTGTGCAGCAATGAGGATAATCCTCAAGTTACGGACCTAGTCCGTGTAATTGCTACCATCATCTTTCAACTTAGCTTTCTCTAGGAATGCATCTAAATTCAAGGGAACGGTAGCACGGACCATTGATCTACAACAACATAGATATGCAAAAAAAACTATCAGGACTAAGTTCGTGATAAATTAAAGTTCAGTTAATCATATTACTAAAGAACTCCCACTTAGATAGACATCCATCTAGTCATCTAAATGATCACGTGATGCAAATCAACTAAACCATGTCCGATCATCACGTGAGATGGAGAAGTTTTCAATGGTGAACATCTTATGTTGATCATATCTACTATATGATTCACACTCGACCTTTCGGTCTCCAGTGTTCCGAGGCCATGTTTGTACATGCTAGGCTCGTCAAGTTTAACCCGAGTATTACGCGTGTGCAAAACTGGCTTGCACCCGTTGTATGTGAACGTAGAGCTTATCACACCCGATCATCACGTGGTGTCTCGGCACGACGAACTTTCGCAATGGTGCTTACTCAGGGAGAACACTTGTACCTTGAAATTTTGTAAGGGATCATCTTATAATTCTACCGTCATACTAAGCAAGATAAGAAGCATAATAAGATAAACATCACATGCAATCAAAATATGTGACATGATATGGCCATCATCATCTTGTGCTTTTGATCTCCATCTCCAAGGCATCGTCATGATCACCATCGTCACCGGCGCGACACCTTGATCTCCATCGTAGCATCGTTGTCGTTTCGCCAACTATTGCTTCCACGATTATCGCTACCGCTTAGTGATAAAGTAAAGCAATTACATGGTGATTGTATTTCATACAATAAAGCGACAACCATATGGCTCCTGCCAGTTGTCGATAACTTTACAAAACATGATCATCTCATACAATAATGTATCACTCATCATGTCTTGACCATATCACATCACAACATGCCCTGCAAAAACAAGTTAGACGTCCTCTACTTTATTGTTGCAAGTTTTACGTGGCTGTTATGGGCTTAGCAAGAACCATTCTTACCTACGCATACAAAACCACAACGATATTTCCTCAAGTATGCGTTGTTTTAACCTTCACAAGGACCGGGCGTAGCCACACTCGATTCAACTAAAGTTGGACAAACTGACACCCGCCAGCCACCTGTGTGCGAAGCACGTCAGTAGAACCACTCTCGCGTAAGCGTACGCGTAATGTCGGTCCGGGCCGCTTCATCCAACAATACCGCCGAATCAAAGTATGACATGCTGGTAAGCAGTATGACTAGTATCGTCCACAACTCACTTATGTTCTACTCGTGCATATCATCTACGCATAGACCTGGCTCAGATGCCACTGATGGGGAACGTAGTATTTCAAAAAAAATCTACGATCACGCAAGATCTATCTACGAGATGCATAGCAAAGAGAGGGGAGAGTGTGTCTACGTACCCTCATAGACCGGAAGCGGAAGCGTCTAGTGACGCGGTTGATGTAGTCGAACTTCTTCGCGATCCAACCGATCAAGCACCGAACGTACGGAGCCTCCGCGTTCAGCACACGTTCAGCTTGATGACGTCCCACGAGCTCTTGTCCAGTAGAGCTTCATGGGAGAGTTTCGACAGCACGATGGCGTGGTGACGGAGATGATGAACCTACCGGCGCAGGGCTTCGCCTAAGTACTGCAATGGTATGACCGAGGTGTGTTTCTGTGGAGAGGGGCACCGCACACGGTTGAGAGAGATCAACCGATCAACTTGTGTGTCTATGGGGGGCCTCAAGCCCCGTATATAAAGGAGAGGGGGAGGGGAGGGGCCGGCCCTCTCTATGGCGTGCCCTAGGGAGTCCTACTCCCACCGGGAGTAGGATTCCCCCCCCCCTTCCCTAGTAGGAGTAGAAGAGGAAGGAAGGAGGAGATGGAGAAGAAGGAAAGGGGGCCGGCCCCCCTCCCAATTCGGATTGGGTTGGTGGGAGGCGCGCCCCCACCTTGGCTTTCTTCCGTTAGCCTAGAAAGCAATATCAGTAAAACTAAACGATCATAGTGCTAAGCTAACGGATGGGTCTTGTCCATCACATCATTCTCCTAATGATGTGATCTCGTTGATCAAATGACAACTCATGTCTATGGCTAGGAAACATAACCATCTTTGATCAATGATCTAGTCTAGTAGAGGCATACTAGGGAAAAATTGTTTTGTCTATGTATTAACACATGTACTAAGTTTCCGGTTAATACAATTCTAGCATGAATAAAAAACATTTATCATGATATAAGGAAATACAAATGATATCTTTATTATTGCCTCTAGGGCATATTTCCTTCATTCTTCCCATGTTGATGGTTCCATTCCTCCAAATAAGCCGATCGAATAGTGAACAAACCATTTTTCTATAACTCCAAGCAATAAAATCCGACATATTATGCGTCGGGAGCGGAATCACGAGCACCCTTTGAGTGTCAATTAGCCACAACATTTTTCTCACCAAATATTTATCCCAAGAATTCATGACTGGATCAATAAGATCAGAAACCTTTGACAAAAGATGCCCCCTTCTAGTAGTAATAATTTTTCTATTTGCAAAATTCGGGATCCATGCATCTCTTCAATATCAATATTTTATCCATTTTCAACTCGCTAGATATAACCATTTTTTCGAGATTTGAATCCCTCCATAATTATTTGCCTAAAATAGGTACCCTTCTTTAGACTTGCATTCATTAAATCATCATCAGGAAATATTTAGCTCTCAAGATTGTAGCACATACAGACTCCGGATTGTGAAGCAGACGCCAAGCTTGCTTGGCTAACAAAGCTAGATGGAAACAATGTATATCTCGAAAGCCTATACCTCCTTGATCTTTTGGGACACACCTCTTCCACATGCCATCCAATGCATCCGCTTCTAATTGTCCTCGTCACCTCACAAAAATTGCGAGATTGTGTCAATGATTCATTTGCAAAAAGGTAGGAATTTTAAAGACGGACATGTCATAAGTTGGGATAGCTTGTACAATAGATTTGAGCAAAATTTCCTTTCCTCCGGCGGATAAATTTTTTTCTTTCCATCCACTAATTTCTATAATGTTTTGATCAATTAGGAATTGGAAACAATAGCTTTTTTCCATACCCACATTTGCAGGCAAACCCAGATATATGTAATCGAGGGCTCCAGTCGTAATATTCAGAATTGTAAAAATTTGCATCTTGTCCGCTTTTGTATTGGGACAAAAATATACTAAACTTTTCAACGCTCGCCATTTCCCCCCGAGGCGGCACAATAAGAATCCAAAACTGATTTCAACGCCTTCGCATTCATAGCATGTTCTTTCATAAGGATCAAAGAATCATCGACGAAGAGAAGGTTTGAAACCGATTGGGCATCTTTGCAAACCTTAATTCTAGAAATACTACCATCCTTCTCCGCATTAGCTAAGAGAGAAGTTAGCCCCTCCGTACATAACAAGAATAAGTATGGAGAGAGAGAATCTCACTGCCTCAATCCTTTAGTAAGTTTAAAACTCTCACTCACTTTAGTATTAAAACGGATAGGTACTCCATAGAGGATACACATTGCATAATTAAGTTTACTCACTTCTATTGGAATCCCAATTCAACATAATTTCCTTCATAAAAGACCACTCGACTCGGTCATACGCTTTATACGTATCCAGTTTGATGGCACACATGCCCTCTTTAGCATTCCTTTTTTTTCTTTATTGTATGGAAACACTCGTATGCCACTGAAATATTATATGTAACCATTCTCCTGGTACAAATGCATTCTCACTTGTGTTGATAATATCTCGTAGGATTATTAAATGAGCCGCAATCATTCTTGAAATAACCTTATACACCACATTGTACAAACTGATTGGTCTAAACTGAGTTACCTTTTCTGGAGAACTAACCTTTGGGATCATTACAATTGCAGTATCATTCCAACCATCAGGTATAGTACAAGTATTCACCACCTGGAGTACCTCTTCGGTCAGGTCATCCCCCAACATGGACCAAAATATTTTGTAGAAAATAGCGCGTAGGCCATCCGTACCCGGCGCTTTTAAATCTCCAATATGAAATATGGCCTTCCGAACCTCCTCTGCCGTATAAGGGGCGAGAAGAGCATTATACATTTCATCTGTCACTTTTCTTCTGACAAGAGATAGAACCTCCGAGTTTTGTTCAGAAACTTCTGAGGTGAAAAGGTTATAAAAAAATACCCCATAATATGGTTCTTCATCTCTGTATCTTGCACCCAAAAACCATTGTCATCAAGCAATTCTTTAATCTGATTTCTCTTCTTTCTAGCCGTTGTTGCATTATGGAAAGCAGTAGTGTTGCGATCACCATGTAGTAGGCAGTTTGCACGACCTTGTTGTAACCAATAGATCTCCTCTTGCTCCAAAATATTTTTAATAAGGACAAAAATATCTTTTTGTCGTGCTTGCGAATCGACATTCGTAGGACCCCTTCACGGCTTTTCTAAATCTTTTTCGAGTTTATAATATTTCTTTTCGGGTTGAGTATATCACGGTCCCAAGTATTCAAATATGCATTCAAATCTCATATTGGCACCTGAGAGTGCTTAGAGTGTTGATTACATCTTGTAGTTGATGCTAATTGGTTTAACTGGTGGAAGATTATTATGCTTAGATTGTTAAACATATATTTCTACCCACTGGTCATGATCGATACAATGAGTTGTGAGTAGTTCCATTAATTCTTGAGGACATGAGAGAAGTCTTGTTACTAGTAATCATGTGTTAAGTTGATTCCCGTTCGACGTTTTGATATTAAGTTGTGTTGTGCTTCCTCTAGTGGTGTTATTATGTGAACGTCGAGTACATGACACTTCACCATCTTTGGACCTAAGGGAAGGCATTGTGGAATTAGTTTGTAGATGATGGGTTGCGGGAGTGTCACACCCTGCATTTTGTATCATGTTATTTGCATCAATGAAGCATGAAAATTTGGACCAGCAAATTTTTTTGGCATCATTTGGCTTTTATTTGGAATTGAGTTTTTCTTCATATGCTTTTCATGTGCTCAATAAAGTCAACTATTACCTCTTGTAGAATTCATCTCCACACCCAAAACTTCTGCCCAATGATCATGCCAAGTGTTATATAACAGTATATAATTTTCTTACAAAATTAATTTGGCCAAAATGACTTTTATAAATTTATTTTTCCAAAAACCCCTGAATTGAGAATTGCACTGCAAGTGCTTGATTTAGGGTGAGAAAATTATTTCAAAAGGTACATTTGAGACCTAGTAGTCATAGGACTCCCAGAAACCACAAAAGTATAATTTTAAAAGTTATTTTCCTATTTTATTTAAAAGCTTTTTCTTAAGGCCAGAAATGGTCTTTAATAGGGAAAAATTATTTAACTATTTCAAAAATATTTGCCAAAATTCAGGGAAACTCATAGGACATATATTGTCCATATATAAGAGTTTCAACACTTGGTCATGTTCAAAATAATGGGCTAATCCCTCTAAAAGCCTTTCTGGATATTTCAAGCTTTTGAAATATTTACAAAGGAAATATTCTCCAAAAATCCAGGGAAATTCTATCATGTCACTAATGACATATATGATGATCTTGCCAAGTCCCATGCCTTGGGAAGCAAGATAACATCTTCAAAGCCCTCCATAACCATTCTGTCCATATTTGAAGTTTGAGCAACTTTATATTGCCAAACTTGTCCAAATGCTCTCAAACTTGGTGCACATGCTAGAAATGCCTAATAAAACATCTAGACCAAATGGCACAAGATTTGGAGTAGAACAACTTGATCAGAACACCCCAAAACCCTTTCTGTTCAAATGCAAATTTGAACAACTTTACATTACCAACTTTTTACCTGGAGCTTCAAACTTTGTGGGCATGATCAGTACCCCAAATGAGGAAACTAAACCAAGTGGTGCATCAAGGGGAGATGATTAGCTTGACTCAAACAAGATGAAGCCATTTCTGTTGATTTCTAGGGTTCACCAAAGTTACATTGGCTAGTTTCTTCAAATGAGCCCAAATTAGGTAAAACACCCTATTTTCACATGTTATTCAATCCTGTTAAGTGTCATGGCAAGTGGAGATCATTTGCTTGACCAAAACATGATCAAACACCTTCTGCTATTTTACCAAAACTACCATCTTGATCACTTTTACTATCTACCTTGGCCTCAACTTTTTACCACAGCTTCATCTGGTTACTAGCTACCTCCAGTAACTCTCCCATGTCTCCAGCTCCATGATTGAGGGGTAAAAACCCTAGTTCACCCTGCTGGACAGCCATTTTCTACCAAGTCACCAGCCTCTCTTCTCTCTCACAGCATCTCCAGAGCATCCAAAGCCTCCTCCGTAGTGCTTGCATCACCCTGGACCCCCCAGACACGGTGGACGCGTCCAGAGGGCCAATGGCATGCCATGGCATGCAATAAGGGCGCTCCAGAGCGCGCTACAGTGTGCCCACGCACTGTAGCTTCGCCCAATCGCCTGCCCCCGACAGCCTCGAGCTCTCTCCTCACGCCTCCCAATGCGCCTCGAAGTCCGCAGCCTCCACCGGTGCTGTCCCCCTCCTCCTGCGCCCTCCAGTGGCCGTCGCCACACGCGCACTGGCCGCCCGCGACGTCCAATCCTCGGCTTCACACGCGCGCTTCGTCTGGAAGCCTCCCCGCTCCTCCTCTCTCCTCTAATGGGCGTAGGGCTCGTCCAGCAACGCCGCAGACACACTCCCGTCGCCGCTCGTGCGCTGTGGCGTCGAGCAGCAGCTCGCCGGCGCACAGGTCCACGGGACCTCGCCGTTCCCCTATATATAGGACCCCCCGAGCCCTCCACTCAGCACCCGCAGCCTCACCACATCCTCTTTAGTCCTCCAGCACTGCTAGTTCATCCCCGAAGAGCCCCAGTGCTCGGGATCGACCGGAGCTCCGCCACGTCGGGCAGCCGGCGATCTCGCAGTATGGGCCTCCTCCGTCCTTTCACTTGCCCGATTTGGAACCGCCACACCTCGCTGATGCTTTCCCCTCCTTTTTCCCCTTCTGCAGCTGCCGGAAACAGGCTAGCCAGCAGCTCCCCGACGACCCTTCGCCGTCCCACCTCGCCGCCGATGAACCCGACCTTCCCGGCGAGCCGCACCACCACCACTACCTCCGCGACTCATCGCTGAACCCATCCCTGCCCTCCGTTGCCGTCGCCGTGGCCGGAATCGTCGCCGGCGAGCTCGCTGTCGCCGTGGCCATGAGGTTGAAGATGATAGGCGGGCCCCGCCTATCATCCTCACCACTCTCTCCCTCCCCTCACAGCCGCTGACCGTCGGGCCCCGCCCGTTAGGTTTGAAAACCTGACGTGCGCGCGCTGGCGCCCGAGCGGCTGGGCTGGATGCCCTGGGCCGTGCACTGTGGCCACTCTGGCCCAGTTGCACAGGGCTTTTTCTTCTTTTTCTTTTCTGTAAAACTTCAATTAATTTTACACAAATGAATATTAGTCCAAATGAAATGATTCCAACTCCTAAAATATTGTAATATTCCAACCTATTTAATGGTGTCACTTTCACACATATCTATGAAACTTTTCTGTTCTGTTCAAATTTAAATTCAAATTTGAGCAATAAAACTCATGTTCAAAAATCCCTAGATTCCATTCTGTAACTCCAAAACTCCAACTAAGAATTTTCCCCATCTTAGATTTCCCTCTAGTATTTAACAAAAATATGTTGACATTTTTCTGAGCACTTTAATTTTTCTGTTTTATTTGTGGTCTTATTTTTCCGTTGTTATTATGCGACGTATATATACCGTATTTGACGAAGTTGCTGAAGAAGGAGAAGGAGAGGGATTTGAAGACTTTGAGGACCAAGCCAATCCAGGCAAGCAGCCCTTTGACCATGATACACTTGTTCTTCGGGACCCGTTTGTTTCCGATGCATGATGATAGAGTTACGGTGGTGACCTAGATGAACCACCACATGATGCATGCTTGCTCTTGATCTTGCTATATGCTAGATGACATGCAAATAGTTAGTAGTAATGCTTAGTGATGCATGTGTGACATGAAACCTTTGTGGTTGAAATCTCGCATAAACCCCATCGGGTGCCCCTAATGCCCGAGGGTGATGTTGAGTTAGGTCATCACTTGAGGAAGAAGTGATGTGCCGGTAAAATCTTGTGCATGGGTGAAATAATGGATTAGATTTATGTGTGACTACCGTCCCAACCAAACATGTGCAACCACACTACCCCTTATGGGACGGGGCTTTATTGATTACTTAGGTCGATACTAGCATGGTGCCCGCATTACTAGTGACGGGAAGACTTGAGGTCTTTCCCGGGACGGGGTCGTGCTTGGATAGATGACCATGACTGTTTTTACAGGGCACCGGACACACCGTTGGTCCCTTCGGGTACGCGTGACATTGAAATTAGGGCAAGTCCCGTGATCTATTGTTTGTACCCGAGGGCCGTGTACCAACGAGTGGACTCTATGTTAGTGTCGTCTAAGGAAAGATAATGACCGGGTGCTTCCCCCGAGTACTTGAGGTACTGCGGGATCGTGGATGACACGAAAGCTTCCCGGATCTTGTGGGTAAAGTGCACAACCTCTACAGAGTGTAAAACTATTCGAATAGCCGTGTCCACGGTCATGGATAGTTGGGTGGTGCTACTTAAACTATGTCCAAAATTTTACTTCATCGGTGAAAGTATGTGTGTGATGAGTCAAGGTGGTGACTTGACTCGATGAGTTGAATCATATTCATGTTGATATTGGTAACCTGTTTTAGGGGTTACGTAAACTCGTTGATGCATACACTTGATGATAGAATATTTATTCTAGCCAATGCTAGATTGCTCATTAATGTTCAATTGCACTGTTACTTTGAACCACATCATGGGTTGCTTGCGAGTACATTCAAAGTACTCATTGGCTTGCCACTGGTTATTCAATTGGCCAGGCATGGAGGAACGGAAATTTGAGGAAGAGTTCTTTGGAGATGAACATGCGAACTAGGACGCTATCCCAGTCAGAATGCCTGTAGGGTTAAGGCAGATGGCATGGGTTCTACCTATCATCGGAGACTTCCGCTACTTAAGTTATTTGCTATTCAGCCCGTGAGGCTTTACCTATGTAAGACTTGGCCATAATGGCCTTAATTTGTGTAAGACGATATGTATGGATGTAAGACTCTTGTTATTCGGCTTCTGTGTGTTCAGTGAGCATTGATCTCTGGGATCACTGTACACGTGCACTCGGTGATCTCGGCTTCTAAGTCGGGGTCCCGGCAGAGCTGGTATCAGAGCCATCCTGACTGTAGGAAGCCTTAGTTTGCATGGGCGTTAGTTAGATGAGACCCTTTTTCAAAAACCTTCTGAACCTCTCTTCTTTTCTAAACCTGAGATTTCATCAGCTTATTAACCCTCCTATTCCACCTTTGTAGATGGCCGCTGTACCCGAAGAGCACCTGACCACTGGGTTTCCCTTACTTCTCCAGGATAGCCTCCAGGAGTGTCAGTTCCACCGAGCGCCCATCCTCACCTACCTTGAGCATTGGGTTAGCGACGCTGAGGTGGAGTACCATGTGGAAGTGATCGTGAAGGCAAACGATCCTCCCACAAGTTGGTTCTCCGAGGGACCCCAGATGGCAACACTACCTCTTGCTGTCGAGGCTGCTGCACTCAAGGCACTAACCCGTCTCCGCGAGCTTCTTCCGGAGATGGTAGCCAAGATGACAACCCGCTTCTTGCCTTACCGGAAGGAAGGTGAGGATGAAAGCAGTGCACTAGCCCCTCCACTGAAGGAAGGACTCTCGCTTCGGTTCCAGACCTACTTCGGTCTATGTGCCGACAGCTTGGCACAAGACTTGGCCTCGGAATCAATGAAGCTTTGAGAAGAACTTCACAAGACCAAGGCACTTCTACGTCAAGCTCAAGAGAAGACAAATAGGATCAAGAATGAAGGAGCACCTTCCGGACAATCCGCTGTCGCATACCGAGGCGGAAGGCCCTCCGAAGATGTATCTTCCAAGGATGCAGAACCACCTCGGCGACGCCGGATGACGGCAAGGGAATATCGCAAGCTTTTCCCTGCACCTCCGACGAAGCACCGTCGTATCCAACTCCTCCACTCCCCCACACCCTCAAGTGACAAGGGGGCCCAGACAGATGAATACAAGGAGGAAGACCCAGAAGAGCCGGAATACGCGACCGAGCATTCCGCCGCTTAGGCATTATTCGCTACTCGGATATGCCAGTTGTGACCTCTACGGTAGGATAGGTCGTGTAACCCCTATGCGCAGTCGAGTCCTTGTATGGTTCATATGAAACCATCTAGAGTTTGCTTTTGTTGTGTCTAGATGTATGTCGTATGCTTCCTTCGGGAATGTGTAAATGACTGCGTCACCCGTTTGGATTTTAATGAATGTGTTTGGCCTTTCGGCCCTTGCATGATTTGATTAGTGCCACATCCACCCCCTTACTAGGCACCCCTCTGTCTTGCTTTCCCTCTTCCAAGTCATGAGACCTTTTACCGCTCCAACAGGATGCCTGTTGTAACTCGTACTGGTACCTCTACCCAGCAGCCTGAAGCCGGAGCATCCGCTCAGTCAGAGGCAGGCCACGACCAAACCAACGACCAAGCTCCACCACCACCACCTCCTCCGAACATGGACATGGCTCAGCTTCTCCAAGCTTTCCGAGAGGAACGCCAAGCCAACACCGCATCCCTTCAGTTGATTGCTCAAGCTGTCACCAACAACCGCCAGCCGGCGGGGAATGGCAATGGACGTTCCACGTTGGCAGAGTTCAAGAAGCATGCACCGCCAACCTTTATCGAGACTGCTGAACCCCTGGATGCAGACGACTGGGTCCGCACCATTGAGGACTTGCTGGAACTAGTCGGATGCACCGAAGACCGCGAGAAGGTGTCTTATGCAGCCCATTGCCTCGGGGGGACTGCTAGAGCTTGGTGGGATGGATTCAAGGTCATGCACGCTGAACAAGACATCACTTGGGTCAACTTCAAGGCAGAATTCCGCAAGGCCCACATTCCTTCCGGAATCATGGCTATCAAAAAGCGTGAGTTCCGAGCCCTGAAGCAAGGAAGTGGCACTGTCAAGGAGTACATGCAGAAGTTCAGTGTTCTGTCAAGGTATGCCCCTGAAGATGTCAGCACTGATGCTGCAAAAAGGGAGCGCTTCATGGAAGGCCTCAATCAGACTCTGCAATACTCGCTTGTCGTGTGCGACTGCCCAACCTTCCCTGACCTGGTGAACAAGGCACTTATGCTTGAAGACAAGCGGCGTGATTTGGAAGACACTCGCAAGCGCAAGATGGTCAGCAAGGGAAGTTCCAGCAACCAGAAGCCTTGTCCGTGGCAGTCAGCCCCGGCCAAGCCAGCCTACCAGCAACCAAGAGCTCCTGCACCTCGCACCAACTATCAGCCTCAGCAGTATGCCAACCCAAGGCCAGCTTTCAACCCCAATACCAGTGGTGGCAACAAGATCAACGTTCCAAACCAAGTCACTTGATTTGGATGTGGTCAGTCCGGACACATCTCAAGGGTGTGCCCCAACAAGAAGCCTGATGCCCCACGCCCCAATGCGCAGAACCAAGGACAAGGCCGCGGGATGCCACCAAGGAACCCAGCTCCTCGCAATCCACCTAACCATGGGAAGGGGCGTGTGAATCACGTCACTGCTGAAGAAGCCCAGGAAGACCCGGACGTCGTGCTGGGTACGTTCCTTGTCAACTCAGCACCTGCAACTGTCTTGTTTGATTCTGGAGCAACGCATTCATTTGTCACTCAAAGATTTGCATTAAAAAGTGGCATGACCCCTACACCCCTGAATAACCCTATGGTGGTACAAACCCCCAAAGCAGAGATGAGAGCCAAGATAGGCTGTAAGGGAGTCAGTATTACCATTAACGGAGTAGATTTCCTAGCAGACCTCATTGTCCTGAGATCACAAGGCTTGGATGTGATCCTAGGCATGAATTGGCTCAGCAAGCACCAAGGCTTGTTAGACTGTGCCAATCGGACAATCACTGTGACCAATGACCAAGGAGTCGAAGTCAAGTTCGCTCCCAACTCCTCTTCCGCTCATGCCGCTCAAATCAACTGTCTGTCTGAAGTTGGGCTAGAGCAAGTACCGGTGGTATGTGAGTATCCTGATGTCTTTTCGGATGAACTACCGGGAATGCCCCCTGACCGTGACATTGAGTTCATCATCGAGCTCGTGCCCGGGGCAGGACCCATCTATAAGAAGCCTTATAGAATGGGGACGGAAGAGTTAGCCGAGTTGAAGAAACAGCTGGAAGAGCAACTGAGGAAGGGATTTATCCGCCCAAGTGCCTCCCCTTGGGGATCTCCCGTTCTGTTTGTGGCAAAGAGGAACGGAACCATCCGCTTATGCATTGACTATCGTTCCCTCAATGAAGTTACAATCAAGAACAAATATCCACTTCCCAAAATTGAAGATATGTTTGATCAGCTCAGCGGAGCCAAGGTGTTCTCCAAGATCGAACTCAGATCTGGGTATTACCAACTGAAGATCAGACCCCAAGATATTCCGAAGACGGCATTCGTAACCAGATATGGCCTGTACGAGTGCACGGTCATGTCCTTTGGGTTAACCAATGCCCCAGCTTACTTCATGTATCTCATGAATAAAGTCTTCATGGAATATTTGGACAAGTTCGTTGTTGTCTTCATCGATGACATTCTTGTCTTCTCGAAGTCGGAGGAAGAGCACGAGTAGCATTTGAGGATGGTCCTAGACAAGCTTCGGGAGCACCAACTATATGCCAAATTCAGCAAGTGTGAGTTCTGGCTGCATAAAGTTGGATTCTTAGGTCATGTCTTGACCGAAGAAGGATTATCAGTTGATCCCGCGAAGATCGAAGCTGTGACCCAATGGCAATCTCCAACGACCGTCAAGGAAGTCAGAAGCTTCCTCGGACTTGCGGGCTATTACCGCAAATTCGTGGACGGATTTTCTAGCATTGCACGGCCAATGACTCAGCTCCTCAAGAAGGACAAGAAGTTCGAGTGGACGCCAAAATGCGAAGAAAGCTTCCAAGAACTCAAGAAGAGATTGACCACCGCCCCAGTCTTGGCAACACCTGATATTCACAAAGAGTTCGTGATATATTGTGATGCCTATCGAACCGGATTGGGAAGCGTTCTGATGCAAGAAGGCCGAGTCATCGCCTACCTCTCCAGGCAGCTACGACCTCATGAGGAGAACTACGCTACTCACGATCTTGAGCTAGCGGCAGTAGTTCACGCCTTGAAGACATGGCGGCATTACCTCCTAGGGAAACGGTGTGAGATATACACAGACCACAAAAGTCTGAAGTACATTTTCACCCAAAAGGAATTGAACATGAGGCAGCGAAGATGGTTGGAACTCATCAAAGACTATGACCTCAGTGTTCAATATCACCCCGGGAAGGCTAACGTGGTGGCCGATGCCTTAAGCAGGAAGGCTTGCTCTTTGAATGCCATTATTCAAGAAAGGCAGCCAGCCTTGTTTAAGGAGTTCGAACAATTCAGTTTGGAATTGGTCACCCCTGGATTTCTGGATCATTTGGAAGTCATACCGACCCTGATGGACGAAGTCAAGAAGGCGCAAGATGGACATACAAGCATCGAAGGCATCAAGAAGAAGATGAAGCTAGGCAAGGCCCCAGGATTCTCTGAAGATGAGCACGGGATTGTTTGGTACAAAGGCCGCATCTGCGTACCAAACAACACAGAGCTGAAGAACCTGATCCTGCAAGAAGCCCACGACACTCCGTATTCCATCCACCCCGGAGGAACCAAGATGTATCAAGACTTGAAGGCAAGATTCTGGTGGCACGGGATGAAAAGAGAGATTGCAACCTATGTTGCAAAGTGTGATGTGTGCCAAAGGGTCAAGGCTGAATACCAGCGACCTGCTGGATTGCTTCAGCCACTCAAGGTTCCTGAGTGGAAGTGGGATAAAGTCGGAATGCACTTCATCACTGGATTACCAAGGTCGGATAGAGGACATGACTCTATCTGGGTCATAGTCGATCATTTGACCAAGGTGGCCCATTTCATTCCTGTCAAGACCACTTATGATGGCAACCGGATAGCAACTCTCTACATCGACAGAATCGTAAGTCTTCACGGCGTTCCCAAAGAGATCGTGTCAGATCGAGGAACCCAGTTCACCTCAAGGTTCTGAAAGAAGTTCCAAGAAGCCTTGGGAACCAAGTTATCTTTCAGCACGGCTTTTCACCCACAGACTGGAGGTCAGACAGAACGAGTAAATCAAATTCTCGAAGATATGCTCCGAGCCTGTGTCTTGGCATATGGAGCCAAGTGGGAAGATTGTCTCCCTTTTGCCGAGTTCTCCTATAACAACAGTTATCAGTCGAGCCTTCAGATGGCACCATTTGAGGTGTTGTACGGACGCAGATGCCGCACACCCCTGAACTGGTCAGAGACTGGAGAAGGACTAGTCTTTGGACCGGATATCCTCCGCGCAGCAAAAGAGCAAGTCCAACTAGTCAGAGAACGTTTGAAGGCAGCCAAGTCAAGGCAAAAGAGCTATGCTGACACTCACTGTCGGGACATGAGTTTCCATGTCGGGGACCATGTGTACCTGCGGGTAACTCCTCTGAAGGGAACCAAGCGTTTCCACGTCAAGGGGAAGCTCGCACCAAGGTTCATTGGACCCTTTGAGATCACTGCACGACGAGGAGAAGTGGCTTACCAGTTGGAACTACCATCCGAGCTATCCGGTGTGCACAATGTATTCCATGTGTCACAACTCCGGAAATGTCTCCAAGTTCCAGACAAGCCTAATCTCTACAAGGATGTTGATCACCAAGCCATTGATCTGCAGCCTGATTTGACCTACCGCGAGAAGCCTATCCGCATTCTGGACGAAGCAGAACGGCGGACATGAAGCCGTACCATCAACTACTTCAAGGTCCAGTGGAGCAACCACACCGAAGCAGAAACAACCTGGGAACGTGAAGACTATCTTAGATCCGAGTTTCCCAATCTCTTTTAAGACCTAGTTTAGGAATCTCGGGGACGAGATTCTTGTAAGGGGGTAGGTCTGACACACCCTGCATTTTGTATCATGTTATTTGCATCAATGAAGCATGAAAATTTGGACCAGCAAATTTGTTTGGCATCATTTGGCTTTAATTTGGAATTGAGTTTTTCTTCATATGCTTTTCATGTGCTCAATAAAGTCAACTATTACCTCTTGTATAATTCATCTCCACACCCAAAACTTCTGCCCAATGATCATGCCAAGTGTTATATAACAGTATAGAATTTTCTTACAAAATTAATTTGGCCAAAATGTATTTTATAAATTTAGTTTTCCAAAAACCCCTGAATTGAGAATTGCAATACAAGTGCTTGATTTAGGGTGAGAAAATTATTTCAAAAGGTACATTTGAGACCTAGTAGTCATAGGACTCCCAGAAACCACAAAAGTATAATTTTAAAAGTTATTTTCCTATTTTATTTAAAAGCTTTTTCTTAAGGCTAGAAATGGTCTTTAATAGGGAAAAATTATTTAACTAGTTCAAAAATATTTGCCAAAATTCAGGGAAACTCATAGGACATATATTGTCCATATATAAGAGTTTCAACACTTGGTCATGTTCAAAATAATGGGCTAATCCCTCTAAAACCCTTTCTGGATATTTCAAGCTTTTGAAATATTTACAAAGGAAATATTCTCCAAAAATTCCAGGGAAATTCTATCATGTCACTAATGACATATATGATGATCTTGCCAAGTCCCATGCCTTGGGAAGCAAGATAACATCTTCAAAGCCCTTCATAACCATTCTGTCCATATTTGAAGTTTGAGCAACTTTATATTGCCAAACTTGTCCAAATGCTCTCAAACTTGGTGCACATGCTAGAAATGCCTAATAAGGCATCTAGACCAAATGGAACAAGATTTGGAGTAGAACAACTTGATCGGAACACCCCAAAACCCTTTCTGTTCAAATGCAAATTTGAACAACTTTACATTACCAACTTTTTACCTGGAGCTTCAAACTTTGTGGGCATGATCAATACCCCAAATGAGGAAACTACACCAAGTGGTGCATCAAGGGGAGATGATTAGCTTGACTCAAACAAGATGAAGCCATTTCTGTTGATTTCTAGGGTTCACCAAAGTTACATTGGCTAGTTTCTTCAAATGAGCCCAAATTTGGTGAAACACCCTATTTTCACATGTTATTCAATCCTGTTAAGTGTCAGGGCAAGTGGAGATCATTTGCTTGACCAAAACATGATCAAACACCTTCTGCTATTTTACCAAAACTACCATCTTGATCACTTTTACTATCTACCATGGCCTCAACTTTTTACCACAGCTTCATCTGGTTACTAGCTACCTCCAATAACTCTCCCATGTCTCCAGCTCCATGATTGAGGGGTAAAAACCCTAGTTCACCCTGCTGGACAGCCATTTTCTACCAAGTCACCAGCCTCTCTTCTCTCTCACAGCATCTCCAGAGCATCCAAAGCCTCCTCCGTAGTGCTTGCATCACCCTGGACCCCCCAGACACGGTGGACGCGTCTAGAGGGCCAATGGCATGCCATGGCATGCGATAAGGGCGCTCTAGAGCGCGCTACAGTGCGCCCACGCACTGTAGCTTCGCCCAATCGCCTACCCCCGACAGCCTCAAGCTCTCCCCTCGCGCCTCCCAACACGCCTCGACGTTCGCAGCCTCCACCGGTGTTGTCCCCCTCCTCCTGCGCCCTCCAGTGGCCGTCGCCACACGCGCACCGGCCGCCCGCGACGTCCAATCCTCGGCTTCACACGCGCGCTTCGTCTGGAAGCCTCCCCGCTCCTCCTCTCTCCTCTAATGGGCGTAGGGCTCGTCCAGCAATGCCGCAGACACACTCTCGTCGCCTCTCGTGCGCTGTGGCGTCGAGCAGCAGCTCGCCGGCGCACAGGTCCACGGGACCTCGCCGTTCCCCTATATATAGGACCCCCCCCC
>LR738714.1:368750653-368761907 GCA_902687465.1 Secale cereale | reverse complement strand
GGGGGGTGCTTCCATGGGTATATAAGACAGACCAGGACATTTTTTCAACACCAGTCTGGACTCTAGTTGCGCGGCAGTGAACCAAACACAAGCCCTCGAGATTTTGGGCGTAAATGTGGTCAGGCTATGCTTAAATATCAGTTGAGGACGCTTCAAGCAAAGCAAATTTCACCAAAAATGACTCTACTGCAAGGAGCATAAGCACTCGAAACATTGAGTGTTAATACTTTTACAGCCAGTGATTCATGTCTCGACAAAACGAATACTGTAGACATAAGACATGAAAAGGGACAACAACACTATGAGAGCTAATGAGTACATAAGAATCTGATCACAAAGATGTAATTTTCGTTTTCAAACTTCCCTTCACTGGATGTTCCATTTCTGCTCCAAGGCACTGCATATTCGATTCAGGCAGCAGGCAGCACTGAGAGGATAACCGCTAACTGCAGGAAAAAGGTGATATGCCATTACAGTTCAAATCAAAAGGGGCGATGATACAACTTGGTAGGGCGATACAACTTGAGGCAGAGAATAGCAATATCTAATTGTCCACGTTATGAAGGTCTAGGCGATGCTAGTGAACTCAAACCTAATTGGTGGTTTCTTGCTCTGACAAAAGATGTCGGAAAGGGCAAGCCGCTGCTGCTCAAACCACCAAGAAGCAGAAACGTATTTAATCCAATCCAGTAACTACTACAAGTTTCAAACAAGTTATCCCAAGCCCAACTAATTTGTGGCAGTTAATTATATACTCTAGAGTCTAGAAACAAAGGAAATCCAGGAATAGGGTAGTTTGGAAAATATGAAGAGACTAAACCCCATTTAATAGCTAATACCAACAAGCTGAACTGAGTAAATATTCAATTTTAACTGATAAGTGTTGGTTACAACTAACAACATGCTAGAAGTTCCCAATTTTACTGTGAGACATCACTCTATTGATAAACATTACAAGAAAAGAGAACTATTTGAATGGGGCAAAGCAAATATTATAAATGTTTGTTTTCAGGTAATAATTCAATGGGAACACTGGACTTCTTAAAGTCTCCAACACAGCATGCACAACAAACATATGATTCAGGTTATCTAACACCAATTTGAAACCTCTCAAAAGATCCAAACAACTGAAAATCATACTGATTTAACAAACATATTAGTATCACCCTTATCAGAAGTTTAGGAAGTTCTCAGGACTACTGTTTTTATTTCAAACAGGGTTACTTACTCTGTATGTAATCATCTGAGTATTCCTTGTCAACCTTTCCATGGGCCATGGCGCCAACCTGGAATAATGTGCAGACAATATGAGATTATGCACAAGAAAGCAACAGATGGTAGAAAACAAATTAGTTCAATATCAAAGCTTTTACAGCTCCACTCACCACAAACACAAGAGGTTGATCATCACTGGACTTAGCAACATAGTCAAACAAATTAACTGCCTTCTCCGCACTATATGAAAGGCCTAATGACCAAAAATACATCAATTAGCATCCTTATTATCTGATGCAGATAAAGTTTTAGTGAAGAAATAATTTTCTCACCAATCTTCCGTATGCCAACAGGTAGATACTGGGTAACAGGATTTTTAATAACATTAAGGAGCTTCTCACGCTTCCCAACTGCCGTGATGCTCAGCTTTTGCAATAGCTGTGCTGTGATGTTGTATAACTTGCAGGTCAGCATGGTTCATGAAATATATGACATAAAAGGTGAAGAACATGAAGTACTTCTATTATTTGCATCTTACACATCAAGCCACAGAAACGCTTGAAGGTCCGTGGCATGCGAACATGAGGCTTGATTTCAAACAGCACTCCCTTTTCAGTCCTAACATAAACAGCTTGTAACCTCCCAGCCTTAGTTAGAGGACTATCAAATATTGCTAGTAGTGCCTGCAAAATATTTTTCGGTAGAAATTCAGAGCTGCCATACTTTGTAGCTATTCAGAGACCCAAACATGGTTCGATAACCAAAAAAGAGGAAACAAATGCTATGGAGTTAGGGCGCGTTGACAACCAAATTATATTTGCCTCCCTTTGAATTACAACAGGAACTTCTGGATGGATAATAAGAAATAAGACAGCTTTCTATTCATATTACAGTACCCTAAAGAAACCAATAATGACGGAAATTTACAATACCTGGTGAATGATATCAGGCCTGTAATCAGCTGGATTGCGATTCTGCTTCCTCAAATAATTTGCGTGATCATCCGAATTCAAGATTTGCATACCCTACAGAAACAGTTACAAGAATCACTAAAACTGACATAAAATAAGGGATTTTTGTTTAGTACGAGGCGTTGATCTCTTTAATAACCAGATATTGTAGAAGAATGTAAACTACTCTGGTGTAATTAGTTGACAGTTGCTCTTTACATGCTAGCAGCCACTAACTTCGACCATTGCCATGCTACCTACCCGTGCACAGCCCACCCACATGCATGCACACAATAACATATCCTCCAAAGGGAAGGAGAAAAACAAATTACGAATTTACGCCTAGTTTTCTTTCGAACCTTGCAAATAAATCACTCGTACGTTAAACTAAACTAGCACATGAATACATCAGCTACCCCAAGAAATTTCTCTAAGGCTGAGTTGGACCACCAAACGAGAAATAACCGGTCAGTCAGAAATAAATCACTGATTTATTGGTCCATAGAAGCATACTACCTTGCCGACTTTGCCGACCTCGAGGCAGGCCCTCTCAAGTACGAAGATAGCGCCCGGCCGCCGCTTACTGTCAACCGGGCGGGGCACGATGGGGATCCCCTCCCCCACCTCCTCGGCGAAAGCCTCTGCCGCCGCCTCCCCCTCCCCCTCCATCATCTCCTCATTTTCCTTCCCCTCTTGCTCCACCGCCTCGGCGTCGACCGGAGGGGCGCGAGAGGCTTCGCCGCCTTCCAGCTTCCGCTTCTTCTTCCCCTTCACTGCGTACGGCCGCCCCATGCCTTCTTCTCGCTTCGCTTCGCGCCGGCTCGGGCTGCGGCCTGCGGAGGTTTGAGTCACAGAGAGCCGCCTAGGGTTCTCCTTCGTCTTCTTTCTTATGCTGTGGGCTCAAAAGGCACTGAGCAAAGCAACCGCACAACAACAAATAGCCCATCAACCACAACCAGCCCAAGAAAAAGAAGCCTATCACCACAACCAGCCCAAAAGAAAAGAAGCCTATCAACCACAACCAGCCCAACAGAGGCAGTTTGGATTCGCCACGCCCGGCCCAAATCTGAAGCGCTGACCATATGGCACCGGAACGGACGGCGCCGACGCTCGCGGGAGGGGAGGTGGGGGCGGTTGCCGGATCTCACAGGTTCAAAGCTGCACAACGTGCCGCCGCTGGAGCTTGCAATGATCATGATGCGTCGACCGGCCGGCCGGGCAGTGCGGAGTAGACGACGGGCGTGACGGTGGCACACGGCGGTAAGCTTGGCAAACCGCGTACGTGAGATAACCTTTCCTTGTATCAAAATATTTGATAGTAATGGATACTACGCAATTGTCTCAAACGGACAAATTGTCATTTAAGAGAAAAATTCATATCTCAACCTTCAACTAATCAGTCGCTTTGATTTATAACCCTGAACTCCAAAATCGTCTGAATAATACCTAAAACTTACCACATGATTTACAACCCTTGTATTGATTTTGGGCTGGTCAACCGGTTTTGCCCGGAGTGAAGGCTGACTGGACATGCAAGTCAGCAGCCTATCTAGCCTAGTCTCTCTCTTGATTTATCTTCTAATCTGAGCCCGGGCGCAGGCCCCGCTGTCATCGTCATCAGACACGCCTCTATCCCAACTCGTTTTCGCCATGCCCACCTCCCCTACCGCACCTGACTCCAGCAGTCGTGCCCGCCTCATCGCCTCACCTGACTCCAGCCGCCACCGGCGACCAACAACCTTTGCTTGTTACGCAATTCTGGATCCGCTAGCACCAGCGTTTCGACCCACACGCGTCAACCAGACCTAACCGGAGAGCAACACCAACTTATGAGAGGCCTTGGGCCCTCTTCCCCCAAAAGACTAGCCTTTTAGGAGGGGACACCCTCACCCTTATAAATTGTGTTATGTCTCCTCCCACAACCGATGTGGGACTAAAACCAAGAATCTCCCCCTCACAGATCGGTCAACTACGGGCCCGCTAACACCAGCGTTTCCAGCCCACCAACCATGACCGATCACCTGTGAGTTCACCGAGATTTATTCCGAGCACATGGGCTCTGATACCACTTGTTACGCAATCCTGAATCCGCTAGCACCAGCGTTTCGACCCACATGCATCAACCAGACCCAAACGAAGAGCAACACCAACTTATGAGAGGCCTTGGGCCCTCTCCTCCCAAAAGACTAGCATTTTAGGAGGGGACACTGTCACCCTTATAAATCGTGTTATGTGTCCTCCCACAATCGATGTGGGACTAAACCCAACGACGTGAACGATGCATGGCGGCGCTACACCTCCGCGGCGTGTTCCCCGAGCCTGAGTCCTCCGCCTCACTCCTCTCACAACGGTGGCCGACGTAGGCCCTGCCCCCATCCGTCGCCGGCGACCGACGCGTTGTAGTGATGCACCTCCGTTGCGCTGGCCTGATCCCGACCCCCTCGCCATTGCTTCGTTTGCTCTCCCCAAGCCGGAGCCGGAGCAGCCTATCCACGCACTGATGCTGCTCCTCGATGACCACCACTCGTCCGAGTGTGATGGTGGCGACTGATTAGGGGTCGTTCGTCGGTCTCCGGCGGAGAAAGATGTCGAGGTCGCCGTCGCCCGTCGACGGCAACTCTAGTGGGGTGGGCTGGGCCGGGACGGGCCTCGAGCTGCCTATCGGCTAGAGGGAAGGGTTGCGGAGACGCGGCTGGAGTGAGGTACTGCGGGGAGGCGGGCACGGGGGCCGCAGGTGCCCAGCGACGGCGGGGACTGGATGGGCTCGGTCGCTCGGGTGAGAAAATGAATATTGAATAGAGTGAGACTATGTTAGATGGCTGGGTGTGGGAGGCATTGGCTGCTGACTTGGCATGTCCAGTCAACTTTGACTATGGTCAAACCCATTTTTGACCAGCCTAAAACAAAGACAAAGGGCGTGTTTTGAACCATTTGCTAAGTTTAGGGTGTAATTCAAACGATTTTGGAGTTGAGGGTTGTAAATCAAATTGGATGGTTAGTTGGAGGTTGAAATGTGGACTTTTCTCTTTTTAAAAGAAGGATATACCCCCGGCCTCTGTATCTTGGCGATGCATGTAGTCATTTTATTAATTATTCACAAAGTCCTTACAAGGTAATACACGTGTAAGCCTGAAGCCACCATCTTGCAACACCTGCCGCTACTCCTATCCCCGCGATGAAGGAGTGTCGAATATCTGAGCCTAATATCAAATAGACATCGCACTAACACCTAACACCTAATGCCGGATGCCCCATCCAAGCCACGATACTTGGACTTAGTTACAAACCGGTCCGACACACTTTTAGTGGGCACCACATGCGCACGCTACAAGGGTCGTTACCTCCTTCATTCATCGATCCATCCTCAGATCAGATTCTGACGCATCGACCTTGTCAAGCCTCTCTGCCATCGACGTCACCACAACGCCAAACAGCGTCGTCCTCCTACGCGAGTCCATCACTACCCATCTGACACGGAGTCTCCACTACACCACGTCGTCGGGATCTGCTGCCATCGATGTGTAGGGTGGAGCACCGCTGCACCACCTACCGACGCTCAACCACCAAGTCGTTCACATGTCTGTCCAGCCAATGAGTGTCTCCAAAGAAGATGTCCCCATGGGGTGACGATGAAGACGTCACCATCATCCGATCCAGGAGGCCCCTCAACGCCTCCAACGAGGGCTACGACGCCCACGGGGGCCTCCGTCAATGGTAGTCTCCTCTAGATCTGAGGTTTCCCCCGAAAACAATGAGGCGAGGGACGCCCCACCATCGCCTCCAACGAGGAAAACGACACCACGTACGCTGTCGATGATGGTGGTATCCTCACCCACTTCAGCAACTAGGCCACCATCCCCTTCTCCAGTTGATCCGTCGCCAGGAAGCCACCGCAAGGCAACACCCACCGACTAGATCCCTTTTGGACCGACGATGAAGATAGCCAAAGTTAGAGGAGGTCACATTGCTGCGTGATCGATGCCATGGGCACGCACACGTCGTCCCAAGGCGCCCGCTCAAGATCCACCGTCACAGCCACGCCTCCAAGCCGCGACGGACGGACGCTCTGCCGCCGTCATCATCCCTCCGCACGGGCTTTGCCTAGCCTGGATCCGACGACGGCGGAAGGGGGGGCAGAGGGGAGGAGAGGCGGAGGAGATCCAGATCTGGACTGGATGGCTAGCGGGCGGGAGGTGGAGGCGCACAAATTGTCTGATCCGCGATTTCTGAATTCATCGATTGTGATTTTTTCACTCAGCCGAACGGTCCGCTGCTAGGTTAGCTAGCATGCAAAAAACGGCACCTTAGGGCATGTACAATGGTTGATAAGATAGTTTTATCTTAAGGTTTGCATGTAAATTAGAGATGACAAAAAAATATGTCTACAATGGATCATCTCTTAGCCTTATCTTCAATAATTAGTTATTCCTAAAAACATGATGAGACATATTGTGCTAAGAGATCATATCTTGTCTTCTCTTAAATAAGATAAGACAAGCCTTATTTTATGATTTCTCTTTCCTTCACCTCATCATTTATCCAACGTGACACTCTTAAGATAGAACCATTGTACATGCCCTTAGCTAGCTAGCCAGCTACAACATGCGATCTACATCAGACTAACTGGCTACATGATTTAACATGTATCATGCCGAAACATGCATGTATCTGTGATCCCGGAAAAAGAAAAGAACATGATCCTTGATCCCACGATTTAAATACTAGCAGCCCGAAGAACATGAACCGAAAACGCGATCCATCAAGCAACCTAATTTGCCGGAGCCGCACGCGGAGGACATGTATATGATATATCCAAACCGGAGCTTTCGCCATGTGCCCGGTGGATTTGCTGTCACCAATGGGTTGGCTTTGGCTAGTTTTGGGGGGATAATGCTGATTCCCACGCAAATATTCGCGCCGCAACAAGGTTACGCGCTGCTAGTTGCAACTTGCAACATGGCACTATGCCCGTGGCCGAAGCCAGGTTCTCCATCGCGACACACTACAAGTTGATTGATATGGTATGCTCATGGCGGATCTTCTTGCGCCGTGTCCATTATTAGGATCAGCATCGATCAGGTCGGCCTTGTCATTGTTACATTTTTCTTTTTCTTTTGAAAGACTGTCATTGTTGGATAGCTTCATTGAGATTTCAGCAAGCCATATTGGCTCCTGGGCGCCGTAATGATAGCATGGGCACGTAAGCCATGGTTGAATTATGAACACCTGAGGTCCCAATTGAAACACAGAGTATGATTTAGCACGAAAACCCACTTTAGTGATTCAATATTAGAGACCCAATGGAAGACACATGTAGGACTGCTGGAAAGTGGAAAATCGAGCTACCCAAGTTTTTCCTTGTTTATGAAATATAGTCTATCTCTCCTCTCTCTCCTCTCTATCCTCTCTCTCTCACACACACACACAATAAATCCAACTTTTTCTTTGCTCTTGACTAACTTAAATCATCCATACATTTTAAATCATATATTTGTTTTATAAACTGTTTTTAAATTTGACCTCCTTGGGCCAAAATCTTTAAAATGAGACCAATCTTAGATATTGATCAACCACATTTAAATTCAAATGTATATTTCACATTTTGAAATAGTCGGTTCCACAATGATACATTACAATTTAACTTTATGTTGTTGCTATTTCACAATTCTGAACATACATTTCACTTTTCATTAGCTTCTTTCACAAAAATAACATCTATTTCAATCGCACATTTCTGAAATAACCCATTTCACATTTTCAAATAATTAGTTTCACATGACGCATTACAATTTCAATTTATGTGGTTACTATACATTTCACTTTCTACAAGCTTATTTCACAATAATAATATGTATTTCAATCGCATGTTTCTCAAATAACATGTTTACTTTTTTGAAATAAATTATTTCACAATTCCAAATAATCAAATCACAAAGATATATTATAATTTCACTTTTTGTGGTTACTATTTCACAGTTCAGAACCTACATTTCCCTTTTCACTGGCTTATTTTACAAAAAAACATCTATTTTATTTGCACATTTCTCAAATAAACGATTTCTCTCTTTTGAAATAAAATTATTTCATATTTTCAAGTAATCATTTTCACAATGATACATTATAATTTCACTTTCTATGGTTGATATTTCATAATTCAGAAACTACATGTCACTTCTGGCTTGTTGCACAAACCTCACATCTATTTCAATTGCACATTTTTTAAATAACAAAAATCTTATCTATTTCAGAAGCTATATTTCACTTTCCACCATCTTGTTTCACAAAAATCACATTTTCAAGTGAAATTGGTTTGTTCCACATACAAAATGTGAAACATTGAAATTAAATGTGTTTGAAATATATCCAAATTTGGTTTAGTTCTAAAGGCCTTGACGTGATGAGTTCAAATAAATAAATTATTTCAAAAATGAACCTGTTTTTAAAAGATATAAATGTTTTTAATTGGCAAGATGAAATAAAGTCTATGGATTTGCAAGGGAGAGAGTGTGTGAGAGAGGAAAGAGAGTGAGATGTTAAATCCATGTCTGCCATGTAAGGACAATGGTGGGGACCAATAGTTGTATTTGACATGGTATTCATTTTGTATCGCAAAAAGTGAGGAATAATTGCTCTATGTGGCCCGAATCTTAAAGCAACTTATGAATGCTGAGATAATTACTGATGTGTACTAGAACCGCGCAAAATGAGTTTGTGAAGACCGCTGCCATGGCAGCCAAATATTCCAGCTGATGATGTGAGCAAGGCCATGGCCATGGGGACCAATTAGGGGTAGGAGTGTCATCGGTCGGCCAACATGGATCGTCCACTGATACGTCCATTTTGCATCATGTTTTCCTACTATTATTTTTATTGTTTATTTTAAGTTATATTCCACTTTTTGATGCAATCTGATGATTTTTCTCTCTTAAAATGCAAGATACACCACAATAGGGAGATTGTCGGTAGATAGAATTCCGAGTTTGAAAAAGTTACAGCAAATATAGCTATTCTTCAGAGGTCCAATTGACTTGAATATTTACGGAGATTTATTTTTGAATACGTAAAAAATACCGGAAGAGAAAAATACCAAAGAAGACCTCCATGGGCCCACAAGCTCACACTAGTGGTAAAACGGCTAGCCAAAACTTTCTTTGGTGGCGCGCCATTTTTCATTAACGCCGACACTATTTTTTTTCAAGTAGTGCTGGCGTCAGCATAATTGGTATGCCAGCTATATATGGGTAGTGCCGACATGGCTATTTTGTGCGACGTCACTATTATGTGGGCCTAGCTGTGCTGACCAATTGGAAGATACTGCTGACGTAGGTCTTATGTACACACCATAGATAAAGCATCTAGTGATGTCGTGCCTTTTTTGGGAACGCCCAGCACTAAGCTTTGTCTATTTATAGAAGTGTTGGCAACTCTTTGTTTCTCAAATACATTCACTTCCATTCTTCATAAAATTCTACTCCCTCTTAGCCTACATTATAAAATTAAAAAAAATGAAAAATAGCAATGGTGTGGGATGTGGTAGCCAACGTTAGGAATAATGCATCTTCTATCTTCCTGCGGCTTGGCCCAATGAATCCGATTTACCCATATCCTTTTCACCCCCCCATCCACCAGCGTCGCCGCCATCTCCGGATCTCGCCCGACATCGCTGCTCGTCATCGCCGCCGCCACCACCTCCGAACCTCGCCTGGCGTCGCCGCTCGTCGCCGCCGCCGCCACCTCCTGGTGACCAGGTGAGATCCCCTCCCTCACGCCCTTTTCTTCCCCTTCCCATGTTTATTGAGTAGTGTAGCTAGAATTCGATGCCCAAACAATATGTTCTTTTCCCTGCTCGTTGCTGCAATATGCTATACTAGTTTGTATGGATGTATGCATATTCAGGAGGATGTATGTACCCATGGTATTGTTCCATAAGAGAAATCACCTTTCAGTTTTTAAAATTCCCGAAGGAAATGTTACGAACAATGACAATATGAGCATAGACCAAACTTTCCATTTCAGTTTTAATAGATTGATCATGATAAACAAATATTGCACGAAGAGAATTTTTCATATGAAATATGATCTCACATGTACACAACCAAAAATATATAATCTCACATACATATCATAGTGAGCGCTCATGGACATTACTGATATCTCACAACACCCAAAACCCTTGTAGCTGACCAACAATTGGGTAAACAAACACTCAGATTCCGATTCTCAGGAATCCAAAGCTACAGCTGATTCTTGGAATTCATAGTAGCGCTTATTCCTAGGAATCAGTACCCCAAACAAAGGAGGCCTGATTATACTTAGTAACTATAATTTGTTTTAGTATTGTACAATCCAGTTGTACACTTAGTACGAAGAATCCGGTTGTTGTAATGTGCAAATGATATGTTCTTTGTATAATGGCCCATCCACCACCATGTGGAATATGCAAGTCAAAGTGCGCCCTCTGCCTTGCAACCGGCGATCTGTTCGGCATCGACTTCCAGCGGTGCTATGTTCCTTTCGGTGGTAACAACAAACCTTCTATGACATGATATATTTCTGTTTTTTTTGTTATAACCATTAATGTTGTGCATGTTTCTGTATTTTGTTACCTAGATTGTCCCATGCAATGTGAGGTTGGAATTCAACGAGCCAACGAAAGACACTATGGTCTTCGAGGCCCTGGGGACCCTACACTTTGGAGATCGGAAAAGGACCAACGATGACCCAGTTGAGAGGAGATGAATGGCATCGCTTCCTCACCCACAATCATCTCAATAGGGGTGAATTGTTCGCCTTCTCCTTAAGTGACAATGGCCCAGGCTGGCCGTTATCTATGATGTCGTCTTTGACCAAAGAATCTGTTGGACAAACTTCTGTCCCGTGATCACTACGCTGGGGTGACATTCGTGGCCCGTCTGACAAGGAACAATGTAACCAGCGGCCATGTCATGGTATGTGTTACTTAGTGTAGAATCTCATTGATATGTTTAGTGTGGACTCTGTTGATGTTAGTTGTGTGCATTGATATGCTTAGTGTAGAAAATCCAATTAATGTTTGATTAGTGCAGAATTCGATATATATATATATATAT
>LR738714.1:368681070-368750619 GCA_902687465.1 Secale cereale | reverse complement strand
ATACTTAGTGTAGAGTTAATCCAATGATATATGCATGTGAATTGATCAATGTTTTTTGTAGAATCTGTAATATATATACTTGCAAGAGTATGTGCGAGGCTACTTCATTGATATATATATATATATGTGTGTGTGTGTGTGTGTGTGTGTGTGTTCTTAGAAATTGTCTAAGAGGCTAGCTATGAGTTGTGACATTGAGGCTGATGAAGCAGGCTATGCTGGAGTATGCCTTACAACAATGGGCTCCGTCTCCACCAGTGTGTACGTAGCAGACACGGACGATCGCATTGTCCTAAGCGCGATAGGGTGGATGGACTTCCTCGTTGGCAAGAATCTACACGACGGGCAAGCTATCATAGGTACTATCAGGAACACCACATGTCATGACTTGAGGATGATGATCGTCATTGACATCATTTAAGAGAATGTGTGTGGTTGGGCATATATTGATAATGGCTAAGTCTTAAGTAACCTTATTGTACTGTATGCATGTTGACAATGACTAATCAGTAGCTAGAAATGTTTGTGAGATCTATGATTGTCGGATATGAACTTGTCTATATAATATGTATGTTTGGCCATTGCGTCAATGCTGGTATATATAATTACCTATGTGATTGTAACCTGCTATATGCAGGTGCATATATATTTTTTCGGTGCAAAACTGTTGCTGGCATGCCAGTCAAACTGGGCGCCGGTTGGTGAGGAAAAATAGTGTCGGCGTTGGGCCACGTGGTGCACCATCAACATGTGAAATACTATTGACGTGGGCTCCAAACCGAGCACTATTTTTTAATAATGACATCATATTGGTGGCGTTGTGTGTCCACACCAGCAAGGCCTTTTTTGGCACGCTATTGCTAGGCTTTTTCTTCACTAGTGTCAGGGGCACGCCGGCTGCACTTTTTGCGGCCCATGGAGGTCCATCGATGCCCGTCTTCTGCCATACGAACTGATACGTCTCCAACGTATCTATAATTTTTTATTGTTCTATGCTATTATATATTCTATTTTGGATGTTTAATGGGCTTTATTATACACTTTTATATTATTTTTGGGACTAACCTACTGACCCAAGGCCCAGTGCAAATTGTTGTTTTTTGCCTATTTCAGTGTTTCGTAGAAAAGGAATATCAAACGGAATTAAACCTTCGAGAGAGTTATTTTTGGAACGATATCAACACAGAAGGCTTGGAGTACACGCGAGGAAACGAGAGAGGCGGCCACGAGGGCAGGGGCGCGCCTAGGGGGGTAGGCGCGCCCCCCGCCCTCGTGGGCCCCCTCTGGCTCCCCTGACGTGCCTCTTCAGCCTATATATACCCTCATACCCTGAAAACATCGAGGAGCACCATGAAACCCTAATTCCATCGCCGTAACCTTATGTACCCGTGAGATCCCATCTTGGGGCCTGTTCTGGAGCTCCGCCGAAGGGGGCATCGATCACGGAGGGCTTCTACATCAACACCATAGCTCCTCCGATGAGTTGTGAGTAGTTTACCACAAACCTTCGGGTCCATAGTTATTAGCTAGATGGTTTCTTCTCTCTCTTTGGATCTCAATACAAAGTTCTCCTCGTTCTTCGAGGAGATCTATTCGATGTAATCTTTTTGCGGTGTGTTTGTCGAGATCCGATGAATTGTGGGTTTATGATCAAGATTATCTTTGAACAATATTGGATTCTTTTCTGAAATATTTTATGTATGATTATAATATCCTTGCAAGTCTCTTCGAATTATTGGTTCGGTTTGGCCTACTAGATCTATAATTCTTGCAATGGGAGAAGTGCTTGGCTTTGGGTTCAATCTTGCGGTGTCCTTTCCCAGTGACAGCAGGGGCAGCAAGGCACGTATAGTATTGTTGCCATCGAGGATAAAAAGATGGGTTTATATCATATTGCTTGAGTTTATCCCTCTACATCATGTCATCTTGCTTAAGGCGTTACTCTGTTCTTATGAACTTAATACTCTAGATGGATGCCGGATATCGGTCGATGTGTGGAGTAATAGTAGTAGATGCAGAATTGTTTCGGTCTACTTGTCACGGACGTGATGCCTATATACAATGATCATGCCTAGATATTCTCATAACTATGTGCTTTTCTATCAATTGCTCGACAGTAATTTGTTCACCCACCGTAGAATTCTGCTATCATGAGAGAAGCCACTAGTGAAACCTATGCCCCCGGGTCTATCTTTATCATATTAGTTTCCCATCAACTTGCCAATTTCTGTCGCCGTTGTTTATTTGCTTTATTTACCTTTTCTCTATACCAAAAATACCAAAAATATTATCTTATCATATCTATCGGATCTCACTCTCGTAAGTGACCGAGAAGGGTTTGGAAGAGTGTCAACTTTAGATCCCACATATTTGGAGTATGATCAATCTTATGATTTTTTTTATAAAAGTGGGTTTGGAGAGGTCATGACTTTAGTTAAAGTTGATCCCACTATTTTGGAAGAGTGTCAACTTCGCATGCATGTGGTTCATGTTGAGAATATGTTTTGTGATAGCTATATTGTTGAATTTTCTTATGATCCTACATGCAATTATTATGAGAGAGGAAAATATGGTTGTAGAAATCTTCATGTTACTAAATTACCTCTCTTCATGTTGAGATTGATCTTGTTTCTTTCTTCTTCCTTGCATATGTTAGATCTTGCCTATCTTGCTAATTTGTTTTCCTATAAAATGCGTATGCATAGGAAGTATGTTAGACTTAGATGTGATTTTCACATGCTATATGATGCTCTGTTTGTGCTAAAAGTCTTGTCTTTCATGTGAGCATCATTGAAATCTCAATGCCTAGCTAAAAGGCTTTAACGATAGCGCTTGTTGGGATGCAACCCAATTTTATTTTCTTTGCTTTTGCTTAGTAATAAATATTGCATCTAGCTCTGTTTAGATGTGGTTTTGTGTTTTAATTAGTGTTTGTGCCAAGTAGAACCTTCGGGAAGACTTGTGTGAAGTTTTTGCGATCATGCTGTAAAAAACAGAAACTTTAGCGCTCGCGAGATTAGCTACCAATTTTTACTGGAGAGTGATTTTAGTTGATTATTTTTGCAGATGATTAATAGACAAATTCCTCACGTCCACCAATTTATTTCAATTTTTTTAGAGTTACAGAAGTATTCGAAAGTTACAGATTTGACAGATTCTGTTCTTCGTGTGTTGTTTGCTTATTTTGATGAATCTATGAGTAGTATCGGGGGGTATGAATCATAGATAAGTTGGAATACAGTAGATTTAACACCAATATAAACAAATAATGAGTTCATTACAATACCTTTGACTAGTGGTTTGTTTTCTTATACTAACGGAGCTCACGAGATTTTTGGCTAAGTTTCGTGTTGTGAAGTTTTCAAGTTTTGGGTAAAGATTTGATGGACTATGGAACAAAGAGTGGCAAGAGCCTAAGCTTGGGGATTCCCAAGGCACCCCAAGGTAAAATTCAAGGACAACCAAAAGCCTAAGCTTGGGGATGCCCCGGGAAGACATCCCCTCTTTCGTCTTCATTTATCGGTAACTTTACTTGAGACTATATTTTTATTCACCACATGATATGTGTTTTGCTTGGAGCGTCATGTATGATTTGAGTCTTTGATTTTTAGTTTGCCACAATCATCCTTGCTGGACACACCTTTTGAGAGAGATACACATGAATTGGAATTTATTAGAATACTCTATGTGCTTCACTTATATCTTTTGAGCTAGATAGTTTTGCTCTAGTGCTTCACTTATATCTTTTAGAGCACGGTGGTGGTTTTTTTTTTGTAGAAATTATTGATCTCTCATGCTTCACTTATAACTTTTTGAGAGTCTCTTAGAACAGCATGGTAATGTGCTTTGGTTATAAAACTAGTCCTAATATGATAGGCATCCAAGATGAGTATAGTAAAAATTTCCTACAAGTGCATTGAATATTATGAGAAGTTTGATACTTGATGATTGTTTTGAGATATGAGGATGGTGATATTAGAGTCATGCTAGTGGAGTAATTGTGAATTTGATAAACACTTGTGTTAAAGTTTGTGATTCCCGTAGCATGCACGTATGGTGAACCGTTATGTGATGAAGTTGGAGCATGATTTATTTATTGAGTGTCATCCTTTGTGTGGAGGTCGGGATCGTGCGATGGTTAACTCCTACCAACCCTTCCCCTAGGAGCATGCGTTGAATACTTTGTTTTGATAACTCGTAGATTTTTGTAATAAGTATGTGAGTTCATCATGACTAATGTTGAGTCCATGGATTATACGCACTCTCACCCTTCCACCATTGCTAGCCTCTCTTGTATCGCGCAACTTTTGCCAGTACCATACACCCACCATATACCTTCCTCAAAACAGCCACCATACCTACTTATCATGGCATTTCCATAGCCATTCCGAGATATATTGCCATGCAACTTTCCACCGTTTCGTTCATATGACACGTTTCATCATTATCATTCACATAGATCTATACTTTGTTCTAGCTTCGAGTTGTAAGTAAATAAGAGTGTGATGATCATCATTATTAGAGCATTGTCCCAGTTAGGAAAGGATGATGGAGACTATGATTCCCCCACAAGTCGGGATGAGACTCCGGACGAAAAAGAAAAAGAAAAAAAAGAAAAAAGAAGAAGAAAAAAGAGAGAGAAAGGCCATACAAAAAAAGAAAAAAAAAGGGGGAGAAAAGGCCCAAAAGAAAAAAAAAAGAGGGGAAGAAAAAGTGAGAGAAAAAGAGAGAAGGGACAATGTTACTATCCTTTTTCCACAGTTGTGCTTCAAAGTAGCACCATGATCTTCATGATAGAGAGTCTCTTGTTTTGTCACTTTCATATACTAGTGGGAATTTTCATTATAGAACTTGGCTTGTATATTCCAATGATGGGCTTCCTCAAATGCCTTAGGTCTTCCTGAGCAAGCAAGTTGGATGCACACCCACTTAGTTTCTTTTGTTGAGCTTTCATACACTTATAGCTCTAGTGCATCCGTTGCATGGCAATCCCCACTCACTCACATTGATATCTATTGATGGGCATCTCCATAGCTCATCCATACGCCTAGTTGATGTGAGACTATCTTTCTCTTTTGTCTTCTCCACAACCACCACTCTATTCCACATAGTGCTATATCCATGGCTTACACTCATGTATTACGTGAAAGTTGAAAAGTTTGAAAATTTTGAAGTATGAAACAATTGCTTGGCTGAAACGGGGGTTGTGCATGATTTAAATATTTTGTGTGATGAAGATAGAGCATAGCCAGACTATATGATTTTCTAGGGATAACTTTCTTTGGCCATGTTATTTTGAGAAGACATGATTGCTTTGTTAGTATGCTTGAAGTATTTATTATTCTTATGTCAATATAGACTATTGTCTTGAATCTTTCGGATCTGAAAATTCATGCCACAGTAAGGAAAATTACATTGATAATTATGTTTGTTAGCATTCCACATCAAAAAAATTGTGTTTATCATTTAGCTACTCGAGGACGAGCGTGAATTAAGCTTGGGGATGCTTGATACATCTCCAACGCATCTATAATTTTTGATTGTTCCATGCTATTATATATTCTATTTTGGATGTATAATGGGCTTTATTATACACTTTTATATTATTTTTGGGACTAACCTACTAACCCAAGGCCCAGTGCAAATTGCTCTTATTTTTTTGCCTATTTTAGTGTTTCGTAGAAAAGGAATATCAAACAGTGTCCAAATGGAATGAAACCTTCGGGAGAGTTATTTTTGGAACGATATCAACACAAAAGACTTGGAGTACACGCGAGGAAATGAGAGATGCAGCCACGAGGGTAGGGGCGCGCCCAGGGGGGTAGGCGTGCCCCCACCCTCGTGGGCCCCCTCTAGCTCCCCTGATGTGCCTCTTCAGCCTATATATACCCTCATACCCAGAAAACATCGAGGAGCACCACGAAACCCTAATTCCACTACTGTAACCTTCTGTACCCGTGAGATCCCATCTTGGGGCCTATTCCGGAGCTCCGCCAGAGGGGGCATCGATCACGGAGGGCTTCTACATCAACA
This sequence comes from Secale cereale, assembly GCA_902687465.1. Lineage (NCBI taxonomy): Eukaryota > Viridiplantae > Streptophyta > Magnoliopsida > Poales > Poaceae > Secale > Secale cereale. Next base: position 368,744,586 of record LR738714.1, on the reverse strand, counting down.
CCATAGCTCCTCCGATGAGTTGTGAGTAGTTTACCACAGACCTTCGGGTCCATATTTATTAGCTAGATGGCTTCTTCTCTCTCTTTGGATCTCAATACAAAGTTCTCCTCGATCTTCGAGGAGATCTATTCGATGTAATCTTTTTGCGGTGTGTTTGTCGAGATCCGATGAATTGTGGGTTTATGATCAAGATTATATTTGAACAATATTGGATTCTTTTCTGAAACCTTTTATGTATGATTATAATATCCTTGCAAGTCTCTTCTAATTATTGGTTTGGTTTGGCCTACTAGATCTATAGTTCTTGCAATGGGAGAAGTGCTTGGCTTTGGGTTCAATCTTGCGGTGTCCTTTCCTAGTGACAACAGGGGCAGCAAGGCACGTATAGTATTGTTGTCATCGAGGATAAAAAGATGGGGTTTATATCACATTGCTTGAGTTTATCCCTCTACATCATGTCATCTTGCTTAAGACGTTACTCTGTTCTTATGAACCTAATACTCTAGATGCATGCTGGATAGCGGTCGATGTGTGGAGTAATAGTAGTAGATGCAGAATCGTTTCGGTCTACTTGTCACAAATGTGATGCCTATATACAACGATCATGCCTAGATATTTTCATAACTATGCGCTTGTCTATCAATTGCTCGACAGTAATTTGTTCACCCGCCGTAGAATTCTGCTATCATGAGAGAAGCCACTAGTTAAACCTATGCCCCCGGGTCTATCTTTATCATATTAGTTTCCCGTCAGCTTGCCAATTTCTGTCGCCATTGTTTATTTGCTTTATTTACTTTTTCTCTATACCAAAAATACCAAAAATATTATCTTATCATATCTATCAGATCTCACTCTCGTAAGTGATTGAGAAGGGATTGACAACCCCTTTTATCGTGTTGGCTGCGAGGTTCTTATTTGTTTGTGCAGGTGCGAGGGACTCGCGCGTGCTCTCCTACTAGATTGATACCTTGGTTCTCAAAAACTGAGGGAAATACTTACGCTACTGTGCTGCATCACCCTTTCCTCTTCGAGGGAATATAACACAAGCTCGAGAATTAGCACGGACCATTTCCCCTAGAAAATAAAATAAGGAGAAGACTTTCAGGATGAGTCGCCGCCATCTTGAGGAGGAACCTGGGTAGGAGCATTATTGCTCTCTAGAGGAGCAATTCCACCGGGGAACTTCCCAAGGGGAGGGGGAAATCAAAGCCATCGTCATCACCAACTCTCCTCTCATTGTGGGAGGACTGATCTCCATCAACATCTTTACCAGCACCATCTCATCTTCATACCCTACTTCTTCTATTGCTTTCAATCTTTGTGTTAAACCTCAGATTGGGACCTGGGTTTGCTAGTAGTGTTGATTACAACTCATAGTTGATGCTAATTGGCTTACTTGGTGGAAGATTACATGTTCATATTGTTAATCACTTATTTTTATCTCCTCTAATCATGAACACGACTATGCTTTGTGAGTAGTTCTGTTTGTTCTTGAGGACATGGGAGAAGTCTTGTTATAGGTAATCATGTGAAGTTGGTTTTCGTCAATGTTTTGATGATGTGTTATGTTGTTCTTCCTCTAGTGGTGTTGTGTGAACGTCGACTACATGACACTTCACCATGCTTGGACCTAGGGGGAAGGCATTGTGGGATTAGTCTATAGATGATGGATTGTGGGAGTGAAAGAAACTAAACCCCAGTTTATGAGATGTTCCGTAAGGGGCTGATTTTGATCCTTTTGTTTAATGATATGGTTAGATTAATCTGAATTCTTCTCTTATATTTGTGGATGCTTGCATGGAGGGGATAATCATAAGTAAGTTGTTTGTTTGAGTAAGAACAACATCTTACCTCCGGTCCACCCACATAACAACTTATCAAAGCAATGAACGTGAGTCAATGAATCATCGTGAAAGTAACCAGATGAAATTCCCGTGTGTCCCCGGGAATGTTTTAATCACTATAAGAAGTACTTCCGACTTGTACTTATTAATATTAAGGATTGGGCCACCTTACTGCAACTTTATACTTTGGTTACTTGTTACTCGTTATCAATTATTTTACAATCAAACTATCTATGGCCTGTCTTACAGCACTTCCAGAGAATACCTTGTTGAAAACCACTTATTGATTCCTTCTGCTCTTCGTTGGGTTCAACACTCGGACTTATTCAAAGGACTATGATTGATCCCCTATACTTATGGGTCATCATCAACATCAACAAGCGATAACATGAGCCCGAATTATTCAATGACAAGAGTGGCCCACCGTTCCCTCCGCCAACAACTCCTTAAAGCTAGGGGTTAACCAGGAAAAGGCATCCAATTGCATCCGGCAAGGCACGACAGTGACGTCTCTCTCTCTCTCTCTCTCTCCCTCTCTCCCTCTCTCTTCTCTATTTACATTTCTTTGTCCCATGAGATCATAGTGTATCTAAGACTACTGATTATAATTTCTATGAAATAGCGAGTGTAATAGACTGGGAATATAACATTCAAATAAAATGGTATGACACGAGCAACACAACTATGTTTCACATTTTAAAAAGGGTATCAAGATCTTTTGAAGTTGTCGTCTCGGAGTCTAGGTGTGCCTACCAATCTTCACTGAAAAAGGATGAAGCTAAACAAGTTAGACTAACCTTAAACATTTTGAATAACCACATGAAACGTTTACTACAATCAATGGTGGAGCCAACTTATTCTTAAAGCATGGGCAAGACCTGACCAAGTGGACGAGCATTTGCACAAACTATTTCCTAGTTTAACCAAAGTATGTATTATCTATAGACTTCCAAGGGGACGTATCAACAGTCCCCGAATGTTGGATTTGCTACATACCCACATGGAAACCTAAGACCATTGGACATACCATGCAAGGTAAAATGTCTCACCACTACTTACTTGTTAGATCTCTTGGGCTTCATGCGGGGTCAAGTAGGGAAGCACAAAATGAGAGAAACACTAACCCTCAAAAAACCTATTCACATGCAAAAAAAAAAAACTCAACCAACCTTTGCACCTCCATTACTAATCGAGGCTAAAAAAGGGAACACCAATATATTGGATTCAAAGTTGTTGGTCTAATGGATCAAAACACCGTCGACTCCCTAGTGTAGGTATCGGCCGCAATGGCCACACTCGGGTGGAGATAGATCCTAAAATGGATGAAATATAATCTAGGCTCCAAGAATTAATCCAGGTTTCTCTCGCCTCCTGCCACCGGATGAGCTACTGGTGTGAGAAGAGTAACCTGGAATTTAGAGAACAATGATGAAAACGCTTCGATGGCTAGGATTTCATGACTCACCCTGGCTCCAAGAGTTCATCCATGCTTCCTCCACTTCCATCACCGGGTGATCCGCTGGTGGTTAAGGAGAATCATCTAAAACTCAGAGGACAATGAAAATAACACTTCAACTACTAGGATTTCATGACTCATTTTTTTACCACAAAACATGATGTTTTTCTTCCTTTAATATGTTAAGCCATTTCTTAGGAAATAGTACATAATAAAAATTAAAATATGGATCCATGAGGAATTGAACCCTGGTGCTAGAGTTGTACACTCACTCTCACTCTTAGATTAGCCAAGCTTGTCTCTTAATTGAATCAATTCATGTTGTCCTTCATACAGAAAGACTGGAGGGGAGCATGGGTTGAAGAAATTCAGGATGGGAATGGTCCGGCCTGCTCCATCTTGGACATGATCCTTGTCTTCCCCTCTATTTTCTTCAAGGACATGGAGTCGACCTAGTGGTCTCATGTCCCATTGGGCAGCATGGCCTGACCCATTTTAATACTTGTTTGCACAAGAACAAGAATCAGTTACACGCAACATGCTTTCAACTAGCATAATTTAGATGTAAGGATTTTTAGTAAGTTAAGATATATAGAATTTATTTGTTCAAAGAATAAAAATGAACATATGTAGCGCAAGTTCTATTTCTCCCATTAATCATCTGCATCATAAAGTAACATACTTGTAACTCTAAATAAAAGCAGTCTTGGTCAATAGGTTGAAATTTTCCTTTTTTTGAGGGGTGGTTGAAATTTTCCTATAAGCACATGGGCGACTCCCTTGCAAAGGCATGTGCATTGTAATGGGCTGATGGTGACTGGCTCCCAGGCCCAGATTTCTTTCCCATCCTGAGAAGAAATCACCAGATCCAAAATATATGGAAGGGCCATTCTCCCCTTCCTCAGCACTCTCCCCGCTATGCTCCTGGCGACCCTGGGGATTTGCCGCATGTCCCTCCCTGCCTCTCTCCTGATCCCTCTCCTTGACCCTTTTGTCGGTGCTGGCAGTGAGGTCCTCGGTGATGTGCAGGAACACTCCAGGAAAGAAGAACAACCCACCGTGGTGTTGCTTTCAGAACGACAAGTCTAGGGATGCTACCAACAAGGACAGGGTCATCCAGCCATATAACTCCGTGAGATTCTCCCTAGGAAGTGTCATGTCTCTCCAAAACCTAGCCCTGCAGCGACCGCCGGCATATTGTTGACATGTCAAGTGCCTAGTAGCAGTGTGGAGGAGCTGTTGGGCCAGATCAAAACCCCCGTGGGCATGCAGTTGGGTCGGGTCGGTGGTGAGTATCGCAACGGCGCTCCCGCTGGGTAGTGCATTACGACGGACTCCAATGTTCTCGAGTCCAACAACGACGTACACGTCGATTGTGAGCAGCAGATCACATGAATGGTAATGACAATAGTGGTCTTGTGTGTGGAAGATCTAACGTTGGGCGGGAGCGTGGCCATGTTTGATGGGTGTTGACAAACATGTGGCTTTCGATGCAATCATGTAGTGCTGATGGGAATGGGATGCGCTAGAGGTCTCCCGTCTACATCAAACAGTACATCTACCTTTGTTCTCATGTAGTACAATTATGGCAACTACCATGGGGGCATGGTGGATGGTGCAGGTTGAGGCACACCGGTGTGGAATGGTGGCGATCCGATCTGCACAACGACAGGGGCGGTGGTAGGGCAATGGTGTTCCAATATTTCGATGAGATGATAACTATCGATTTGGTGTGGGCGACTTTGATAATTTGAGTACAAATGTGCAATGACGGTGCACCTTAGCAATCACTAAACCAAATCTCCTAGAGGTTACTAACAATGCTGGGAGCACGATCAGCATGACCATGAAGGTCTATTTTAAGCAAACGAAGAACGAGCAACAATATGATAAAAAAGCAATATGAATATTGTGAAAATAGATGATGTATTGATAAAAGTGGGGTTCAGATAGAGGTATTGGCTTGGTCGTTAAACACAAACAAAGTACACAAAGTTACAATGCCTAACTTTTGACTAAACAAAAACCCAAAGAAAATGGTACTAGATTGATCAACTTATATAGGACTAAGGGATGATGACAAAGGGGTGGAAGCACGTCCCAAGGGAGCCAAAATCTAACCCTAGGTCGTACAAGGCCCATGGGCCCAAGTGGAGGTGACACAATAACTGTTGACTTGAATTTTTTCTCAGATTTTGCAGTAGTATCGCATCATTTTTTCTTGAGCTCCACGCTTGGAAGAATTTGAAGGTGAATGCAGTTGTGTGGAAAGTACACAAGATAAGCTTTCCAACAAAAAATATTCACTCAATTCTGAGTTCGGATGCAAAAGTTTTAAGTGTTTGAAGTTAGTTTGTTTATGTAGTCCAAATTTGAGTCCAGAATGTGGGAGATTTGGTATGTAACTTCTCTTGGGCCAAAAGTGACTTGGAAGGACTTCGCGGATAACACCTAATCATTTTGTTTTGTTTTTATCATCACATGTGGTTTGTACAAGTGTCTGATTATTTTGTAGTTAGGCATGAAGTAAAAATAGATGAAGTACTTTTGTTCTGAATAAAATAAATAAATTATTGCACATTTTTATTATTATAAATCACCTCACAAATTAATTTGCATATATGTAATATTTTTGGTCGTATCCAAGGTAACCATGTCCTCATCCGCTGACCTTCTGATGGGCTTAGTGATGGTCTATGGTGGGATTACATTCCACCAATCCTCTAGCCCACTTGCGCTTTGTCTGGACATGTAGCCGATGTAACTTTCAGAAGACCCTTCTTTATGATGTTGATTGGAACACTGCTTTATGTCTTCCTCTATGTGTGTGTGGGGGAGGGGGAGGGGGTGTTGAAAACCACTGGTCGGGTCCAACAGACAAACTTGCATCAGTACCCTGTTGAAGGTGTTGTTTCTTTACTAGTGTGCTCGCCTTCAGGTTGATCTTGGCAACCAGCATGAAAATCATTGCCCTGGTCGTATCCCGCCGAACGCGACAACGGTGACTCGAGGGTGTTTATCCCTTTTTGTGGCGTGTTGAAGAAAAAATCTGACTTAGTGATAGGTGTTAAATTCATTTCTTATAATGGTATCATCTAGGTGTTATGTCTTGTTTTTCAATAAAGGGCGCTTTTATTAACTCAAAACGTAGCATCAAGCGGGTACAGAGCATAATGAATAACACCCGGTCTCTGCATAACTAGGATGCACACAAACAATGATAGATAGTATGACACAAGAAAGAAAAATATCAACATATTGGCACCAATAAAGTCATAAAAGACCAACACTATGCCTATGTCTAAGGAGGTGGTGGACCGATCTAGAGATTGTGTTGCCAACCATGTTGGGTGAAAACCTCCCATGGCCATCCGCTCCAGCCACATACACACCACATTTAATAATGGTTGGTACTCCATTCGCTGTAGCATAGACCACGTATGAAGCCAGTGTGTACAACAAAAAATTACTTGCAAAGGAGTAGAGTTTTTTCCATTGAAAATCAAATAATTTCTACATAGCCACAACAACCATAATAAGGCATACGCTCCAACTCTTATTAGCGTTTTGAACCTATTTGGAATATCGTCCAACCAATGACCAAAAATATTGGCGACACTTGTGGGCGGATACAAATTGAACGTTATTTGGATGACTAACAATGTAGAACACACAAACTTGAACACGAAAAAGAGGTGTTTGATTGTCTCGCCGTGACTACAAAAACTACCCTTCTTGCTTCCTTGCTAGTTGCGACAGGCGAGGTTGCCTTTTGTTAGCACAACTCCCCTCGAAAATACCACATGAAAATTTAAATTTTAGTGGAATCTTGGACTTCCAAACATTCATGTTATTATCCACGAGGACCTCGGACTGCATGAGCGCATGGTATATATAGTCGACCGTGAGACCCAAATGTAGTGAGGTTCAAGCGAAATACATCCCACCCTTGTCTCGAGTTAATTCAAACCAATCAAGATAGCAGATTTTGCCCTGGCATAAGACAGAGGCCAATTAAATCCCGCCTGAAAGAAATATCCTATAGAAAATAATTGAGCACCTGCACAAGAGTATCATTCTTATCACGTACAATTGTCGGAATGAGGGCTCCGTGGACCCAATGAAGGTTTGAACTCTGGGGCATGCTCTCTACTTCTCACCTCGCCCTGCCAGCTACTCTCAACCTCACGACCAAGGTCCTACGTGGTCTGGCTGAAGGAGGAAGACAAAGGACACGATAGTTTACCCAGGTTCGGGCCACCTTGTGGTGTAAAACCATACTCCTTCTTTGTGGTTGGATTTCCTCATGAGGGAGGATCAGTATGAGTACAAGATGCCTTGGGAGGCTTGAGGGGTGGATGAACTCGATCCCTCTCCAAGGTGGTGACCTTGCTATATTTATACTGGCCTTGGTCCTCTTCCTCCCAAAAATATCTGTCGGGAAGGGTTGCCAGTTTGAAGGGGAACATGAAGTAAATAATATCCTGACGAAAGGTGGTCTTATCCTGCAAAGCCTCTGTCGATGATGCGCAAGTGGGCTCGGCGATGACCTCCGTCTTGATGACCCCGCCATCCTGGTCTTATTGCACCAAAGAGGAAACCTTTGGGGATGCCTCGGGAATCCCCGTGCTAGCCTTGTCCCTTTAGCACCAGGAAAGCCTCTCTGCCCACGCCCGCTGGCGACGCTCGTCATGGCTCGCGTCCCTCACGTGTAGCGCGAGGCTGGCCTGACAACATCGGTGAATCCGCCCGCGAGGGGGGCCTCCGGAGGTGGCTCGGGGGCGGGGCACTGTGCGAGATGGCCTTGAGGAGGCCCTCGGGCAACGTGCCTCATGAGGTGGGAGACCCTCACGAGGGTCTTGTTGGAGAAGCCTTGAAGATGGGCCGTACTGGGCCAGAGATGCGCGTTGCGTCTGGGGCCGCAGGCAGACGGGCCTGGGTACCCCCAGTCCCAGAGCCTCGACGGTAGCTGACGGCCCCGCGGCGTGCACGATCCGCCAGTTGGAGGGAAAAACGGCGTGGGCCCTAACCGCCAGCGGGCCAGGCGTGACCCGTGGCTCACGACGGGGCGATGGATGCCCCCACTTCCCCATGATGCCTCGACAACTGCCCGGGCTGATACAAAGCCTGGTGGGCACTGTGCGAGGCCATCAGTGCTTCCTTGTCTCGCATTCTACTCGCCCTACTCGCCGGGAAGGCAAAGCCCATGACTACGACCGTAAGCTCCTCCTCCACTGGGAAGGCGCTCCCGGTTCCCCCATCGCCAAGGGGAAAGATCTCAGCCCAGTGCTTCTGTTGGTGGCCGAAGACACAAAAGAATGGGGCGTGACTCAAATCTGGCCCGGCTCGGTGGCGCGAGGCAGCCTGGGGGAATCTGTCTACCCCTTCTTCCTCCATAGCGTCTTCGCCGGGCTGGTCCCGCCCTTCTTCGAGTTCTTCTGCGCCATCCTTGCGCATTACCAAATCCATGCCCTTCACCTTCAGCCCAACTCCATTCTCCTCCTGTCCATCTTTGCCTTCTACTATGAGGCCTTCGCGGGTGTGAAGCCCTCAGTGGTGCTCTTCCGCCACTTCTTCAGCCCGCGGTTCACGGCCCAGAGCCAGTAGTTTGCATGCGTCTCCTTTGTTGACGTGCACATCGAAAACCCCCTCCTGAGAGAGGTAGAAGGTAGAAGGATACTGGTAGCGCTGGGTCTTCATGGATGCTCGCAGCACCGAGCACCTCTTGATGGCTCTAATGGAACAGCCCGAGTAGGCCCCAGGGTGGGCCCACGAAAATATGGATGACCCCTGGGCCAAGACTGTCCTGAGGAGGATGACCGCGCATGCGAAGGCGAGGGTAATGGGGGCGGTGATTGTGAAGGAGTTCCTGGCACAGCGCCTCGCGCTGCTCCAGGAACACTCGCAGCCCCTATGGGAGTATGGCGGTGCATGGGATGCAATGAGGCTGCAAGTTGCCGGCCTGTTGATCGATGAGCTGGAGGGGGCGCTGTCGACCCTGCTCGGCTTCATCCCCGGGGATATCCCTGATGCCGCCGCCCCACTGTAGCCATGTGACAAGGACAAGCTGATCACAGTCATGCCCACCTTCGACGAGTGGGGACTTGATCCATGCGACCCCACTAGCTCGCCCGTGTTGTTGTCCTCCAGTGATAGTGACAAAAACGACGACTCGGAGGATTCGGTGCAAACGGCGGAGGACGACCTTGGGAGGCCGTCCCCCCACCCACATTGCCTTCATCGTCGCGCCGCCAGCTCCTCATGGGTCTCGATGACGACGATGTAGCCAACGGGCCTCCGCTCGTGGCACCGCCACACCTCGTTGGCACACCTCATAGGGCAGAATCAGCCTCCTCAATAGCGAGCGATCCTAGGGAGGTGGTCTCAGGCATGATAGCGGTCGAGCCCCCATCGGCGGTGGCCCCTCGAGGGGTGCCTCACGCCTTGCCCATAGGCGGCGAGGTGACGGGGCATCCCGCGGGCCACCTAGAGGGTGCCAAAGGTGGCGTTAGGACGGTGCGGAATGGGGGCGGTAGCACATCAGTCTCCGCAGACGATAAGAAGAGGAAGTGGACCACGCCGGATGAGTAAGTGCCCCTTCCTATTCCTCGCACCCATATTCAGTATGCTCATGCTGTCCTCCCACCATGCCGAACTAGGGGTGGCGGTACGGAGAAGAGGAAGAAGGCGACCACCGTGGCGAAGGTGGCCCCTGCCCTGAAGGAAGCGTCCACATTCGGTCGCAGCTTCAGCGGGGGCATGGCGCGCCGCCCCGGCGCCACGCTTGGGCGCGTGGACACTGCCACGCCTGGGCGTGCAAGCACCCTAGCCCCTGCTTGGCCCCTTGTCAATCCCACCGGATGGGTCTGCCATAGGAATTATGGTGACCCCGCCTATGGTGTCGCTTGCCGAGGTCGCGGCGACCCAGGCCATGGGTGAGGGAAAAGCTCTCCAACCTCGCCCGTTTTTCATCACTCCTACTGCATGGGATGACGCGGGGCGTGCCACGGTGCGGCCTCAGGCGGAGCCCACTCCTGGGGTCTAGTGGTCCGATGAGGTAGCCCCCTCAGGCACATTGCCAGAGCCTAGCGCAGGGCAGAATCCGAAGCCCCCGGTGCTTCAAACGAAGTACGTTGGTTCCTCCTCGGCCATCATGGAAGCGAATGTTGCAGCGCTACCCCCTCGCCAAGCCCTCGCGCTCGTGAACTATGATGTCCTGATCAGGGGTGATGCGTTGATCGATGCCCAGGCCGTGCCGGAGCCGATCTTATGGACGTCGACAAGTGCCTCGCTTGGGAGCGCCTGAAGCTCGCGTCAAGGTGGCACAATCTTGAGGTGACCACCTAAGATATCTGAGACCAGGATACGACCACCATTGTGGAGATCAAGAAGGAGGCCACCTAGACAAGGGTAGCTCCCGACAATGCGCTTGCTGAGACAGAGGCAGCCACCAAGCATTGCCGCAAAGCGGAGTCTTGCTTGAAGGCGCTTGTGGATAGACAGGCCGCGCGGGCGTAGCAACTCTAGCAGCAGCAGGAGGATTTCAAAGATCATGAGGCGAAGCTTGTGGATCATGACTCGGAGTTGACGGAAGCGGTGGCTGGGCGAGCCGCGGAGCACGAGCGCTTAGAGGCGTTGCGGCTTGAGGTGACTAAAGCCGAGGAGGCCCACACCAAGCATGCCTCTGAAGTGAACGCCGAACTTCATGCTAGGGAGAAGAAGATTCAGGCTGATGCCAGCACTAAGGCGGCGATAGACCTTGCTGCCTTCTTCTCTCTTGATCTCAGGGCTCGCCAAGCCCCGCGCTCCCTATGCAGGGAGGAGTTCGCGGCTCCTCTTCTCACCTCCGGTGCCGGCTACATAGGGCTCTGCTCCAAGCTCACTGAAGAGCTTGCGACGCAGTCCGGAAGGTGGACGGCATCCTGGAGGAGCAGTGCCGCAATTTCTTCTTTGTGGCGGCGACCCGCATCTTCAGCCATCTTCTCCTCCGCGACCCCGATTTCGATTTCGGTGGGGTGATAGGGACCGTTCTGGAGGAATCTCGCAGCCCCACGGCAGAGTCCATGGAGGGCCACGTGGTCGCGCTGCTCGAGAAGTTCTCTTGCCACATCGACGAAGAGCTCGTCGGGCTAGAGACGAGCGAAGGTAGTGGCAGCGACGACCACGCCCTTTGAAGCTCCCCTACCTATCTTCCTGCAATGAACTGATTTTTCCTCGCAGAGGCGTTTAGACAATGATTTTATTTACTCGGACCTAAGGTTTGTAATAAGTTTTTTATGATTCTTGAATTTCCCTTCCATGCTTTGCTTTCTCTTGCTTGCTCTTATGCTCTGCATCACCAGGGCCCAGTCTCGCGCATACCTCAGCCGCCGTTGGGATGTTGGGTCACAATGCCTGAACAAGGCTAGGGGTGAAGGGCTTCAGGACTGGTGAAGGCTCCTGAGTCGCGATGCTCAAGAGTCCCCCTTCACGCGCAAGCGGCCCGTGTGAGGGAAAACATCAGCACTGGAACATACCTGGCTCCCGTCGGCTTACACCTGGGTGTCACACGAGGAGACTAGACACCAAGGAACTTGGTGGGGTGGCAAGCATGGGATCAGACCCGCGAGCCAGAGCCCGGTTCCTTGGGTGTTCTGGTGCTGCTGGGGCTGACCCGAGCACAAGCACCATGTCCAGCCCCTGCTCGCGCGGGGCCCGGGGGATAGCCACGAGCACTGTCATCTAATGACTGAACTGGCGGCCACGACGGCACGACCATCTGGAGGTTGGTGCTGCCCGTGGGGTGAGCTCAATGTGCTTCTCCATCAGCGTGAAGCATGTAGCTTCCACTGGGCATGGGTATGGTCGCATTTGGATCGTTTTTCCAGTGCTGAGCATGGGGCTTCCACTGGGCGTGGGCGGGAACTCTATTTTAGAGACTTCGGGCATGTAGAAGCCTATCTTTCTCATACGAGTGGGAGCCATGGCAGAACTGGAGGTATTGGGCGTCCAAGGCGATAAGCTCAGGGACCCCGTTTTCCACTCGCACCTGGGCTGCGTTAGGCTCTGGGTAGGGCTAAAGTTGATGTGATCTCAGGAGGTGGCCGAGCGAGGAAGCCTCACGAGGGCGCCTCTGTAGTACCTGCATGCTTGTAAATCCAGTTACACGGGGGTATGCACATCAAGCGGTCGTCCCAGGGCCGTTACATACGGAGGTTAGACACCAATGACCACAAGAGGTCATGTGTACGGGTCCGGCCCTTCAGATATAGCTCGATCATTTGGGTTTAGTGATGCTGCAGGGACGGAACCCGAGTACAGACATCGTGTTAATTTTCCCCATGGAACGATCACGGAAAAAATGTGAAGGAAATATGCCCTAGAGGCAATAATTAAGTTGTTATTTTATATTTTCTTATATCTTGATAAATGTTTATTATTCATGCTAGAATTGTATTAATTGGAAACTTGATACATGTGTGGATACATAGACAAAATATCATGTCCCTAGTTAGCCTCTACTAGACTAGCTTGTTAATCAAAGATGGTTAAGTTTCCTAACCATAGACATGTGTTGTCATTTGATGAACGGGATCACATCATTAGGAGAATGATGTGATGGACGAGACCCATTCGTCAGCTTAGCATAATGATCGTTTAGTTTTATTGCTATTGCTTTCTTCATGACTTATACATGTTCCTCTGACTATGAGATTATGCAACTCCCGAATACCGGAGGAACACTTTGTGTGCTATCAAACATCACAACATAACTGGTGATTATAAAGATGCTCTACAGGTGTCTCCGAAAGTTTTTGTTGAGTTGGCATAGATTGAGAATAGGATTTGTCACTCTGACTGTCGGAGAGGTATCTCTGGGGCCTCTCGGTAATACACATCATAATAAGCCTTGCAAGCAATGTGACTAATGAGTTAGTTGCGGGATGATGTATTACGGTACGAATAAAGAGACTTGCCGGTAACGAGATTGAACTAGGTATAGAGATATCGACGATCGAATCTCGGGCAATTAACGTACCAATGACAAAGGGAATAACGTATGTTGTTATGTGGTTCGACCGATAAAGAGCTTCGTAGAATATGTAGGAGCCAATATGGGCATCCAGGTTCCGCTATTGGTTATTGACCGGAGAGATGTCTCGGTCATGTCTGCATAGTCCTCGAACCCGTAGGGTCCACACGCCTAACGTTCATTGACGATATAGTATTGAATGAGTTATGTATGTTAGTGACCGAATGTTATTCGGAGTTCCGGATGTGATCACAAACATGACGAGGAACTCCGGAATGGTCCAGAGATAAAGATTAATATATGGGATAATAGTGTTTGGCCTCCGGAAGGGTTCCGGATGTTTCCCGAAATGTTTGGGTACGAGAACACTTTATTTGGGCCAAAGGGGAAAGCCCACGAGACTTTTGGAAAGTGTAAAAGGAAGTTTTGCGGAGACCATAGGCTAGACGCCAGGAACCCTGGCATCTAGGGGCTAGACGCGGGGAACCCTGACGTCTAGCCCTGGAGTCCTAGTGCGACTCTTGCCTTTCGGGCAAAACTGACTTTGAGGAGGCTTTTGCTCCAAGTTTCGATCCCAGGGCTCAACATATAAATAGAGGGGCAAGGCTAGCACCCAAGACACATCAAGATACAGCAAGCCGTTTGCCGGGAAGCACGTCCCTCTAGTTTCTCCTCCGTCTAGTTTCTATAGTGCCTGGTGAAGCTCTACGGAGATTGTTCTTCACCACCAACTGTAACCACGCCATCGTGCTATCGAAACCCATCTACTACTTCGCCCGTCTTGCTGGATCAAGAAGGCGAGGACGTTATCGAGCTGAACGTGTGCTGAACGCGAAGGTGCCGTACGTTTGGTACTTGATCGTGACGGATCGTGAAGGTGTACGACTACATCAACCGCGTTGATAAACGCTTGCGCTTTGCGATCTTCAAGGGTATGAAGATACACTCCCCCTCTCGTTGCTATGCATCTCCTAGATAGATATTGCGTGATCGTAGGAATTGTTTTTAAATTGCATGCCACGTTTTCAAAAGTGGCATCATGAGCCAGGTCTATGCGTAGATAATATGCACGAGTAGAGCACAATGAGTTGTTGGCGATAATAGTCATATTGCTTACTAGCATGTCATACTTTGATTCGGCGTTATTGTGAGATGAAGCGGCCCGGACCGACATTACGTGTACGCTTACGGATACTGGTTTCACCATTATGATCACTCATTGCTTAAAGGTGACCGGCGGGTGTCTGTCTCTCTCACTTTAGTTGAATCGAGTGTGACTATGCCCGATCCTTGTTGAAGGTTAAAACAACACACTTGACGAAAAATCGTTGTGGTTTTGATGCGTAGGTAAGAACAGTTCTTGCTAAGCCCATAGCAGCCACGTAAAACTTGCAACAACAGAGTAGAGGACGTCTAACTTGTTTTTGCAGGGCATGTTGTGATGTGATATGGTCAAGACGTGATGATTTCTACGTTATTGTATGAGATGATCATGTTTTGTAAATTATCGGCAACCGGCAGGAGCCTTATGGTTGTATTTTTATTGTATGAGTTGCGAAAGACATCTAATTGCTTTACTTTATCACTATGAGTTAGCGACAATAGTAGTAGCAATAGTTGGCGAGACGACCATGATGCTACGATGAAGATCATGGTGTCAAGCCGGTGACGATGGAGATCATGATGATGCTTTGGATATGGACACAAGATGATGATGGCTATATCATGTCACATATTTTGATTGCATGTGATGTTTATCTTATTGTGCTTCTTATTTTGCTTAGTATGGTGGTAGCATTTGATACGTCCAAAACATATCTATAATTTCTGCTTGCTCCATGCCCTTTTTGTGTGATATTGCTATGATATTTATGCACTTCCATACACTTTTGATCATATTTGGACTAACCTACTAATGGTTGCAAAAGTGCACAATGTTCTTGTTTTACACTTTATTGTGTAGGAATTACATGGAAATTGACAAAAACGCAAAAGGAGTCGTATTGGAGTAGGACTCTGACTTTCCTGAAATCTGTCTGAGAACGTTTTTTAAAGATGGTCACGTTCCGGCCCGAATACGACGTCAAACGGAAAAAGACTAGTTGCAAAAGTTGTGGGGAATTTCGAGGCGATGCTTCTGGATATAAAATTCGTCCAAATCGGAGTCCGGACGGCCGAGTAAAGCCCGTTTTACCGAGGCCCAAAATCTGATGACGGGAATCCGAGAGTCTATATAAAGAGAGGAAACCTAGGTCACCAAGGGCCACGAATTTTCCTCCTCCCAAGCCGCCGTCTTGGAGGGGAGGACCAGCACCATTGCAGCACCATCCACAAGCAAGAAGGGGGGCCAAGGAGCCGCTGCCCCCTAGGGCCACCGGCGCCCCCTTGGGCCGCCGACACCCCCAGGGCCGCCGCCGTCTCCTCCTAGCCGCCGCCGCCTCCGTGGCCGCCGCCGGCCGCCGCCTCCTCGCGGGGCTGCACCTCTCCATCAACACCACCATCAAGATCCTCCTCACCATGTCCATGTGTGAGTAGTCTTCTCCGGGGCCGAGGGCTCGTACGTGTAGCTATGTGGTTATCTCTCCCTCCCATGATGTGATCTTCGTTGTGATCATAGGCTATGTTAATCTAGGGTGATCCCATGATATTTCCCCTTCCTCTATGTATTGGATTGATGTACTCACTTGTCTTTATCTAGTATAATCCCCGAGACCAAGGTGACAGCGGTCTATTGGACATGGATTAGAAAAATATTTTCATGAGTGATTTCCTCTCTTGTGTGTTGATTGAAGATTGAGAGTCTCTTGGTGCTTGTCTTTGACTATCCTTTAGATATGTTGTGGTGATTGTGGGACTCTCTTTGGATGGCCACGGTGACATTGGGAAATCCTTAGACTGAGAACTACGAACTTTGAGGTGTGCTTTTGTAGCCCTACATAATTCTCGTCCTCTCTTGACCACGAAGGAATGACCTCCGGGTGCGTCTCCATTGCATGTTTTATGGGAAATATCATGTGATTCGATTATGTTAATGTTGTTGGGAGTTGCCACTAGTGAAAGTATGAACCCTAGGCCTTGTTTCCACCATTGCAATACCATTTGTGCTCACGTTTACCACTTGTTTGCTTGCTGCGCTTTTTATTGCAGATTTATATTACGTTGTTTTGCCATCCATATCACTTGCCATTTAACATCTCTTCGCCGAACTAGTGCACCTATACATCTGACAAGTGTATTAGGTGTGTTGGGGACACAAGATACTTCTTGTATTTTAGTTGCAGGGTTGCTTGAGAGAGACCATCTTCAACCTCTACTTCCCTGAGTTCGATAAACCTTAGGTCATCCACTTGAGGGAAATTGCTGCTGTCCTTCAAACCTCTGCGCTTGGAGGCCCAACATAGTCTACAAGAGTAGAAGCGTGTGTAGACATCAGCATTATAAGATGATCCCTTACAAAATTTCAAGGTAAAAGTGTTCTCCCTAAGTATGCACTGTTGCGACAGTTCGTCGTGCCGAGACACCACGTGATGATCGGGTGTGATAAGCTCTATGTTCAAATACAATGGGTGTATGACAGTTTTGCACATGCAGAATACTCGGTATAAACTTGACGAGCCTATCATGTATAGACACGGCCTCGAAACACTGGAGACCGAAAGGTCAAGCGTGAATCATATAGTAGATATGATCAACATAAGATGTTCACCGTTGAAAACTACTCCATCTCACATGATGATCGGACATGGTTTAGTTGATATGGATCACGTGATCATTTAGATGACTTGAGGGATGTCTATCTAAGTGGGAGTTTTTAAGTAATATGATTACTTGAACTTTAATTTATCATGAACTTAGTCCTGATAGTATTTGCAAATTATGTTGTAGATCAATAGCTCGTGTTATAGCTCCCCTATGTTTTTTATATGTTCCTAGAGAAAACTAAGTTGAAAGATGTTAGTAGCAATGATGCGGACTAGGTCCGTGATCTGAGGATTATCCTCATTGCTGCATAGAAGTATTATGTCCTTGATGCACCGCTAGGTGACATACCTATTGCAGGAGCACATGCAAACATTATGAACGTTTGGCAAAGCTCAATATGATGTCTACTTAATAGTTTAGTGCACCATGCTTTACGGCTTAGAACCGGGACTTCAAAAATGTTTTGAACGCCACTGAGCATATGAGATGTTCCAAGAGATGAAATTGGTATTTTAGACTCATGCCCATGTCGAGAGGTATGAGACCTCAGAAAATACTTTGCCTACAAGATGGAGGAGAATAGCTCAGCTAGTGAGCATGTGCGCGGAATGTCTAGGTACTACAATCACTTGAATCAAGTGGGAGTTAATATTCTAGATAACATAGTGATTGACAGAGTTATCTAGTCATTACCACCAAGCTGCTAGAACTTCATGATGAACTATAATATGCAAGGGATGACGAAAATGATTCCCGAGCTCTTCGCAATGCTAAAATCAGCAAAGGTAGAAATCAAGAAAGGGCATCAAGTGTTGATGGTTAAACAAGACCACTAGTTTCAAGAAAAAGGGCAAGGGAAAGAAAGGGAACTTCAAGAAGAACGGCAAGCAAGTTGCCACTCCTGAGAAGAAGCCCAAAAGCTAGACCCAAGCCCAAAACTGAGTGCTTCTACTGCAAAGGAAGTGGTCACTGGAAGCGAAACTACCCCAATATTTGGCGGATAAGAAGGATGGCAAAGTGAACAAAGGTATATTTACATGTTATTGATGTGTACCTTACTAGTGCTCATAGTAGCCCTTGGGTATTTGATACTTGTTCGGTTGCTAAGATTAGTAACTCGAAACAGGAGTTGCAGAATAAACGGTGACTATTTGGGGTGAGGTGACGATGTGTGTTGGAAGTAGTTCCAAGATTGATATGATCATCACCGCACACTCCCTATACTGTTGGGATTAGTGTTAAACCTAAATAAATGTTATTTGGTGTTTGCGTTGAGCATGAATAAGATTGTATCATGTTTATTGCGATACGATTATTCATTTAAGTCAAAGAATAATTGTTATTCTGTTTACATGAATAAAACCATCTATGGCCATACACCCAAGGTGAATGGTTTATTGAATCTCGATCGTAGCAATACACACATTCATAATATTGAAGCCAAAAGATGCATAGTTGATAATGATAGTGCAACATACTTGTGGCACTGCCATTTGGGTCATATTGGTTTAAAGCACATGAAGAAATTCCATGCTGATGGACTTTTGGAATCACTTGATTATGAATCATTTGATGCTTGCGAACCATGCCTCATGGGAAAGATGACTAGAACTCTTTCCTCCGGAACAATGGAGCGAGCAATTGACTTATTGGAAATAATACATACCGATGTATGCGGTCCGATGAGTGTTGAGGCTCGCGGCAGGTATCGTTATTTTCTGACTTATTTTTTCAAGAGTATGCCAATGGCGTACCATATTTTTATAGAAGGGAGCAACATAATTATAAGAGGCTAGCCGAAGATGCGAACATCCGGCTGGCAACACCCACACCACACTAAGACTAACTGGGCTACTCTCTCACGAAAGGATCTAATCTACCAACTCCCGTCATCTTCCAATCCTTAAGCTCCCCCATAATTTGATCCACCAGTAGGTGAGGTATCCTCTGCTGCCCGATGCGGCCAAATACTCGTGCATTGCGCCATTTCCATATAGACCAAGCTATTGCTGTAACCATCGTGTCAAACGCTCTCCTATGTTTAGCAGTAACGCTTTTCCTCGCCTTGAGCCACCAGGTGGTGAAGGTGTCGTTTAGATCCAGGTAGGGTGCGCTGATGCCCGCCTTTGCAAAGCAAAGGTGCCAGACTTCCTTAGCGTAGCTACATTGCACTAGAATGTGGTCGACGGTATCCTCTTCCTGGAGGCATAGGAAGCAAGCAGCTGTATTGTCCTGCAATCCATGCCTCGCTCTCCTATCCGAAGTCCACAACCCATATTGAGCTGCCAGCCAAGCGAATATTTTGCATTTGAGAATGGACCCACTCCTCCAGATGCATTCATATGTGGGTGATCTGATGCGCCCGAGGCATAGCCTTTGGTAGACCGATCTGGCTGTGTATGTGCCAGAGCTATCACACAGGAAGAAAACACGTCCGGCTCGAGCTGATCCCTCTGCACTCCAGCAATGGCCGCACGAAGGTGCATGAGCTGAATTAGGGCCATGAACGGAGGCTCACCAAATATGTATTTCTCCCAATGATCCAAATT
The DNA here is from genome assembly GCA_902687465.1 of Secale cereale. NCBI lineage: Eukaryota > Viridiplantae > Streptophyta > Magnoliopsida > Poales > Poaceae > Secale > Secale cereale. Next base: position 368,725,023 of record LR738714.1, on the reverse strand, counting down.
CAAAGCTTGGCATACAGTTCTCATGTTCTGCACTCTAGTCGGGACCAAGGACAAAATGACCAGTGCTATGTCAGCCACAACTACCCCATTAATCCATCTATCCTTCCAAAAGAGGACTCGTTCACCAATGCCAACCGTGATGTGCACCAAACTATTGAACACTTCTCGGGCATCATCGTCAATCATAAACGGGATGCCCTGCCATGGCCGTTCCCGGTTAGTTCTCCTCAACCACTCCCATCTTACTCTGAGTGCAAGGGCCTGCAGCTTGAGGTTTTTATGCCAAGTCCACCATAGCACGTTGGACGACAGATCATGGTCGAAGCGACGAGGCACTGCCCTCCATTAACTTTCTCCTTTCCAGCCCAAAAGAAGGATCTCATCCATGTATCAATCTCCTCAAATACCCAATCTGGAGCATTGAGAACCATGAGCTGATGTATTGGTCTCGCTGCAACCACCGACTTAACAAGCACCAATCGTCCTGGCCTTTGGATGAGCCCTCTTTGCCATGCTGGTATGAATTTCATCGCCTGATCGATTAAGGGCTGCCAGTCTACCCGCGTGAGCTGTTTGATTGCCAGCGGGATGCCCAAATACTTGCAAGGAAAGCTACCCAAAGCACACTGCAACGTGTCCCTCACACGATGCTGGTCTTCCTCAGTCCTTCGAATTGCGATTGCCAATGACTTGTTATAGTTAACAGCGAGTCCAGAGGCCGTGCCAAAGCAGTCCAGCGCCATCATGACAAAACTTAGATCTTGAGGGGTGGGCCTTATGAACAAAGCGACATCATCTGCATAGATGGAAAGCCTTTGAGTCGCGGAGATGCCAAGAAAATAGCTTACGACCCCAACTTCCGCCCCCTTCTTGAACAAGGAAGAGAGAGCTTCCATGGCTATGACGAACAGAAGGGGGGACACCGGGTCTCCTTGACGCAAGCCACAAGCATGTGTGAAACTCAATCCTGGGCATCCGTTCACAACAACCTTGGTGTTTGCCATCTGAAGAAGGATCGCAATCCATCTCATCCAATTTTCCCCAAACCCCTTCTTGCGCAGAACTTGGAACAAGAAGGGCCAAGCCAGAGAATCAAAAGCTTTGGTGAGATCAAGTTTGAGGAACACTCCCGGGTTCTTCCGAGCATGCAGCTTCCTAGCTATCTGTTTTACCAATAGGAAGTTATCATGCAAACATCTTCCGGCAATGAACGCAGACTGATTACTGGCAACAATCTCAGGCATTCTTTTCCTTACTCGACAGGCTAGGGCTTTTCCGAAGAGCTTGGCGAAACTATGAGTTAAACTGATAGGCCGGTAGTCACCAAGTGCCTCCGCGTCTGCCCGCTTGGGAATGAGGTGATCAGCGCCCTGTTGAGCTTAGCAAACCCTCTCCCATCGCCAACATAAAGCTTCAGGATTGCTTCCATGATATCATGCTTAATAATCGACCACGCCTTCTGATAAAAGATCCCTATGAAGACATTTGGCCCCGATGCACGATCTGAGGGCAAGTCCTTAACCACGTTCCAAATTTCATCCTCGGTAAAGATAGCCTCAAGCTCCTGAAGATCCACTTGTTCCATCCCAAGGTACTCGAGGTCCAAGGTGAACTCCCGAGACTGATGCTTACCGAGCAAGGCCCTATACTCCTGAGTGAATATTTCCACCTTTCTACTCTGCTTAGTGATGATCTCAGTCCCATGTTTGATATGCGCGATATAGTTTTTGGCGCGCCTCCCATTAGCCACCACCTGGAACAGTCTTGTGTTAGCATCCCCTTCACTGATCCAGCAAATCCTAGATCTTTGCCTAGATATGGTACGTTCTAGAGAAGCAAGACCAAGGACAACCAACTTCAAGGAGCGACGCAGCCAGAGCTCGTCGCAAGTTAAAGGCCGATCCTCTTGTGCTTGCTCGAGCCGCAGAATGACCCAGTTAGCAACACAGATGATTTGAGAAGATATGAGTATATCTACTTAATGAAACATAAGTCCGAAACATTTGAAAAGTTCAAAGAATTTCAGAGTGAAGTAGAGAATCATCATAAACAAGAAAATAAAGTTTCTACGATCTGATCGTAGAGGTGAATATTTGAGTTACGAGTTTGGTCTTCATTTGAAACAATGTGGAATAGTTTCACAGCTCACGCCACCTGGAACACCATAGCATAATGGTGTGTCTGAACGTCGTAACCGTACTTTATTAGATATGGTGCGGTCTATGATGTCTCTTATCGATTTACTAGTATCGTTTTGGGGTTATGCATTAGAGACAACTGCATTCACGTTAAACAGGGCACTATCTAAATCCATTGAGACGAAACCTTATGAACTGTGGTCTGGAAAGAAACCCAAGTTGTCGTTTCTTAAAGTTTGGGGCTACGATGCTTATGTGAAAAAGCTTCAACCTTATAAGCTCGAACCCAAATCGGAGAAATGTGTCTTCATAGGATACCCAAAGGAAACTATTGGGTACACCTTCTATCACATATCTGAAAGCAAGATATTCGTTGCTAAGAATGGATCATTTCTAGAGAAGGAGTTTCTCTCGAAAGAAGTGAGTGGGAGGAAAGTAGAACTTGATAAGGTAATTGTACCTTCTCCCGAATTGGAAAGTAGTTCATCACAGAAATCAGTTCCAGTGATTCCTACACCAATTAGTGAGGAAGCTAATGATGATGATCATGAAACTTCAGATCAAGTTACTACCGAGCCTCGTAGGTCAAACAGAGTACATTCCGCGCCAGAGTGGTACGGTAACCCTGTTCTGGAAGTCATGTTACTAGACCATGACAAACCTCTGAACTACTAGACCATGACGAACCTATGAACTACTAGACCATGATGAACCTATGAACTATGAGGAAGCAATGATGAGCCCACATTCCGCGAAATGGCTTGAGGCCATGAAATCTGAGATGGGATCCATGTATGAGAACAAAGTGTGGACTTTGGTTGACTTGCCCGATGATCGGCAAGCCATAGAGAATAAATGGATCTTCAAGAGGAAGACATACGCTGATGGTAATGTCACTATCTACAAAGATCAACTTGTCGCAAAAGGTTTTCGACAAGTTCAAGGAGTTGAATACGATGACACCTTCTCACCCGTAGCGATGCTTAAGTCTGTCCAAATCATGTTAGCAACTGCTGCATTTTATGATTATGAAAATTGGAAAATGGATGTCAAAACCGCATTCCTTAATGGATTTCTCAAAGAAGAGTTGTATATGATGCAACCAGATGTTTTTGTCGATCATAAAAGTGCTAACAAAGTGTGCAAGCTCCAGGGATCCATCTATGGACTGGTGCAAGCATCTCGGAGTTGGAATATACGCTTTGATGAGGTGATCAAAGCATATGGTTTTATACAGACTTACGGTAAAGCCTGTATTTACAAGAAAGTGAGTGGGAGCACTACAACATTTCTGATAAGTGTATCTGAATGACATATTGTTAATCGAAAATGGTGTAGAATTTTCTGGACAGAATAAAGGATTGTTTAAAAGGAGTTTTTCAATAAAATACCTCGGTGAAGCTGCTTACATATTGGGCACCAAGATCTATAGAGATATATCAAGATGCTTGATAAGACTTTCGATTAGTACATACGTTGATAAGATTTTGAAGTAGTTCAAAAATGGATCAGTCAAAGAAGGAGTTCTTGCCTGATTTGTAAGGTGTGAAGTTGAGTAAGACTCACAGCCCGACCACGACAAAAAACATAGAGAGAATGAAGTCATTCCCTATGCCTCAGCCATAGGTTCTATAAAGTATGCCATGTTGCGTACCAAACCTATTGTGTACCTTGCCATGAGTTTGGCAAGGAGGTACAATAGTGATCCAAGAGTAGATCACCGGACAACGGTCAAAATTATCCTTAGTAACAGGAGGACTAAGGAAATGTTTCTCGATTATGGAGGTGATAAAGAGTTCGTCGTAAAGGGTTACGTCGATGCAAGCTTTGACACTAATCCAGATGACTCTAAGTATCAATCTGGATACGTATTGAAAGTGGGAGCAATTAGCTAGAGTATCTCCTTACAGAGCATTGTAGACATAGAAATTTGCAAAATACATACGGATCTGAATGTGACACACCCATTGACTAAACTTCTCTCACAATGCAAAACATGATCACACCTTAGTACTTTTTGGGTGTTAATCACATGGCGATGTGAACTAGTTTATTGACTCTAATAAACCCTTTGGGTGTTGGTCACATGGCAATGTGAACTATGGGTGTTAATCACATAAGGATGTGAACTATCGGTGTTGAATCACATGGCGATGTGAACTAGATTATTGACTCTAGTGCAAGTGGGATACTGAAGGAAATATGCCCTAGAGGCATTAATAAAGTTGTTATTTTATATTTCCTTATATCATGATAAATGTTTATTATTCAGGATAGAATTGTATTAATCGGAAACTTGATACATGTGTGGATACATAGACAAAACATTGTGTCCCTAGCACTGTTCAAGATATCTTCCGATATGCCGATAAATCGGCCGATTTATCGCTTACCATTGTCTGACTGATAAGATAAATCGTCCGATAAATCAGTCGATATGGAGATAAATCGGCCGATATGCCGATAAACTGGCCGATTTACCCCTTATCATGGGTAGACCAATAAGTTCCCGATAAGCGATATCTCCAACATTGGTCCCTAGTTAGCCTCTACTAGACTAGCTCGTTAATCAAAGATGGTTAAGTTTGCTAACCATAGACATGTGTTGTCATTTGATGAACGGGATCACATCATTAGGAGAATGATGTGATGGACAAGACCCGTCGGTTAGCTTAGCATAATGATCATTTAGTTTTATTGCTATTGCTTTCTTCATGACTTATACATGTTCCTCTGACTATGAGATTATGCAACTCCATAATACCGGAGAAACACTTTGTGTGCTATCAAACGTCACAACGTAACTGGGTGATTATAAAGATGCTCTACAGGTGTCTCCGAAAGTGCTTGTTGAGTTGGCATAGATCGAGAATACGATTTGTCACTCCGAGTGTCGGAGAGGTATCTCTGGGCCTTCTCGGTAATACACATCATAATAAGCCTTCCAAGCATGTGACTAATGTGTTAGTTGCGGGATGATGTATTACAGAACGAGTAAAGAGACTTGCCGGTAACGAGATTGAACTAGGTATAGAGATACCGACGATCGAATCTCGGGCAAGTAACATACCGAAGACAAAGGGAATAACGTATGTTGTTATGTGGTTCGACCGGTGAAGATCTTCATAGAGTATGTAGGAGCCAATATGGGTATCAAGGTTCCGCTATTGGTTATCGACCAGAGAGATGTCTTGGTCATGTCTGCATAGTTCTCGAAACCGTAGGGTTCGCACATTTAACGTTCGTTGATGATATAATATTGAATGATTTATGTATGTTGGTGACCGAATGTTATTCAGAGTCCCGGATGTGATCACGGAAATGACGAGGAACTCCGGAATGGTCCGCAGATAAAGATTAATATATGGGATAATAGTGTTTGGCCTCCGGAAGGGTTCCGGAATTCACCAGAAGGGGTTCCGGATGTTTCCCAATATGTTTGGGTACGAGAACACTTTATTTGGGCCAAAGGGGAAAGCCCATGAGGCTTTTGGAAAGTGTAAAAGGAAGTTTTGCAAAGACCAGAGGCTAGACGCCAGGAACCCTGGCGTCTAGGGGGTAGACACCGGGAACCCTACCATCAAGCCCTGGAGTCCAAGTGGGACTCTTGCCTCTAGGGCAAAACCGACTTTGAGGAGGCTTTTGCTCCAAGTTTCGACCCCAGGGCTCAACATACAAATAGAGGGGCAGGGCTAGCACCCTAGACACATCAAGATACACCAAGCCATGTGTCGGCAAGCCCGTCCCTCTAGTTTCTCCTCCGTCTAGTTTCTGTAGTGCTCGGAGAAGCCCTGGGGAGATTGTTCTTCACCACCAACCGTCACCACGCCGCCGTGCTATCGGAACTCATCTTCTACTTTGCCTGTCTTGCTCGATCAAGAAGGCGAGGACGTCATCGAGCTGAACGTGTGCTGAACACAGAGGTGCCGTACGTTCGGTACTTGATCGGGACGGATCGTGAAGGTGTACGACTACATCAACCGCGTTGATAAACGCTTCCGCTTTGCGTTCTCCAAGGGTATAAAGATACACTCCCCCTTTCGTTGCTATGCATCTCCTAGATACATCTTGCGTGATCGTAGGATTTTTTTGAAATTGCATGCTACGTTCCCCAACAAAACGTTGGACGTGTGGCACCCAAGGCGACGAAGCTCCGAACGCACCGCTGCACAAACCGTGCCGTGCGCTTACCATTCCGTTCGCGATGGTCTTGTGAATGGTAGGGTACCAAGGACCATAGGAGGTGACGTGCACGGGAGATGGCCCGCGAGACAAAGCTCGGTCACTTGGGTTTATCAGCGCTACAAGGATGGACCCGAGCACAGGCACTGTGTCCTGCCCTCACGAGTCGGCCAAAAAACGGAGTCGCACGAACGCGGCAGCGCCAATGGCGACAAGGCGCCTAATGATCGAGGGTTGAATAACCCGGGTGATACCTCTCCAACTTATCTATAATTTTTTATTGTTCCATGCTATTATTTATGATGTTTTGGATGTTTAATGGGCTTTGTCATACACTTTTATATTATTTTTGGGACTAACCTACTAACCCAAAGGCCTAGTCCAGATTGCTTTTTATTGCATGTTTTAGGGTTTTACAGAAAAGGGATATCAAACGGAGTCCAAACGGAATGAAACCTTCGAGAGATATTTTTGGAGAAAATCACGCACGGAGACTTGAGAACCACGGAGTAGGGTTTACATGGTGCCCGCGAGGGTGGGGGGCACCCCCCTAGGGCGCGCCCCCTGCCTCGTGGGTCCCACGTATGGCCCCCGGTGCCCTCCTTCCTCCTATATATGCCCACGTACCCCGAAACCATCAGAACAACAGAGAAAACCCTAGTTCAACCGCCTTAACCTTCTGTTCCCGTGAGATCTCATCTTGGGGCCTGTTCTGGAGATCCGCCGGAGGGGGGATCTTCCACGGAGTGCTTCTATATCATCATCATCATCTCACCATGAGTTGTGAGTAGTTTACCACAGACCTTCGGGTCCATAGCTAGTATCTAGATGGTTTCTTCTCTCTCTTTGGATCTCAATACAAAGTTCTCCTCGGTCTTCAAGGAGATCTATTCGATGTAATCTCGTGGTGTGTTTGTCGAGATCCGATGAATTGTGGGTTTATGATCAAGATTATCTCTGAGAAATATTTGGTTCTTCTCTGAACTCTTTATGTATGATTATAATATCCTTGCAAGTCTCTTCAAATTTTTGGTTTGGTTTGGCCTACTAGATCTATAGTTCTTGCAATGGGAGAAGTGCTTGGCTTTGGGTTCAATCTTGCGGTGTCCTTTCCCAGTGACAGTAGGGGCAGCAAGGCACGTATTGTATTGTTGCCATCGAGGATAAAAAGATGGGGTTTATATCATATTGCTTGAGTTTATCCCTCTACATCATGTCATCTTGCTTAAAGCGTTACTCTGTTCTTATGAACTCAATACACTAGATGCATGCTGGATAGCGGTCAATGTGTGGAGTAATAGTAGTAGATGCAGAATCGTTTATGTCTACTTGTCTCGGACGTGATGCCTATACATAATGATCATGCCTAGATAGTCTCATAATTATTCTCTTTTCTATCAATTGCTCGACAGTAATTTGTTTACCCGCCATAGAATATCGCTATCATGAGAGAAGCCACTAGAGAACACTATGGCCCCCGTGTCTATTCTCAACATATCAATCTACACCTACTTTACTTTTTCCGCTTTTACTTTCTATTCTTATAACCAAAAATACCAAAAATATCAAACTATCATCTCTATCAGATCTCACTTTCGTAAGTGACTGTAAAGGGATTGACAACCCCTCATCGCGTTGGCTGCGAAGTTCTTATTTGTTTGTGCAGGTGTGAGGAACTCACGCGTGGTCTCCTACTGGATTGATACCTTGGTTCTCAAAAACCGAGGGAAATACTTACGCTACTGTGCTGCATCACCCTTTCCTCTTCGAGGGAATACAACACAAGCTCGAGAAGTAGCAAGAAGAATTTCTGGCGCCGTTGCCGGGGAGGCTTACGCAAAAGTCATATACCAAGTACCTATCACAAACCCTTATCCTTCGCATTACATTTTTTGCCTCTTGTTTTCCTCTCCCCCACTTCACCCTTGCCGTTTTATTTGCCCTTCTTCTGCCGTGTGTTTATCGTTCGCTTGCTTCTTGTTTGCTTGTGTGTGTTGGATTGCTTGTTTGTCACTATGGCTCAAAACAATACCAAATTGTGTGACTTCTCCAATACCAACAATAATGATTTTATTAGAGCCCCGATTGCTCCTATTACCGATGCTGAATCTTGTGAGATCAATGCTGCTTTGTTGAATCTTGTCATGAAAGATCAATTCTCCGTCCTTCCTAGTGAAGATGCTGCTACCCATCTAAACAACTTTGTTGATTTGTGTGATATGCAAAAGAAAAGGGATACGGATAACGATATTGTTAAATTGAAGTTATTTCTGTTTTCACTTAGAGATCGTGCTAAAACTTGGTTTTCCTCTTTGCCTAGAAATAGTATTGATTCGTGGAATAAGTGCAAGGATGCTTTTATCTCTAAGTATTTCCCTCCTTCTAAGATCATCTCTCTTAGAAATGATATTATGAATTTTAAGCAACTAGATCATGAGCATGTTGCACAAGCTTGGGAGAGAATGAAATTAATGATACGTAATTGCCCTACACATGGTTTGAACTTATGGATGATTATTTAGAACTTTTATGCTGGCTTGAATTTTGCTTCTAGAAATCTTTTAGATTCGGCCGCAGGAGGCACTTTCATGGAAACTACCTCAGGAGAAGCTACCAAACTCCTAGATAATATTATGGTTAATTATTCTCAATGGCACACCGAAAGATCTACTAGTAAAAAAGTGCATGCTATTGAAGAGATTAGTGTTTTGAGTGGAAAGATGGATGAACTTATGAAATTATTTGCTGCTAACAGTGCTTCTTCCGATCCTAATGATACGCCTTTGTCCACTTTGATTGAAAATAACAATGAATGTTTGGATGTGAAATTTGTTGGTAGGAATTGATGACCCACAAGTGTAGGGGATCTATCATAGTCCTTTCGATAAGTAAGAGTGTCGAACCCAACGAGGAGCAGAAGGAAATGATAGGCAGTTTTCAGTAAGGTATTTTCTGCAAGCACTGAAATTATAGGTAACAGATAGTTTTGTGATAAGGTAATTGGTAGCAAGTGACAAAAGGTAAAAGTAAATAAGGTGCAGCAAGGTGGCCCAATCCTTTTTGTAGCAAAGGACAAGCCTGGACAAACTCTTATATAAAGGAAATCGCTCCCGAGGACACATGAGAATTATCATCAAGCTAGATTTCATCACGATCATCTGATTCGCGTTCGGTACTTTGATAATTTGGTATGTGGGTGGACCGGTGCTTGGGTTCTGCCCTTACTTGGACAAACCTCCCACTTATGATTAACCTCTAATGCAAGCATCCATAACTACAAAAGAAGTATTAAGGTAAACCTAACCATAGCCTGAAACATATGGATCCAAATCAGCCTTTTACGAAGCAACACATAAACTAGGGTTTAAGCTTCTGTCACTCTAGCAACCCATCATCTACTTTTTCCCAATGCCTTCCTCTAGGCCCAAATAATGGTGAAGTGTCATGTAGTCGACATTCACATGACACCACTAGAGGAGAGACAACATACATCTCATCAAAATATCGAACGAAGACCAAATTCACATGACTACTAATAGCAAGACTTCTCCCATGTCCTCACGAACCAAAGTAACTACTCACAAGACATAATATTGTTCATGATCAGAGGGGGTGTTAATATGCATAATGGATCTGAACATATGATCTTCCACCAAATAAACCAACTAGCATCAATTACAAGGAGTAATCAACACTACTAGCAACCCATATGTACCAATCTGAGGTTTGGGTACAAAGATTGGATACAAGAGATGAACTATGGTTTGAGAGGAGATGGTATTGGTGAAGATGTTGATGAAGATAGCCCTCCCCAAGATGGGAGAGTGGTTGGTGATGAGGGCGGTGACGATTTCCCCCTCCCGGAGGGAAGTATCCCCGGCAGAACAGCTCTGCCGGAGCCCTAGATTGGTTTCCGCCTCGGTTCCGCCTCGAGACGGCGGTGTCTGGTCCCGAAAGCCTCCTTCTGATTTTTTCCAGGTCAAAACACCTCATATAGGAGAAGATGGGCATCGGGGGCCTTACGGCCAGCCCACGAGGCATGGGGCGCGCCCCCTACCCTCGTGGGCAGCCGGTGGCCCCCCTCGTGGACTTCTTTCGCCAGATATTTTTTATATTTTCCGAAACGATGTTCGGTTGAGTTTCAGGGCTTTTGGAGTTGCACAGAATAGGTTTCCAGAGTTTGCTCCTTTTCTAGCCTAGAATTCCAGCTGCCAGCATTCTCCCTCTTCATGTATACCTTGTAAAATAAGAGAGAAAAGGCATAAGTATTGTGACAAAACATGTAAGAACAGCCCATAATGCAATAAATATCAACATATAAGCTTGATGCAAAATGGACGTATCAACTCCCCCAAGCTTAGACCTCGCTTTTCCTCAAGCAAAAGCTGATATCGAGAAATATGTCCACATGTTTAGAGATAGAGGTGTCGATAAAAACAAAATACGGACATGAGGGTATCGTGATCATTATCATAACATCAACTTATATAAATATAGTCATATGATTCTTATGCTAAAGTAACAATTCATCCACAGTATCAAGTATGAATCATAAACTTTATTGGAAACTAACAAACTTTGATCTTGATCATTGAAGCAATTGCAATTTATCGTAATATCAGAAAGTGCCAATATAAGAGCTTTTCAGCAAGCCTACATACTCAACTATCATATAGTCTTTCACAATTGCTCACACTCACGCAATACTTATGTTTATGGAGTTTTAATCGGACACAAAGAAAGATAGGGGCTTATGGTGTTGCCTCCTAACCTTTTACCTCAAGGGTAATGTCAACAGTAATAGATCATGAAAACTTACATCCAAGTGGGTATATATGTCAGGATCTTTCCAAAACAATGTGCTTTCCAAAGGATAAAATGTAAAAAGGAAAGGTGGATTTCACCTTGACACTTATAAGACAGGAATAATAGATAGGCCCTTCGCAGAGGGAAGCAGAGGTTGTCATGTGTTTCTATGGTTGGATGCACAAAGTCTTAGCATAGAAGAACTTCGCTTTATATTGCCACTTGTGATAAGGACCTTTATTATGCAGTCCGTCGCTTTTATTACTTCCATACCACAAGATCGTATAAAGCTAATTTCTCCCACACTAATAAATCATACATATTTTAGCGAGTTTGCAACATGACAACTTACTTGGAAGGATCTTTCTCAATCCATAGGTAGGTATGGTGGATTCTCATGGCAAAACTGGGTTTAAGGATATATGGAAGCACAAGTAGTATCTCTACTTAGTGCAAGGAGTTTTGGCTAGCATGAGGGGGAAAGGCAAGCTCAACATGTTGGATGATCCATGACAATATACTTTATTTCAGATATAAGAAGACATAACCCATTATGTTGTCTTCCTTGTCCAACATCAACTCTTTAGCATGTCATACTTTAATGAGTGCCCACAATCATAAAAGATGTCCAAGATAGTATATTTGTATGTGAAGCCTCTCTTCTTTTATTACTTCCTATTAATTACAACGATGACCAAAACTATGTTTGTCACCTCCAAACAACTTTTATTTATCATACTCTTGTATGTGAAGTCATTACTTCCCATAAGATCGATATGGTCTCTTTGATACTCTTTATGTTTTCTTTCTTTTTATCATGACCCAAGTGAGGAAATCAAGCCCTTGACTCAACACTAATCTTTATTATATAACTCACGGACTCGATTACAAAGGGTAAAGGTCACAAAACAAAAGCTCACAACTAGATCATGCTAACTTTATTCTAATAGATCAATATACTACCAAAAGGATCGAACTAAGTAAAACGGTAAATATAGGAGTGATGGTGATACGATACCGGGGTCACTCCCCCAAGCTCGGCAGCTGCCAAGGGGAGTGCCCATACCCATATGATTATGTCTCCTTCTTCGGGGGTGGTGATGATGGAGTTGCAAGTAGTGACGGAGGGTCCTCATATATTGAGAGTAGGAGATCTTCCAGCTTGCGGATAATACCTTTGAGAGCAGCTATGTAATCCTTCAACAAAATATTTTCACTTGTGAGATGCTTGTTTCGAATCTGAGCTAACTCAATCATCCTGAAAGCTTCTAGCTCAGTTGAGGTAAAGAGGTTAGGAAGGGATTTAGAGGTGTCTTCTTCTCCCGCTGCCGAAGCCGGATCTTCCACCTCCATCTTGATCCTCTTCTCCTTGTGGATCTCCTCGGGTCCTTCCCTCTTCAGATCTATCTTCATTAGCCAAGCATCTTTGCCTTCGTTGTTGGAGGAGGGAGAAGACATGATGCCTAGCTTCGCAAACCCTAACAGAAAAGAGCTCTAAACAAGAATAGAGAATTTTTGTGTGATACATAGGTCAAAACCTTCGGGAGTATACATAATGAATTTTTACCGACAAAAAGGAGTAACCCACAAGAAAACGGAGTGCAGGGGACACACGTGGTGCCCACGAGGCAGGGGGCGCGCCATCCGCCCTCGTGGACGCCTCGTGTCTCTTCCGGACTGCGGTTTATTTTTCTATTTTTTCTAAATATTCCAAAATGGAGAAAAATTGCCTTTAAAACTGTTTTGGAGTCGGTTTACTTACCCTATCACATACCTTTTCCTTTTCCGAGGCTGAATCGTTCTGGAAAGTGTCCCTTATGTATTCCTTCGGGGTTACAGTTTCAATAATATTGGTTTCAACATTTATAGGATTACCTGAGATATAATGTTTGATTCTTTGACCGTTCACCACCTTCGGATTTGTGCCTTCGAAGTTGTTGATTTTTATGGCACCGAAACGATAGACCTCCTCGATAACGTAAGGTCCTTCCCACTTGGAGAGAAGTTTTCCTGCAAAAAAATCTTAAACGAGAGTTGTATAGCAAAACATAATCACCTACGTTAAACTCACGTTTTTGTATTCTTTTGTCATTCTATCTTTTAAATTTTTCTTTAAACAATTTGGCATTCTCATAGGCCTGGGTTCTCCACTCATCGAGACAGCTAATGTCAAATAGCCTCTTCTCACCAGCAAGTTTGAAATCATAATTGAGCTCTTTGATATACCAATATGCCTTATGTTCTAGCTGAAGAGGTAAGTGACAAGCTTTTCCATATACCATCTTATGTGGAGACATACCCATAGGATTTTTGTATGCAGTTCTATAGGCCCATAATGCATCATCAAGTTTCTTGGACCAATTCTTCCTGGACCTATTAACTGTCTTTTGCAAGATTAATTTCAACTCCCTATTACTTAGTTCTACTTGACAACTAGTCTGTGGGTGATAAGGGGATGCAATTCTATGGTTGACATCACACTTTGCAAGCATCTTACGGAAAGCACCATGAATAAAGTGTGAACCACCATCAGTCATTAGATATCTAGGGACTCCAAACCTCGGAAATATAACTTCTTTAAGCATCTTAATAGAGGTGTTATGATCAGCACTACTAGTTGGAATAGCTTCTACCCACTTAGTAACGTAGTCAACAACAACTAAAATATGTGTGTACCCATTAGAGGCAGGAAACTGTCCCATATAATCAAAGCCCCAAACATCAAATGGTTCAATAACAAGTGAATAATTCATAGGCATTTCTTGATGTCTACTAATATTACCAATCCTTTGACATTCATCACAAGATAAGACAAACTTACGGGCATCCTTGAAGAGAGTAGGCTAATAAAAACCGGATTGCAATACCTTGTGTGCAGTTCTATCTCCCGCATGGTGTCCTCCATAAGCTTCGGAGTGGCACTTGCATAGGATCTGTTCCTGTTCATTCTCAGGTACACAACGTCTAATAATACCATCTACTGTGGATCATCCGAGAAGTAATGTCTCAAATCATAGAAGAACTTTTTCTTTTGCCGGTATGTGAAGCTAAGAGGTATAAACTTAGCAACAATATAATTAGCATAATCAGCATACCATGGAGCAGTACGAGAAGTATTTATGACCGCTAGTTGTTCATCAGGAAAGCTATCATCAATAGGTTGTGGGTCATCAAGTATATTCTCTAACCTAGACAAGTTATCTGCTACGGGGTTCTCAGCTCCCTTTCTATCGATAATATGCAAGTCAAATTCTTGTAGCAAGAGAACCCATCTAATAAGTCTAGGTTTAGCATCTTTCTTTTCCATAAGGTATTTGATAGCAGCATGATCAGTGTGAATAGTTACTTTAGAATCAACGATATAGGGTCTAAACTTATCACAAGCAAATACAATTGCTAAAAATTCTTTCTCAATAGTGGCATAATTTCTTTGGGCACTATCTAGAGTTTTACTAGCATACTGGATAACATTCAATTTCTTATTAACTCTTTGCCCTAGAACAACTCCTACAACATAATCACTAGCATCGCACATAATCTCAAAGGGTAAATTCCAGTCAGGAGGCTGGACAATAGGTGCAGAGATCAATGCTTTCTTAAGTATTTCAAATGCTTCTAGACAATCATCATCAAAGACAAAAGGAATATCTTTTTGTAAGAGATTAGTCAGAGGCCTGGAGATTTTGGAGAAGTCCTTAATGAACCTCCTGTAAAACCCGACATGACCAAGGAAACTTCGTATACCTTTGATGTCCTTAGGGCATGGCATCTTTTCAATAGCATCAACTTTAGCTTTGTCAACTTCAATACCTCTTTCATAAATTTGATGTCCCAAGACAATGCCTTCATTAACCATAAAGTGGCACTTCTCCCAATTCAAGACAAGGTTAGTGTCTTCACATCTCTACAAAACTCGATCAAGGTTGCTTAAACAATCATCAAAAGAAGTTCCGTAAACGGAGAAATCATCCATGAAAACCTCAACAATCTTTTCACAAAAATCAGAGAATATAGCCATCATGCATCTTTGAAAGGTAGCAGGTGCATTACATAAACCAAAAGGCATACGTCTATAAGCAAAGGTACCGAAAGGACAAGTAAAAGTGGTCTTTTCTTGATCCCCTTTTGACACAGGTATTTGAGAGAAACCAGAATAACCATCTAGAAAGCAGAAGTGAGTATGTTTGGATAACCTTTATAGCATTTGATCAATTAATGGCAAGGGGTAATGATCTTTCTTAGTAGCTTTATTTAACTTACAGAAATCAATTACCATCCTATAACCTCTAACTATTTTTTGCGGGATCAATTCATCTTTATCATTAGGAACGACAGTCATACCTCCTTTCTTAGGAACACAATGGACATGACTTACCCACTGGCTATCAGCAACTGGATAGATAATACCCGCCTCTAGAAGCTTTAGTATTTCCTTTCTTACCACTTCCTTTATCTTAGGATTTAACCGTCACTGATGATCAATAACTGGTTTAGCATTTTCTTCCAATTTTATCTTGTGTTGGCATATAGTGGGACTAATGCCCTTAAGATCATCTAGAGTATATCCAATAGCAGCACGGTGCTTCTTCAGAGTTTTCAATAATTTTTCTTCTTCCTGCTCTGAAAGGTTAGCACTAATAATAACATGATATATATTCTTTTCATCAAGATAAACATACTTAAGATTATCAGGCAAAGGTTTAAGTTCAAACACGGGATCACCCTTGGGTGGAGGAGGATCCCCTAGGATTTCAACAGGCAAGTTGTTTTTCAATACAGGTCCGTGTGTAAGGAATATTTCTTCTATTTCCCTTCTCTCATTCACATGCATATCATTTTCGTGGTCTAGCAGGTATTGTTCTAAAGGATCATTAGGTGGCACGACAATAGAAGCAAGACCAATAATTTCATCCTTACTGGGTGGTGCCTTTTCAAGGGGTTGTCTACGGAATTTAGCGAAGTTAAAATCATGAGACATATCCCCTAATCCAACCGTGACAATATCTTTCACGCAGTCTATCTTGGCATTAACAATATTCAAGAAGGGTCTTCCAAATACAATGGGACAGAATGCATCTTGTGGGGAGCTAAGAACAAGAAAATCAGCAGGGTATTTGACCTTTCCACACAAGACTTCAATATCTCTAACAATCCCAACTGGTGAAATAGTATCTCTATTAGCAAGCTTAATAGTAACATCAATCCCTTCTAGCTCAACAGGTGCAATATCGTGCATAATTTTGTTATATAAATCAAGAGGGATAATACTCGCACTAGAACCTACATCACATAAACCATGATAGCAATGATCTCCTATCTTAATAGAGATGACAGGCAAGCCTACAACCGGTTTATGTCTATTCCTAGCATTGGGTTTGGCTATTCTAGCAGACTCTTCTTCGAGGTAAATAACATGTCCATCTAAATCTTCTACCAAGAGATCTTTAACAATAGCAACACTAGGTTCAACTTTAATTTGCTCAGAAGGTGTAGGTGTTCTAGTATTACTCTTACGAACTACTGTTGGAGCTTGAGCATGATCCTTTATCCTAACAGGGAAAGGTGGTTTCTCAATATAAGCGGTAGGTATAACAGGATCAACATTATAAGTGATAGTTTTTTCTTCAACTTTAATAGGTTCAACTACTTATACTTCAATAGGGGGATGGTATTTAAACCACTTCTCCTTAGGGAGATCTACATGAGTAGCAAAGGATTCACAGAAAGAAGCTACTATCTCAGAGTCAAGTCCATATTTAGTGCTAAACTCACGGAAAACATCGGTATCCATAAAAGCTTTAACACAATCAAACTTAGGGGTCATACCTGACTCCTTACCTTCGCTGAGATCCCAATCTTCAAAGTTGCGTTTAATTCTTTCCAATAAATCCCATTTGAAATCAATAGTCTTCATCATATAAGAGCCAGAACAAGAAGTACCGAGCATGGAGCAATTATTATGAGAAAGTCGAGCATAAAAATTTTGAACGATCATTTCTCTTGAGAGATCATGATTGGGGCATGAATATAACATTGACTTAACCCTCCCCCAAGCTTGAGCGATGCTTTCTCCTTCGCGAGGCCAGAAATTATAAATATAATTACGATCACGATGAACCTGGTGCATAGGGTAGAACTTCTGATGAAATTCCAACTTCAGACGATTATAGTTCCATGATCCCATATCATCGCATAGCCTAAACCATGTCAATGCATCTCCCTTCAAAGATAAAGGGAAGACCTTCTTCTTGATAACATCCTCGGGCATACCTGCAAGCTTAAACAATCCACAAACTTCATCCACATAGATTAGATGTAAATCGGGATGCAGTGTTCTGTCTCCTGTAAGGGATTTTCAAGCAGTTTCTCTATCATACCCGAAGGAATCTCAAAGCAAACATTTTCAATAGGTGCAGTAGGTTGAGGAGCAACTCCTTGCTCTTCTGTTCGGGGTGAAGATACCCCGAACAAGCCCCTCAAAGGAGTTTGAGCCATAGTAACAAGTGACAATAAATTTCAGCACACTATATAAATTTTTCCTTACTAAATTCCACTTACCAAAGGCACTTCACTCCCCGGCAATGGCACCAGAAAAGATTCTTGATAACCCACAAGTGTAGGGGATCTATCATAGTCCTTTCGATAAGTAAGAGTGTCGAACCCAACGAGGAGCAGAAGGAAATGACAGGCAATTTTCAGTAAGGTATTTTCTGCAAGCACTGAAATTATAGGTAACAGATAGTTTTGTGATAAGGTAATTGGTAGCAAGTGACAAAAGGTAAAAGTAAATAAGGTGCAGCAAGGTGGCCCAATCCTTTTTGTAGCAAAGGACAAGTCTGGACAAACTCTTATATAAAGGAAAGCGCTCCCGAGGACACATGGGAATTATCGTCAAGCTACTTTTCATCACGATCATCTGGTTTGCGTTCGGTACTTTGTTAATTTGGTATGTGGGTGGACCGGTGCTTGGGTGCTGCCCTTACTTGGACAAACCTCCCACTTATGATTCACCTCTAATGCAAGCATCCGCAACTACAAAAGAAGTATTAAGGTAAACCTAACCATAGCCTGAAACATATGGATCCAAATCAGCCCCTTACGAAGCAACGCATAAACTAGGGTTTAAGCTTCTGTCACTCTAGCAACCCATCATATACTCCCAATGCCTTCCTCTAGGCCCAAATAATGGTGAAGTTTCATGTAGTCGACGTTCACATGACACCACTAGAGGAGAGACAACATACATCTCATCAAAATATCGAACGAAGACCAAATTCACATGACTACTAATAGCAAGACTTCTCCCATGTCCTCACGAACCAAAGTAACTACTCACAAGATATAATATTGTTCATGATCAGAGGGTATTAATATGCATAATGGATCTGAACATATGATCTTCCACCAAATAAACCAACTAGCATCAACTACAAGGAGTAATCCACACTACTAGCTACCCACAGGTACCAATCTGAGGTTTGGGTACAAAGATTGGATACAAGAGATGAACTAGGGTTTGAGAGGAGATGGTGCTGGTGAAGATGTTGATGAAGATACCCCTCCCCAAGACGGGAGAGTGGTTGGTGATGACGGCGGTGACGATTTGCCCCTCCCGGAGGGAAGTATGCCCGGCAGAACAGCTTTGCCGGAGCCCTAGATTGGTTTCGGCCTCGGTTTCGCCTCGAGACGGCGGCGTCTGGTCCCGAAAGCCTCCTTCTGATTTTTTCCAGGTCAAAACACCTCATATAGGAGAAGATGGGTATCGGGGGCCTTACGGCTAGCCCACGAGGCAGGGGCGCGCCCCCCACCCTCGTGGGCAGCCGGTGGCCCCCCTCGTGGACTTCTTTTGCCAGATATTTTTTATATTTTCCGAAACGATGTTTTGTTGAGTTTCAGGGCTTTTGGAGTTGTGCGGAATAGGTTTCCAGAGTTTGCTCCTTTTCTAGCCTAGAATTCCAATCGCCGGCATTCTCCCTCTTCATGTAAACCTTGTAAAATAAGAGAGAAAAGGCATAAGTCTTGTCACAAAACATGTAAGAACAACCCATAATGCAATAAATATCAACATATAAGCATGATGCAAAATGGACGTATCAGGATTTTTTGGTAACAATGCTTAGAGGGAACTTTAATCCTAGGCCTTTTCCTAGTAATTCCTCTAATAATTATGGTAATTCCTACAACAACTCTTATGGAAAGATGCCTTCTAAATTTGAAATTAGTGTTAAAGAGTTTATGATATCACAAAAGAATTTCAATGTATGCTTGAAGAAAAATTGCTTAAGATTGATGAATTGGCTAGAAGTGTGGATAGAATTACTCTTGATGTTGATTCTTTGAAACTTAGATCTATCCCACCTAAGCATGATATCAATGAGTCTCTCAAAGCCATGAGAATTTCCATTCATGAATGCAAAGAGAGAACCGCTAGGATGCGTGCTAAAAGAGAGGATTATATTAAAGCATGTTCTTCTAGTTATCATGAAAATAAAGATGAAGATTTGAAAGTTATTGATGTATCTCCTATTAGATCCTTGTTTTCTAGCATAAATCTTTATGAAGATAGGATTGGAGATGATTCTACTTTAAGGTGTCCCAATGATTCAGAGTTTTTAGATCTTGATGCTAAAATTGTTAAAAGTGGGAGTGAAGAGATTAAAACTTTGCATAGTGATGAACCCACTACTTTGGATTTCAAGGGATTCAATTATGATAATTTCTCTTTGATTGATTGTATTTCCTTGTTGCAATCCGTACTAAACTCTCTGCATGCTTATAGTCAAAATAAAGCTTTTACTAAACACATAGTTGATGCTTTGATGCAATCTTATGAAGAAAAACATGAGTTAGAAGTTTCAATCCCTAGAAAGCTTTATGATGAGTGGGAACCTACTATCAAAATAAAAATTAAAGATCATGAATGCTATGCTTTGTGTGATTGGGGTGCAAGTGTCTCCACTATCCCAAAAACTTTGTGTGATTTGCTAGGTTTCCATGAGCTTGATGATTGTTCTTTGAATTTGCATCCTATGAATTCCACTATTAAGAAACCTATGGGAAGGATTAATGATGTTCTTATTGTTGCCAATAGGAATTATGTGCCCGTAGATTTCATTGTTCTTGATATAGATTGCGATCCCTCATGTCCTATTATTCTTGGTAGACCTTTCCTTAGAACGATTGGTGCAATTATTGATATGAAGGTAGGAAATATTAGATTCCAATTTTCGTTAAGGAAAGGCATGGAACACTTTCCTAGAAAGAAAATCAAATTACCATATGAATCTATTATGAGAGCCACTTATGGATTGCTTTCCAAAGATGGCAATACCTAGATCTATCCATGTATCGTGCCTAGCTAGGGGCGTAAAACGATAGCGATTGTTGGGAGGCAACCCAATTTTATATTTTTTGTTTTTGCTTCTGTTTAAGAATAAATATTGCATCTAGCTTCTGTTTAGATGTGCTTTTGTGTTTGTGCCAAGTAGAACATTTGGGAAGACTTGTGTGAAGTTTATGTGATCTTGGTGTGAAAAACAGAATTGTTAGCGCTCGCTAGAATGGTCATCAGATTTTACTGGAGCGTGCTATTTAGTTGATTCTTTTTGCAGATGATTAATAGACAAATTCCTCACGTTTACCAATTAGGTTGAGTTTTTTGGAGTTATAGAAGTATGCGAAACCTGCAGATTACTACAGACTGTTGTGTTTTTGACAGATTCTGTTTTTCGTGTGTTGTTTGCTTATTTCAATGCATCTATGAGTAATACTGGGAAGTATGTGTCAAGCCCATGATGCGATTCTATCCCGATCACGTGACACATACGTGATTGGGGAACAACCACATTTCGGGCGCTTAGCAATATGGATATCATTACATCGTACCATTACATACATACATGGGGATACAACAATACATACAATTCACATGAATACAACAACATCAATACAAAGCATCCGACTACGGATGCAAACAAGAAAAGCACAATGACATCCATCTGCTATCCCTGGCTGCCGACCCGGAACCTAACCCAAGACTGAAGAAGAAGAAATCCAAAAAAAGAACAACGCTCTCACGTCAAGTCATCGGAAATCTGCACCTGCAACTGTTGTTGTAGTATCTGTGAGCCACGAGAACTCAGCAATCCCATAACCATGGGTAACAAGACTATCAAAGCTTAATGGGTAGGAAGAGGTAACGTGGTGAGGTTGCAGCAGCGGCTAAGCAATATATGGTGGATAACTTATGAGTACAATAATAAGATGAGCATCTACGCAAACGGTCGCAAACTAGTGATGATCCCTAAAGATCCTAAACTACCTACGAGTCAAACATAACCCCACCGTGTTCTCTTCTCAAAGTGAAAAGAGACAGTCACGGTTACTCACACAGTTGTGTGTTTTACTTCAGATCCTCTGTCAAGTTTTCTACAACCGGCCATTAACAAATTCCAATCTGCCACATAACCACGGGCACAGCTTTCGAAAGATCATAACCCTGCAGGGGTGTCCCAACTTAGCCCATCACAAGCTCTCACGATCAGCTGAAGTAGTAATAATTATTACCCCTTATCTTAGGGAAATCCGATCAGGCTCGGCATCCCGGTGCACAAGACATTTCGATAATGGTAAAACAAGTCCACCAAGACCTCCCAGCGTGCCGACACCCTGATAGTAGCCGCGCGTATCTCGTCTCAGGCCACGTCCGTATGGGACATCCTACGAGTAAAACCAGCCCTCGGGTTTCCCCAAGGTGGCCCCGCAGCCTGCCCGTTTGGGACCAACACCATCAGCACTGGCCCCCTTGCTATGTAGAAAAGAATCCCGAGGGCGCGATGTAATGCCCCGGATGTAATACTTTCCCTTTTGGGTATATAATAAATCTCCGGCTTCATCTATTTCCATTTCTGGTTCTTTGTCTTTCGGGCTTTCGTCGTTTTGTTGTGTGTGTGTGTGGCATTCATTCATATCATGTAGACATGTGCATTGCATTGCATTTGTGTTGTGGGTTGCATCCGGTTCGTGGCGTTCCTTCCCGTTGTCCGTTTCGTGTTCCGGAGCTCCCTCACGTGTCCGTGACGTCCCGTAGGCCTACTTTGTTGTTCGGGCGTTTTTCGTTACCGGTGTGCCGCGAGGTTGTGTTGTGTGTTGTTGTTTTGTTGTGTGCAACCCGCCTCTCAAATCTCGTCTCGTTTGGACTCCGTTGACTTTTCCATCCGTTGCCCGTGTGGGTCCGAAGTGCCCTTGCTTCGTGTCCCGGAAATACCCCCACTGCTTTCTTTTATCTCCGTCTGGGCCTTTTAAATCAATCCCCGCGATCGGATCCGTTGGATCACGATCGGAGGGCTCCTAGACACCCCTAATCTCCAAACCCTAGTCTAAAACTGCTACTTATAGACCCCTAGTCTATTTGGCATGTCCCCTTCTTCTTCCTCCTCTCTCCCCTCTTTTTATTTTTTTTCCATTTTACTCCAGATCCGAAAATCTTCTCAGATCCAATCCTCTGTTCTTCGGGATCCCGAAGGATCCTTCGATCCATCGACCAGATCGCAGGCGCCGGGCGCGTGGTCAACGCCGAGCCTTCCCAGTACCGCGCCAGGACCGATCGATCCCTCGTCCGCACCGAGCCGGCCTCTTCGCCGCGTCGGCCTCGACCGCATCGGGGCCCTGGACCACTTGGCCGCCCCGGGCCGTACGCCACTTGCCAGGTCCGGCTCGGGCCTTCCCTCGCCCGCACCGCAGGTTCGACCGGCCCAGTTCCTCCGATCGGCGCCTCCACCAGCGCGCGTCCGCGCCTGGGCCCTCGCGCCGGCTCCACCGGGCCGCCAGCCGCGCCTCGCCGCCGGCTGGGCCTCCCGCTTCGCCCCGCCGGGCCTCGTCCGCGCCTGGGCCGCGGCGCTCGGCCGGGCCGCCCCGCCCCGCACCGCACGCGGGCCGCCTCGCCTCCGAGCCGGGCCGCCGCCGCTTCTCTTCCCCGTGGGCCGCGCCGCCGCCGCTACTGTAGCCCGCCGGCCCGCTACTGTTCCTCCAGATCCAGATCTGGAGAGGTACCCCCCTTTTTTTCCCTAAGTCCTTTAAATCCTGATCTGAGTTGCAATCTTCAAACTGCTGTAACTTTTTACCTGCTGCTCCGTTTTGCGCGTGTAGCATGTCCAGATGTTCGTGGAGATGCCCTCTACGTTTTACCTGTTGTAGTCATGCATGTTAGATGTCATCTTGACACTTGTTTTGCTGTTGCAAGAGGGCATCTTGTTATAAACTGCTGTTATGTGTTATTTTCATGCCACCTTTGACTTGTGATAACTTTTAGCTCGTTTGTCCAAACGATGCAAATGACATGTCCACGTGTTCGTCTTGCCACGAACTACGTGTTGTGTGTGATAGGTTGCATGGTAGATTTATTGTTTCCTTGTTATCATCATCGCAAAGTGCCATGTTCACATGTTGTGTTTTCACTTGTTATGAAATGCCATCTTGTTGAGCTCGTTGCAATCGGTGTGTTCACCACAATGATGCATGCTTGTGTGTTTTGGGATCACCGTCATATGTACTTTGATGAGGTGCTTACCCTTTGCCATGTTTAGTTTCGAGGTGTCTTAAACATGCTCTTTTGTGTGCTATGATGATGTTGCTGTTTTAGGACTTAGTGAAATTTCACTAAGTCTGAAATCTGTAACGTTCCGATGCCATGTTCGTGTGATGTTGTAGGACAAAGCATGATAGTTTTGGGGTGGATTTTGATTGTTCCTTGAAGTATATATTGTTGTCTTTCCGTCCATGTCCTCACATGTCCATTTGAGTGGCTGTAGCATGCTTATCTTTTGCTCCAAACTTTCAATAAAATTCTGCTGCCAGAATTTTATTTCAAAGTTCAATATGTCCAAGATCATTGCTTTTGATCCGTGACTCCGTTGGGGGTGCACTTTGGACCTAGTTGCTGTACTATATATCTAGTTTGTGTTCAAGTCCTTTGCCATGCTTTTTGGGTGCTGTAGATTAATTATTTTGAGCTCCAAAGATGCTATGTTGCTGTAATTTGCAGTTTTCGCTCAAATCTTGTTTCGGGCATAACTTTTAGCCCGTAACTCCGATTTCAGCGAATCTTATATCAAACTTGGGTGATTTTCTGTGTAGATTAATAATATCAGATTGTTATCTTGTTTTGAGGTGTTTTGCTTGAGTGATGTTTTACGTGCTCCATGTGCATCTTTAGTGCATCCATCATGCATTCATGTTTTTCGAGTGCGCATTGCATCGTGTTGATTGGTGCTTGGTGTGTTTGTCTTGTTTAGAGCCGGAAGTTGAGCACGAGTTTTCCAACGAGGTTGAGCACGAGGTTTCCAATGAGTTTGAGCACGAGGACCCTTCTTTCGATCCGAACGTCTTCTCTTCAGGCAAGATGACCGAACCCCAATAACATTACTATCTTTGCCTATTGCTAGTAGTCTCGATCTATAGTTTTGCCTCGATGCCCATGTTCTTCTTGTCAGCCTCCTACTTGTAACCAATTGCCATGTTTAACCACCCTACCTATGCAAACCGTTGCTTGGCTAAGTACGCTTCGCTCAGCCCTTCTTATAGCGTTGCTAGTTGTAGGTGAAGTGAAGATGCTTGCTCCATGTTGAAGTTTGGTTGGGTTATATCACACTATCTAAATGCTTAAACTGAAATCATCTATATATTGGCAAGGGTGGAAGGCTAAGCCTTTTGCTTGGTGTTTTGTTCCACTCATGCCGTTAGGATCCGTATAAGCCGGTTTTATGTTCCTTGATTATGCGTTCCTAACACGGTTGGGGTGTATGGGACCCCCTCGATAAAACGCTATGTGCTAAGTCTTTTCCAGCAAATCCCAACATTGGTACTATTTGCCTAATAACAAACTAAACATGCATAGGGAGTAATTAACCCTCTTTCTTAATCAACAACCCCGGGCCAGTGCTCCACATGAGTGTTGGTCCGAAACGAGCGGACTGCGGGGCCACCTCAAGGAAACTCGAGGTTTGGTAAAAACCCGTAGGATGTCTCATCCGGTCGTGTCCTGAGACCTAGATACGCGCGGCTACTATCAGGGTGTCGACACGCCGGAAGGATTTGCTGGATTAGCCTTACCTTAGCTCGGTATATCTTGAGCACGGGATTCCGAGGATACTCGGGTCTTCCCACTTTGGAGTTGCGACTCCGCGGATCGTGGGCTTGTAATGGGTCAAGTTGGAACACCCCTGCAGGGTTTGAACTTTCGAAAGCCGTGCCCGCGGTTATGTGGCAGATGGGAGCTTGTTAATTCCGGTTGTAGATAACTTGACACAATGATGCTAATACACTACCAGCGTGTGTTCCGTGACTGTCAATTTCCGAATGGGGATTCGGGAGTTGAACACGGAGGGGTTATGTTTGTGAGCTTGTAGCTAGGATCACTTCGTGATCACTTCTCGCGATGCCTTCTCTTCTCGCTCTCACTTGCGTAAGATAGATGCTAGTTGCTGCTGCAGACTTGTTCTTTCTCCAGCCTTTTCCCTCACCTAAAGGCTTTGATAGTTCTGTTACCCGGGAACGGGATTGCTGAGTCCTCTGTGGCTCACAGTTACTTCACACACCAGATGCAGGTCCAGCTGTGAGCTATCCAGGTGATGGCACCGAGCTGGATTGGGAGTACGACGAGGAGCGTAGTCGTTACTACGTGCGCTACCCGGACGATCAGTAGTGGAGTCTCTTACTAGGATTCGATCCGCCTGTGGTTGTTTTTATCTGAGTTTGGTACTTTGACATTTGGCTTTTGCCCTTAGAGGGTTGTAGTGCTCTTAATGTATGATGTTTGAGACTTGTACTGTTATTCTGTGACGTGGCGATTGCAAGCCAACTATTTTCAGTTTACTATCCCTCTTTTACATGAGTTGTGCAAAGATTACCAAACTTGAGATCATTCTAGGATGGACTTATGCCTTTAAGTCGTGCCTCGACACGTAGGAGGTATAATTCCATCCTGGGCATTACAAGTTGGTATTCAGAGCCTTCTCCGACCTAGGAGCCCCCACTGTTTGATCGAACCGTTGACGGTTGAGTCTAGGCACACACTGAAAACTTTTTGAGTCCTATATTATATCGGAGAGTAGGATTTCTTTGCTTCTCATCCCCTTTCTCTCTGGTGAGGACTCCTGACGTCTACTCTTGTCTCTCCTATCTTCAAAATTTGCACAAAATTTTTTTTAGGAATCCCGCGAGTATTCTGGGATTGTTTCGATGTTCTTGTGACAAGGATATTGTTCCTGATGCCTCCTGTTACCGAGGAGTTGAGCTTCGGGGTATCATTGTAACAAGCATATCGCGACAGTACTAAATACTTAAGACGGCCGACATCGAAAATCTCCCCTATACGGCCAGTGGCAAGATAACCCCGACATCACCCAGTACTGGGGAGGTAGTTCGGGAGTATTGCCATAGCTTGTTATAGTGGATGCTTTTCGAAGGTTCGAGGTACACAGTTTCCGAGAAAGACTGGTTATGTGTTGAAGGATGGATACACCTGGATGTAGGTTAGAGTTGATTGCGCGGTGCTTCCCGTGTATCCCCAACACCTGATTGCATAACTGGAATCTTTCGGAAAACTATAGGTGGGTTTTATCCAGTAGATCGTAGGCATTCTTCCAACGAATGCAGGTTAGTGAGTTCGGGGTTCGACATTGAGTGAAGGAGTTATATGACCGAGGTTACTATCAGGAGTTGCATCTTAAAGGGTCCTTGGCTATGCTGATCCGGGGATTGCAAAACCTTTTCGTAACGCGTTCATATGCTTTCAGCACAAAGATGTTAGAACGAAACTCCTCTCTTGTGTTTGTTCCTTTCCGTACCTTGTTGTTTTTCTTATTTTATCCTTTTGATCCCTATGTGGCTTCTCGTGAAGAATGATGTTATCAATTATCTGAGAAATTCATTCGTTCCTCTTGTTCGGATGATTTCATTCGTTCTTATTGTTCGAATGATTATTGTGAAGACTTGTTGCAATTCATTCCATTGATTCCGCTTATTCCTTTTGTCAATCAATTGCTGATTCGTGGTCATCTCTTACAGGATGGCTCCGAAAAAGGTTCCGAATGCCAACCCAGAGGGTGAAGAGGTTCCAGAACGTCCTCCTTCCCCTCCTCCTCCGCCTGAGGCTTGGAGAGCAATTATGCAGACTACTGCTCAGAACACTCAGTTGATGATGCAGATGATGCAGATGATGAAAGCTAATCAAGCTAATCAAGCTAATCAGGGCGTTCCAATGAACCAAGGCAACTTCTTCCAGCAGCACCATGCTACCCTCAACCAGTTCCTGGCTAACAATCCTAAAGCTTTCAGTTACTGTGTCGACCCTCTTGATGCTGAGGATTGGTTGACCGACATAAAGAAGCATTTTGAGTGCAGTAACGTGAAAGAAGATGACTATGTGAAGTTTGCAGCCTTCCAACTGAAAGATCAAGCAGCTGATTGGTGGCAGCAGTACAAAGACTCAAGGCCGGGTCAAGTGATCTCGTGGGAGAACTTCTGCAAGGATTTCCGCTCGCATCACATTCCTACAAGTGTTATCGAGGGTATGCGTGAGCAATTCCGCAACCTCAAGCAGGGCTCCATGACAGTCTATCAGTATAATGTCAAGTTCCAAAACCTCGCTCGCTATGCAAAGCAAGACATTCCTGATGCAAAGAGTAAAATCTATCAGTTCCGTGGAGGTCTCAAAGATGAACTTCAGCTTGCTCTCACTTTGTTCGAGCCAGACGAATTCGATAAGTTCTATAATATGGCTTTGAAACAAGAAGCATCTCAGCTTAAGATGGAGGCTTCTAAGAAGAGAATTCGAGATGCTGTTCACTCTACCTCATCGTCTCAGTTGGCTGCGAAACAACAGAAATTCTGGCTTCCTCCTCCTCCAATGATTCGAGCTCCATACAACAACTCCAGCAACTTCAACAACTCCAACAACAAGAACTCTAGTGGTCGTGGTTTCTCCCACCCACCCAACCCAAGCAACCAGTCGAAGAAGCAGTTTCAGTCTCAAGGCTCCAAGTCCAGTGGCTCTCAGTTCCGTCCTCTCTCAGAAGTGACTTGCAACAAATGCACTCAGAAAGGTCACTATGCCAACAGATGTCCGAATCCGAAGCGTCTTCCACCTCCTCCACCTATGAGTTCAGCTATTGTCAAGCATGATCCAAAGTCTGCAAGGGTTAATCTGATGAATGCAGCACAAGCAGAGGCTTCTTCTGATGTCATTCTGGGTAACCTTCCAGTGAACTCTTTTCCAGCTAAAGTGTTATTTGATTCGGGTGCTTCACATTCTTTCATGTCATTCCCATTTGCATCCAAGTATAATGTGGGTACTATGCCCTTGCCAAGGGAGTTGCAAGTGATTTCTCCGGGAAGATGCATGACTTCTAGATTATATGCTCCGGATGTTTCTATTCGCATGGGTGATTATCGATTTTTGGCTTCTCCGGTGATTCTTGGTCATTCTGACATCGACCTCATTCTCGGAATGGATTGGCTTTCTCAGCATGATGCTCACATTGATTGTGCTCAAAAGGAAGTCAAATTGACTCATTCTGATGAAGATGTGATTATCTTCGCCTCCAGGGATAATACTATTCGGCTTTTCTCTCTTAATGATAAGGGTGAAATTAATGCCATAGAGCAAATTCCAGTGGTGAATGAATATCAAGACGTCTTTCCAGAAGAACTTCCAGGCATGCCTCCACACCGTCAGGTGGAGTTTGTCATTGAACTCGAGCCGGGCACCGAACCTGTTTGCCGGCGTCCATACAAGCTCTCTTCAGATGAATTGAAGGAATTGAAGAAACAGTTGGATGAACAAGAACGTATGGGTCTCATCAGACCGAGTACATCTCCGTGGGGCTGTGGTGTCTTATTTGTCAAGAAGAAAGATGGCACGGAGCGTCTCTGTGTTGACTACCGGCCATTGAACAAGAAGACGATTAAGAACAAGTATCCGCTCCCCAACATCAACGAACTCTTTGAGCAGCTCAAAGGAGCTAAAGTGTTCTCTAAGCTTGACCTCCGAATGGGCTATCATCAAATTCGCATTCGCGAGGAAGACATTCCCAAGACGGCCTTCAGAACGAGCTACGGTTCATATGAGTATACCGTCATGTCCTTCGGTCTCGCCAATGCTCCTCCTACCTTTTCAAGGATGATGCATTACATCTTCAACCCCTATACTGGCGAATTTGTGCTTGTGTATCTGGATGATATTCTGGTGTTTTCCAAGAATGAAGAAGATCACGAAAAGCACTTGCGTCTGGTTCTTGATCGACTCCGAGAGCATAAATTCTATGCCAAGTTCTCAAAGTGCGAGTTTTGGCTCGATAAGGTTTTGTACCTGGGCCACATTATCTCAGCTGACGATATTGCGGTTAATCCCGAGAAAGTTGAAGCAATTGCCAACTGGGAAGCTCCTCAGAACGTCAAGCAGCTCCGCAGTTTTCTGGGTCTTGCCAGCTATTGCAGAAGGTTTGTGGAAAACTTCTCCAAGATTGCCAAGCCTCTTTCCAACCTCCTTCAGAAGAATGTCAAATACTTTTGGTCTCCCGAGTGTGAAGTGGCTTTCAAAACCCTCAAAGAGAAGCTTGTTTCCGCTCCAGTTCTGATTCCTCCAGATGAATCCAAGCCCTATGAAGTGTTCTGTGACGCTTCTCTTCAAGGTCTTGGTGGTGTGCTTATGCAAGAGAAGAGAATCGTGGCATACACTTCACGTCAGCTAAAGCCAGCTGAGAAGAACTATCCCACACATGATCTCGAGCTAGCAGCTGTGGTACATGCTCTGATTACGTGGAGACATCTGTTGTTGGGCAGAAAGGTCGACATCTTCACTGATCACAAGAGCTTGAAGTACATCTTCACACAGCCGCATCTGAACCTCCGCCAGACTCGTTGGGTCGAGATGATCCAAGAGTACAACCCCAGCATTGAGTACACTCCAGGCAAGGCGAATGTGATTGCAGATGCTTTGAGTAGAAAGGCATATTGCAACAGCCTTCTTATCAAGCCACACCAGCCTGAGCTTTGTGAAGCTTTCAGGAAGCTCAATCTTCAGGTTGTTCCGCAGGGTTTTCTTGCAAATCTCCAAATTGCTCCTACCTTGGAAGATCAAGTCCGTGAGGCCCAGCTCAGTGATACCATGGTGAAGAAGGTGAAACATGGGATTGCAAAGGGCACTCCAAAATACAAGTGCTTCCGTGTTGATGAGAGAGATACCTTGTTCTTCGAGGACAGACTCGTTGTTCCCAAAGGTGATCTCAGGAAGCTCATAATGTAAGAAGCTCATGACTCTCTCCTTTCCATTCATCCTGGCAGTTCCAAGATGTATCAAGACCTCAAGCAATCTTACTGGTGGACACGCATGAAAAGGGAAATTGCCCAATTCGTGAATGAATGTGATGTATGCCGAAGAGTGAAAGCAGAACATCAACGTCCAGCCGGTCTTCTCCAACCTCTTCCTATTCCTGAGTGGAAGTTCGACCACATTGAAATGGACTTCGTCACTGGCTTTCCTAGATCCAAGCGAGGAAATGATGCTATCTTTGTGGTGATTGACAAGCTTACCAAAGTTGCTCACTTTCTTCCAGTCAAAGAATCAATCAATGCAGCTCAACTTGCAGAGCTGTACACTTCCAGAATTGTGTCCCTACATGGCATTCCTCAAGTGATATCCTTAGACCGTGGCAGCTTGTTCACATCAAGGTTCTGGGACTCCTTTCAGTCCGCCATGGGCACGAAGATCAGGTTCAGCACTGCCTTTCACCCTCAGACTAGTGGTCAAGTCGAGCGTGTGAATCAGATCCTAGAAGATATGCTCAGAGCCTGTGTCATCTCCTTCGGTATGAAATGGGAGGACTGTCTTCCATTTGCCGAGTTCTCTTACAACAACAGCTTTCAAGCAAGTGCGGGCAAAGCACCGTTTGAAATTCTCTATGGCAGAAAGTGCCGTACCCCTCTCAACTGGTCTGAAACAGGTGAACGCCAACTTCTTGGCAATGATTTGATCTCTGAAGCCGAAGAAATGTGCAAAGTCATACGTGAGAATCTCAAGGCCGCTCAGTCGCGTCAGAAGAGCTACTATGACGGAAAGCATCGTGATTTGGCTTTCGACATCGGTGATCATGTCTATCTCCGAGTTTCTCCGATGAAAGGAACCCAAAGATTCGGTATCAAAGGAAAACTTGCTCCTAGATACGTCGGCCCTTTCAGAATTCTTGGCAAAAGAGGCGATCTAGCCTATCAGCTCGAGCTCCCTTCCAACTTTGCAAATGTTCATGATGTCTTCCATGTGTCTCAGCTTCGCAAATGCTTCAAGGCACCTGAGCGCATGATTCCGTTTGAGGAGATTGATCTTCAACAAGACCTTTCCTACCGAGAGCATCCAGTTGCAATTCTCGAAGAAACCGAACGCAAGACTCGCAACAAGTCCATCAAGTTTCTGAAAGTCAAGTGGTCACATCACATAGACCGAGAAGCTACCTGGGAACGAGAAGATCATCTTCGTTCCGAGTACCCTTCCTTTTTCCAGTCCTAGATCTCGGGACGAGATCTTTTTGTAGTAGAGGAGAGTTTGTAATGCCCCGGATGTAATACTTTCCCTTTTGGGTATATAATAAATCTCTGGCTTCATCTATTTCCATTTCGGGTTCTTTGTCTTTCGGGCTTTCGTCGTTTTGTTGTGTGTGTGTGTGGCATTCATTCATATCATGTAGACATGTGCATTGCATTGCATTTGTGTTGTGGGTTGCATCCGGTTCGTGGCGTTCCTTCCCGTTGTCCGTTTCGTGTTCCGGAGCTCCCTCATGTGTCCGTGACGTCCCGTAGGCCTACTTTGTTGTTCGGGCGTTTTTCGTTACCGGTGTGCCGCGAGGTTGTGTTGTGTGTTGTTGTTTTGTTGTGTGCAACCCGCCTCTCAAATCTCGTCTCGTTTGGACTCCGTTGACTTTTCCATCCGTTGCCCGTGTGGGTCCGAAGTGCCCTTGCTTCGTGTCCCGGAAATACCCCCACTGCTTTCTTTTATCTCCGTCTGGGCCTTTTAAATCAATCCCCGCGATCGGATCCGTTGGATCACGATCGGAGGGCTCCTAGACACCCCTAATCTCCAAACCCTAGTCTAAAACTGCTACTTATAGACCCCTAGTCTATTTGGCATGTCCCCTTCTTCTTCCTCCTCTCTCCCCTCTTTTTATTTTTTTTCCATTTTACTCCAGATCCGAAAATCTTCTCAGATCCAATCCTCTGTTCTTCGGGATCCCGAAGGATCCTTCGATCCATCGACCAGATCGCAGGCGCCGGGCGCGTGGTCAACGCCGAGCCTTCCCAGTACCGCGCCAGGACCGATCGATCCCTCGTCCGCACCGAGCCGGCCTCTTCGCCGCGTCGGCCTCGACCGCATCGGGGCCCTGGACCACTTGGCCGCCCCGGGACGTACGCCGCTCGCCAGGTCCGGCTCGGGCCTTCCCTCGCCCGCACCGCAGGTTCGACCGGCCCAGTTCCTCCGATCGGCGCCTCCACCAGCGCGCGTCCGCGCCTGGGCCCTCGCGCCGGCTCCACCGGGCCGCCAGCCGCGCCTCGCCGCCGGCTGGGCCTCCCGCTTCGCCCCGCCGGGCCTCGTCCGCGCCTGGGCCGCGGCGCTCGGCCGGGCCGCCCCGCCCCGCACCGCACGCGGGCCGCCTCGCCTCCGAGCCGGGCCGCCGCCGCTTCTCATCCCCGTGGGCCGCGCCGCCGCCGCTACTGTAGCCCGCCGGCCCGCTACTGTTCCTCCAGATCCAGATCTGGAGAGGTACCCCCCTTTTTTTTCCCTAAGTCCTTTAAATCCTGATCTGAGTTGCAATCTTCAAACTGCTGTAACTTTTTACCTGCTGCTCCGTTTTGCGCGTGTAGCATGTCCAGATGTTCGTGGAGATGCCCTCTACGTTTTACCTGTTGTAGTCATGCATGTTAGATGTCATCTTGACACTTGTTTTGCTGTTGCAAGAGGGCATCTTGTTATAAACTGCTGTTATGTGTTATTTTCATGCCACCTTTGACTTGTGATAACTTTTAGCTCGTTTGTCCAAACGATGCAAATGACATGTCCACGTGTTCGTCTTGCCACGAACTACGTGTTGTGTGTGATAGGTTGCATGGTAGATTTATTGTTTCCTTGTTATCATCATCGCAAAGTGCCATGTTCACATGTTGTGTTTTCACTTGTTATGAAATGCCATCTTGTTGAGCTCGTTGCAATCGGTGTGTTCACCACAATGATGCATGCTTGTGTGTTTTGGGATCACCGTCATATGTACTTTGATGAGGTGCTTACCCTTTGCCATGTTTAGTTTCGAGGTGTCTTAAACATGCTCTTTTGTGTGCTATGATAATGTTGCTGTTTTAGGACTTAGTGAAATTTCACAAAGTCTGAAATCTGTAACGTTCCGATGCCATGTTCGTGTGATGTTGTAGGACAAAGCATGATAGTTTTGGGGTGGATTTTGATTGTTCCTTGAAGTATATATTGTTGTCTTTCCATCCATGTCCTCACATGTCCATTTGAGTGGCTGTAGCATGCTTGTCTTTTGCTCCAAACTTTCAATAAAATTCTGCTGCCAGAATTTTATTTCAAAGTTCAATATGTCCAAGATCATTGCTTTTGATCCGTGACTCCGTTGGGGGTGCACTTTGGACCTAGTTGCTGTACTATATATCTAGTTTGTGTTCAAGTCCTTTGCCATGCTTTTTGGGTGCTGTAGATTAATTATTTTCAGCTCCAAAGATGCTATGTTGCTGTAATTTGCAGTTTTCGCTCAAATCTTGTTTCGGGCATAACTTTTAGCCCGTAACTCCGATTTCAGCGAATCTTATATCAAACTTGGGTGATTTTCTGTGTAGATTAATAATATCAGATTGTTATCTTGTTTTGAGGTGTTTTGCTTGAGTGATGTTTTACGTGCTCCATGTGCATCTTTAGTGCATCCATCATGCATTCATGTTTTTCGAGTGCGCATTGCATCGTGTTGATTGGTGCTTGGTGT
The DNA here is from genome assembly GCA_902687465.1 of Secale cereale. Taxonomy (NCBI): domain Eukaryota; kingdom Viridiplantae; phylum Streptophyta; class Magnoliopsida; order Poales; family Poaceae; genus Secale; species Secale cereale. The sequence continues at coordinate 368,690,858 of LR738714.1, read as the reverse complement.
GTTTGTCTTGTTTAGAGCCGGAAGTTGAGCACGAGTTTTCCAACGAGGTTGAGCACGAGGTTTCCAACGAGTTTGAGCACGAGGACCCTTCTTTCGATCCGAACGTCTTCTCTTCAGGCAAGATGACCGAACCCCGATAACATTACTATCTTTGCCTATTGCTAGTAGTCTCGATCTATAGTTTTGCCTCGATGCCCATGTTCTTCTTGTCAGCCTCCTACTTGTAACCAATTGCCATGTTTAACCACCCTACCTATGCAAACCGTTGCTTGGCTAAGTACGCTTCGCTCAGCCCTTCTTATAGCGTTGCTAGTTGCAGGTGAAGTGAAGATGCTTGCTCCATGTTGAAGTTTGGTTGGGTTATATCACACTATCTAAATGCTTAAACTGAAATCATCTATATATTGGCAAGGGTGGAAGGCTAAGCCTTTTGCTTGGTGTTTTGTTCCACTCATGCCGTTAGGATCCGTATAAGCCGGTTTTATGTTCCTTGATTATGCGTTCCTAACACGGTTGGGGTGTATGGGACCCCCTCGATAAACTGCTATGTGCTAAGTCTTTTCCAGCAAATCCCAACATTGGTACTATTTGCCTAATAACAAACTAAACATGCATAGGGAGTAATTAACCCTCTTTCTTAATCAACAACCCCGGGCCAGTGCTCCACATGAGTGTTGGTCCGAAACGAGCGGACTGCGGGGCCACCTCAAGGAAACTCGAGGTTTGGTAAAAACCCGTAGGATGTCTCATCCGGTCGTGTCCTGAGACCTAGATACGCGCGGCTACTATCAGGGTGTCGACACGCCGGGAGGATTTGCTGGATTAGCCTTACCTTAGCTCGGTATATCTTGAGCACGGGATTCTGAGGATACTCGGGTCTTCCCACTTTGGAGTTGCGACTCCGCGGATCGTGGGCTTGTAATGGGTCAAGTTGGAACACCCCTGTAGGGTTTGAACTTTCGAAAGCCGTGCCCGCGGTTATGTGGCAGATGGGAGCTTGTTAATTCCGGTTGTAGATAACTTGACACAATGATGCTAATACACTACCAGCGTGTGTTCCGTGACTGTCAATTTCCGAATGGGGATTCGGGAGTTGAACACGGAGGGGTTATGTTTGTGAGCTTGTAGCTAGGATCACTTCGTGATCACTTCTCGCGATGCCTTCTCTTCTCGCTCTCACTTGCGTAAGATAGATGCTAGTTGCTGCTGCAGACTTGTTCTTTCTCCAGCCTTTTCCCTCACCTAAAGGCTTTGATAGTTCTGTTACCCGGGAACGGGATTGCTGAGTCCTCTGTGGCTCACAGTTACTTCACACACCAGATGCAGGTCCAGCTGTGAGCTATCCAGGTGATGGCACCGAGCTGGATTGGGAGTACGACGAGGAGCGTAGTCGTTACTACGTGCGCTACCCGGACGATCAGTAGTGGAGTCTCTTACTAGGATTCGATCCGCCTATGGTTGTTTTTATCTGAGTTTGGTACTTTGACATTTGGCTTTTGCCCTTAGAGGGTTGTAGTGCTCTTAATGTATGATGTTTGAGACTTGTACTGTTATTCTGTGACGTGGCGATTGTAAGCCAACTATTTTCAGTTTACTATCCCTCTTTTACATGAGTTGTGCAAAGATTACCAAACTTGAGATCATTCTAGGATGGACTTATGCCTTTAAGTCGTGCCTCGACACGTAGGAGGTATAATTCCATCCTGGGCATTACACGCGACCCCCTATGCAAATTTAATTAATTAATTAAGTTGTTATTACGAGGCAAATTAAAACCAATGTTGGGCCTTGCTGGAGGAGTTTTATTCAAAGACGAAGTGTCAAGGGGTCCCCATATACCCAACCGTGTAAGGAACGCAAAATCAAGGAACTTAATGCCGGTTTATCGGCGCCTAAGGTGGCATGAGTGGAACAAAACACCGAGCAAAAAGGCCAAGCCTTCCACCCATGCCTAGTATATAGGTGTGTTAATAATAATAATAGATATTGTGATATTCCCAAGCATCAAGTTCCAACATGGAACAATCTTCATCTTCACCTGCAACTAACAACGCTATAAGAGGGGCTGAGCAAGCAGGTACCATAGCCAAAAAAAGGTTTGCTAGGAAGGTGTCAAAGGTTAGAAGTTTCATGGCAATAAGGAGAGGGGCTGTCAATAAATGATGGGTAGCGCGACATATAACAATAGCATCGAGACAACTAAGCATGGCAATGATAGTAAAGGTATCCAAGGGTATGGTCATCTTGCCTGAGATCCCGCAAGGAAGAAGAACGATTCCATGAATAAGACGAAGAAGAAGCCTCAAAGATGAACCACGGGTAGACGAACGAATCCTCACGATCGCAACGGAACAAGCACTAACGAGAAGAAGCAACCAACACGGTAAACACACAACACAAGAATATGACAATATGCTCAACCAAGTATGATGCAAGACAAGTCTATATAGGAAGAAATACATGGCAAGGTAGGAAGCACAGAAAAACAACACAAGAACATTACAATATGCTCAACCAAGTATGATGCAAGACAAGTCTATATAGGAAGCAATACATGGCAAGGTAGGAAGCACAGAAAAACAACACAAGAACATGACAATATGCTCAACCAAGTAGGATGCAAGACAAGTCTATATATGATGCAAAACATGGCAAGGTAGGAAGCACTCAAAAACAACACAAGTCAACAAGTTTAAATGAGGCCGGAAACTACATTTAACAAATCCGGTAAGTCCTCATATGCATATTTTGAAATTAGTCCAGATCTGAAAAAATCTTAAGTTAAAGTTGTTAAACAGCATTTTAACATGCACCATGATGATATACATGAAATTCTAGTCAAGTTTCATATAAAGTTTGTTTAATTCAGAGCTATGGCCTAGAAGATATGAGCAAAACAAGACAAGCAAAGCAACGGTGCAAGATGCACCCAAACATCAAGCAAACACATCCCAAACAAGTAAACAACATGATATTATGATTCTACATGCAAAATCACACAAGTTTCATATAGGGAACACTCAAAACGGAGCAACGAGCTAAAAGATACACATGAAACAAGATATGACAACAAGCTGAAGGTAACAGCCACATAGCAACTTTGGAGCAAGGTAAATATAAGCTACAGCACCCAAACATCATAACAAGAAGCATGGATCTGAAGTAGACATGATACTCAACATGTAGGAACTTAGACTACACCCAAAAGCTTGCTGGAACACATTTAAACAAGCATGGCAAGTTGCAATAAAATATTCCAGACTTGGCCAAATCTGGAAAGGCAAAAACATCATCACGATGCTGCCTTCGGAGGCACAAAACAACATGCATATCAACTCCACTAAGCATATAAAGAGCATGGACATGTAGTAGACATATCCTACAACAAACAACTCCATTGGAGCAACTCCATAGGAGGCATGGATCAATAGCAACAAGCTACAACATTTTGATCATGACGTTAAAAACCTGACAGTTATATTTTATAGCAACCTGGGAGCAAGAATTAAATAAGCTACAACAACCCATATGAGCAAGTAAGGGCATGAATGGATAGACAATAACATGGACAACAAGACATGATCATTGGCCACTCCAAAACAAGCATGGATTTGACTAGGGCATCAAGCAAACATAGCATCAGGTTATAACAGATTCCAGACTTAGCAGAAATTTCACTAAGTATAAAACAGCAATAACAACATGGCATGTTTACAAGCATGTTTAAGTCAACACAAGGCATATCATGGAAAGAGGTTTGCACCATAGCAAAGACCGTATAATGGTGCTTCTAAAACATCTAGACATGTGGCATGAGGACAAACACATCAATAGCAATGATCAAGTGAAATCAGCATCTCATAACAAGTTTCAGAACTTAACAGCCAAATGCACTTTTGCAACAGAGATTAACATGTCAATATGGACTCAAACAAGCATGCTACAACAACCATCATGTAGTACACTTCATAATGAACATTTTGACATATCATATGCATCATTTGGATAAACATGAACCAAGTTATCATATGTCAAACATGGCAACAAAATAATAAGTAACAACAGTTTATAATAAGTAGCACTCTTGCAACAGAGATTAGAGCATTTAGATGAATTCAAACAAGCATGGCACAATGGAACAAAGTGTAGAGCATATCACCACGATCATTTTGACATACCATACACTCAATTTGGATCTATACACAAAAAAGTTACATGCATGCAAAGATGCAACATTAATATGACAGAAAAAGGACTTAGCAGAATTTTATGACTTAGGAAAAAAACAACCGAGCGGCAGATAGCTATGCGGTGCACAGGGCGCTGGATAGGCGGCCTCACCGAAGCGGGCTCTGTCGTGGTTCTAAGTCTGACAGTGAGGGTAGGGGGTCTGAATGGAGAGGCAAGGTTCTAGCTATGGCGAGGTTGTACACAGAGTGTTTAGCGAGTTCAGGCCCTTCTCGGAGGAAGTAAAAGCCCTACGTCTCGATGCCCGGAGGCTTGGTCGACTGATGTGTGTATGTATGTGTTACAGCGGTGCGAACCCTTGTTCTGGAGGAGGGGGGTGGCTTATATAGTATGCCCAGACCCCAGCCATGCTCCACGTTACCAAGGGCTTAAAGGTACATTAAGGCAGGCGTTACTGGTAACGCCTGTAGTAAAGGGTAGTTAAGGGGTTTACTACAGTGAGTAAATATAGGACCGTTGCTGTTCTAAGAGGCACTTAGTCTTCGGAGGTCGAGTGCCTGATCCAGTCGAGTGGAGTTGAGTCGTCCTGGGTACATGAGTCAGTCGAGTGAAGTGTCACCTTGGACCGTCTCAGTCGACTGTCTCCACTGTTATGGGTCTTGTCTTTTGATCTCCTAGGATAGTGACCTTGGGTGGGGCCCTTTGGTCAGGCCTATGACCCTACCCTAGGTCCGTAACCTCGTCAGTAGCCCCCGAATGGATCAGGGTTTGAGCAAGGGAATGCTGAGGGAGGCTCCGGTCTTGATTCGTCGTCCTTGGGGCATATTGTTTTGGAACTCGTGACTCGGGTAGGCCCCCTCAGCCGTGTCTTGGTCGCCTCGATAGATTCCGAAGCCATTGGTGAATTAATTGCTTTTGCGTCGACTGGGTGTCTTGCGTCGACTGAGTTTTGCGCCAGGCGTCGGGCGCCATGAGTGCGTGCCGTTTTCGACGGAATCGGTTGCCTTCTGTCCGGCGGATTCGGCGGGGCTTTCAAAATTTGGGGAAGCGCGCGGGACGGGGCGTGCCGCATCAATCGGAGGGGTGCGGTTTGAACGCCTCGATTCCCGCGCCCCCTTTTCCGCCATGTATCGCGTCAGCGCCTGTTACGGGATCGGATAAGATCGCCTGGGGCCACCGGTCAGCCACTCGACCGAGCCGTTATAAAGGTGCGCCGAGTCCGCTGCGGGGGTGGGGTACTGTGCGCCTAGCCTTCTCCCGTTCGCCTTGTCTTCTCCGCAGTGTCCTTGCTTCTCTCCCGCGCCCCCAATCCTCCTTGCTACTCTCTGCCGCAACCGCCGTCTCGCGAGCCATGGTTAAGGACAAGACTGCGGCCATGGAGCGCTCCAAGAAGGCGGCGTCGGGGAAGGGGCGGCGAGCCGGCCGGGTCGGATCGTCATCGAGGTCCGGGCTCCCCGCTGGATGGATCCAGGGGGATTGGATCCGGTCCACCGTCGTGGTGGAGGATCTGGAGGAGCTGGAGGAGGATGGGCTGATCGTCGGCGGCTCCTGGCGGGCGCCGGGAGGAGAGCTCGAGCCCTGGCCGCAGGAGGGTGAGTGTGTACTCCACGCCACCCACGTCGATCGAGGTTTCTCTACTCCTCCGCACCCTTTCTTCCGTGCATTTCTGATCTTCTTCGGTGCCCAGCTGCATTATTTCACGCCCAACTCCATCGCCTTTCTCTCCGCTTTCATTTCCATGTGCGAGAACTTCCTCGGTTGCCGACCGCACTGGGGTTTGTTCAAACACATCTTCACCTGCCGCTCCCAAACTGTCAAGAGAGTGAACCCGAGTGACGGCAAGACGCACGTCCTCCAGGCGTGCGGCGGGCTCGGGATTCAGCTTAGGAATAGGAGCGCTTTCCCTCCCATGAACCTTCTAGAGTCGATCCGGGGCTGACAGTCGACCTGGTTTTATTACAGGGACAGTCCGACTCCGGGTCAGTCGACTGGCCTTCCTCCATTTACCCTAGGTCGAGCCAGCCCGCCTCCTTCCATGGTAGTGAGCAAGGCCCAGAGGGCCGAGGTAGACATGCTGATGGAGAGGGTTGTCCAGCTAGTCCGCGAGGGGGTCACGGGGATGGACTTGTTCGAGGTGTACATCACGCGGAGGATTCAGCCGCTTCAAGCCCGGGACCACCCGATGTGGCTGTACTCTGGTACTGACGACTCTTCGCGAGTCCACCCGGAGGCGGCCCACCCAGAGTACGTGGTGCGGTGCTTGAAGAGCATCACCGGGAACAAGGACAACCCCAGGGTGTCGGGGAGGATCATCCCATTCGACGCCGACCACCTGCCGGACAAGGTTAGCCATCCGCTTCCGAGTGACGTATCTGTCGATTGATTTGTGATCTTATTGATGGTCCCGACTGGTATTTGGTGAACTTCCTTTCTTTGCAGATATATACAGAGATGTACTCGCTGCCCAACGGAGACTCGGGCCAGGAGGTCGAGGAGGGTACGGGCGACGCCTTCGAGTGGAAGTCAGAGGAGGAGACCGAGGAGAGCGAGGAGTACAGCAGCGGGGAGGAGGTCGAGCCACCTCCCCGTGTCGAGCGCCGCTCCAAGGAGAAGAACGACCCAGGGGCCGCTCGACCTCATGTGGGTCCCTCGGGGTCCCGGACACCCAAGCGTACTCGCATGACCACCCCCGAGCCAGCTGAGAAGATGCCCAAGCAGCCCAAAGTCACCACCACCAAGCCCCGGAAGGCCCTGCCAAGGATCAAGGTGGACGTACCCATCGCCTCCACGTAAGTGTCGCTCGGGCTTGCTTTTCTTTGTTTCTTGGGGGTCGACTGCAGTTTTGGTCAACTCATTTCTTGACCGAATTTTCTAGAGCCGCCGCTTCCACGACCTCGATGGACATCGATCGGGGTCGAGATGACGAGGAGATCGGGGATGCCGCGACATCTCGAGCAGGTATGGGCTCTATGAGACTCGTTTTTTTCCTTCTTTTCTTTCGCGGGCGATAGTCGATTGACTTGGTTCCCTGTTTGATTCGAAGCGCCGCGCCTTGTCATAGAGCTGCCGGACGACGACGAGGACGAGGAGCAGCTGGGGGAGGACCGCCGGCGCTCAAGGAAGAAGGGCCGAAAGGCGCCTTCTGGCTTGGGGGTCCAGCGACCAGAGGATGCGGCCCGAACTGCGGTCTCGTTCGTCGTCCCTGTGTCAACCGTGCCCGTCGTCGACCCACCGCCTGCACCGAGCGTCGACCCGGCGCCTGCCTTGGTTGTCAACCGAGTGTCCACTCCGGTTGTCGACTCAGCGCCGATTTGCGCCGTCGATCCAGCGTCTGCGCCTGCGGCCAGCTCGACGCCTGCTACTTCGTCTGTCCTTTTCTCCACCTACCGCCTCCCGGAGGACCCTGTGGGGGCGGCATAAGAGGCCGTTCGCCAGGCGGAGGTGATGATGGGGCGAACGAAGGCGGCGTATGAGGCCAGCATGGCGGCTTACGACGCCAGCTCTGCTCTTCGGGCCAACGTCCAGGTATGTTGTCGGAGTGCTTTCTGATTTCGGGAGAAATCTGCTTGTTTTATTTTGTGAGGTATCACACCCACTGGGTGTTCTTCTTTTCCTCTCTTCCTTGAGCTCGCGCCAGACTGATCTTGAACGAGTGAAACCAGTGGGGGCACGCTCAGTGCACCCACTGGGTGTAGCCCCCAAGACCGTGGTCGACTGATTGCAGTCGGCCATGGTCTTACTATAGAATTTCCATGTTGTTTTTTTTGAGCTCGCGCCAGACTGATCTTGGCCGAGTGAAACCAGTGGGGCACGCTCAGTGCACCCACTGGGTGTAGTCCCCGAGGCTGCGGTTGAGTGATCTGACTCGACTGTAGTCTTATAACCTTAGCTTTGTCTTGTTGATGTAGAAATCTTGCGAGTTCGGGGCCAAGTTTGCAGATCCTGAGCGGAAGCAAATCCAGCTTAATCTTGACTTGCAGTTGGCCCGGGACCATCTGAAGAAGACGCAAGACGATGCGGCTGGTAACTTACTTCTGTCTCCTGTCGACTGACTTTTCGCTTAGAGTGTTCCTTCATGTTCATCTGTCCAATGGCGGCCTTGGTAGGTCAACTGAGAGCAGCTTTGGAGCAAAATGATCTTGACTTGGCGGTGGCGCAGCAGGCGGCCCAGGAGAAGTCGGAGCTGGCGGAGAAGAAGCTGGCTTCTGTGGGCGCACTCGAGGCGGAGATTATCCGACTGAGAGGCTCACTCGACGCGGCCAACAAGGAGGTGGCACAGTTGAAGAAGTCCAGGGCTGACTTGAACGATAAGTATGAGGCTCTGTTTCGGAAGAGGCTTGATCTTGAGGCGTATCTGGGCGACATCACCAAAAAATGGTACCTCATGCTCGAAGGTATGTCCTCTTTGGATTGGTTGAAATTGAGCTGGTCGACCCGTGTTTCATCTGCTAACTCGACTGCTGTTCTTGGTGCAGAGTTCTGTCGTAATTTCGAAGAGGAGACTGGCCGGGTCGAGCCTGGCTTGGACCCCACCAACTCCATTGTGAAGGACGAGGTTTCCATGCACATACTGAGGCTGGAGTCTCGCCTTACCTTGGCCACTGATTATCTAGGACGACTGAAGGCGGTGATGGCCCGAATCGACGCCGCGCTCTAGAGGGGAGTCGTGCAGGAGAACGACCTCGAGTCCTTGATGACTCGACTCAATGAGGTCCCCGACCGAGTGCAAGAATGGAAGAAGTCGGCCGCCCGGGGAGGAGCAGACGTGGCGCTGGCTTTGGCCCGTGTGCACTACAGGGAGGTGAAGGAGAGGAAGCTTGCTCCGCTGAAGGTCGCAAACACGAAGGAGCTTCAATTCCAGTCCTTCATGGAGACTTTCTTGGAGGCTGCCACTCGTATCGCCGATGGGATTGATTTGGACGAATTCGTCGTGCCTACAAGCCCGCCTCCTCCCGAGCCATGACTTTGATACATTGACTTTATTTCCCGCGGAATGCCGCGTGGATTTGTACTCGTTAAACTCTGGTGGGTCTGTGGCCCAAGTACTCTTGCCCGAACCTTGCGGGGCTTTTATTTGATTTCGATCTTTTGGTTCGTCGCTCTTCTTCTGACTATCTGAACCTTTGAATCGACGTCTTTGACTAAGTTCGCCCCCGAGTGAGAGGGTCGCTCTTCACTCGGAGTAGAATGTTAATAACTTAGGCGATTCCGAGCTACGTTGTACTTGTGGCGGAGTTCGGAGGACCGAACCACCTTGTACTTGTGGCGTAGCTTGGAGGATCGCATCTAAGCCCCCGGGTGAGAGGGTTGCTCTTCACTCGGAGTAGATAGTTGTAGCTTAGGCGAGCCGTGGGGTCGCAGCTAAGCCCCCGAGTGAGAGGGTCGCTCTTCACTCGGAGTAGAATGTTTATAACTTAGGAGATTCCAAGCTACGTTGTACTTGTGGCGGAGTTCGGAGGACCGAACCGCCTTGAACTTGTGGCGTAGCTCGGAGGATCGCAGCTAAGCCCCCGAGTGAGAGGGTTTCTCTTCACTCGGAGTAGATAGTTGTAACTTAGGCGAGTCACGGGGTCGCAGCTAAGCCCCCGAGTGAGAGGGTT